>JARHVA010003746.1:807500-1407500 GCA_037957365.1 Torreya grandis | reverse complement strand
AATCGGGTCCTTGATTCAATTTGATACTCTGTTCCTTAATCACTTCTTACTAATCTTGGCCTTAAATCCTTTAAATGTATTTAGGTCCACACTTTACAAGGATCAATGGCTATTTCATTGTCACAACTTTGACATCCACAGGCACGTCACTACATTTTCAACAGCTAGTTCTCTGTTCTTGAATTTGATGTCTTCAGGCACATCACCCATTGGTCCTTCTTCAATTTTCTTATTTTTCATCCTCCCAAAGGGAAGGTGACCCTTCAGCTTTGGGGGAGTGTCCTTTAAGTTGGTAGCCAAGAGTCCCATGCAAGGGCAACTGCCCTTTGGGGTCCTTCGGTAGCCTTTTCTTAGGAGTCTTTCAGAACATTTCTTACAGACAATTCTCATGGACAAAAAGTCTGTAAACATTTTCCCATGGACAAAAATTCCACAGACATTTTCCCATAGACAAAATTTCCATAGAATTATTTTGATTGATTTGTCTTTGCCTTTGGAAATTCCTTCGGGCTTTCCTCTCATGGCTTCTTTCCTGAATTCATTCATTCCTTCAAACAAAAAGTCTAAAGGAATTATGCCTTAGTCTTTTTTGACTACCTTAAACAAAAATTTGAAAAAATTTACCTTTGTGGCTTCCTTGAAAATGACCTTTTTGAAGGGTGCTTTTGTCAACCAAGTTCCCTCCGCAAAGGCACTTACCCTTTGGGAGGCTCTTTTGAACTTTTACATTGAATTGTTCCTTTGAACCAAGCTGATGATGCCTTTGATTGAACCAAGTCAATGAACCAAGCTTTAAACTAAGCCAATGAACCAAGCTTTGAACTAAGCCGATGAACCAAGCTTTGAACCAAGCAGATGAACCATTTGATGAACCAACTGAGTGAACCATTTGATTGAACCAACCATTGAACCAAGCTTTAGTTTAATGGTTCAATGGTTCATTCCCTTTGATTTGTCTAAGTCCTTTTGATCCTCATTGATCCAAATGTGTTGAACCTATTGAACCTTGAACTTGTTAAACCTTTGAACCAAAGTGGTTCAATGGTTCAATAGTTCAATGGTTCAAGCCTTCTTTTTGATAAGTGTTTTGAAGTTGTTGAACCTTGAAGCGGTTGAATTTTGAACCTTGATGAAGCATTTAACTCTTGCCGATGACGTTGAACCTTTGAACTTGTTGAACCCATTGAACCAAAATCATTCAATGGTTCAATGGTTCAATGGTTGGATCCTTGCTTAGATTCTTGTCGATGGACATTTTTAATTGAACCAATCTTGAAAATGACTAAGTACTAGAAACTAATTTTTTTGATTGAACCCACCTATAGAAGCCTTTGAACCTGTAGAAATGAACTTGCATGTAGAGTCTGTAGAGACCAAGTCCATAGTTTTCTCTAACCTTGAAAGAGTCCGTAGAAATCAACTTGTGAAGCCCGTTGAACTAAGCCTACAGAGTCCATAGATTCAAGCCTACAAAGTTTGTAGATTTTTCAGAAGCTTGAAAACTGAGGAATTTGAATGCCTAGGATAAATTTTGAAAAGGAAAGAGACAATTTTGGTCTATAGGACCAAAATAGTTCAAATGTTGTCCCAAAAATGAGTGATATTTTTTAGGGGACAACATTCTCAACATTTCATTATTTTTTTCTCATGTTTATTTTGCACCTAACTTGTATTATCGTAGTGTATTTCCCCTTGTGAATATATCTTGTCACATTTTCAAATTGTCTTTTATAATTTTTCCAACTTGATTTTTCAAGTTGTGTAAATAAATAATATACTTTTAAAAGCAGCATAAAAACATTAAATATTTTTTCAAGTGTTGTTAAATGCTCAATATACTTTTACACCCTTCCTAGTTGTAATTTCTCATTGGTGTTTTTGAAACTCTGTAAAAATTCAAAATATGTTATTTTACACCATAACCACCCATTTTAGCCTATAAATACAAGTTAGGCTCTCACAATAAAGGTTTGAAACAAAATTATTTTGGGAAAATCTTTGTAAATGGATATAAAATACTCTATTTCAAGAAGATCAATATAATGAGGTGTTTCTAAACTTTGTGTTAGCAACTCCTTTGGATTATCTTTTTCACTTAATTAAATGCATTTGATCTTCATTGTTATTTATATCATCTTTAAACTATTAAGACCAAGAAATTGAGTTTCAAATTTCATTTAGGATTGTGATTTATATTTTAAATACATAAAAGGAATCTCAATGGGAATAGAAATGATATTTTTATTTTTTCTATTAGAAAACATAGAGGGTTGCTTATCTTTGTTATCAAGGCCAAGTAGTTTTTTGGTATATGTTTTGTATTCTTAAGAATATGAATATGTATTTTCAATCCATTAAATGAGAGAGATTTATTCCTTTATGTTAATTTTACCTCTGATATGTTTATCAAGCTTCATTTTTTAACTTGACAAATCTATTGTCTAAAAACACTCTATTATTTTCCTTCTCTCTATACATTCCTTTATAAAAATATTTTTCATACTTTTAAGTTAAAAGTACTACCCCCATGATTTACAAAAATTCTTATAAATATTTCCTTTTTAGTAAGATTTTTGGTTTTCAATAAAGGTAGAACCACCTTCTAATAGGAGAGGGACTTTAGTCCCTACATTGTTGATGCAAATACGATGGCTTATCTCCTTGACAAATGTTCACACCAATAATTTTTGGTGCCCACTATGGGGAACATTTTTACAAATTTCATGCTACTCACATTATCATTTTGGTCCACATGACTCTACCATCATCTCAAGGACCACTTCACTATCCTAACCTAGACTAAGAACAATCAACCCAAAGTGATATTATGTCAAATATCAGACAAAGTTTTTGGAACTTTGATAGTATTTATATACTCTAATTCCCAATTGTGCTATCTATTTTGAATAAAGAAATTAAACATGTAGAAAGAATAGAAAGGATGCAAGAATATAGAACAGCCCATAGAAATTGTTGAGGTACTCATAACCAGTGAATTATCACATGACCATCTCAGGATCTTATAATCTTAATCATCAACCTAGTTTGAATTGGGATGAAGTCTTAGAATAAGATTTAGATTCAATTATTTGATCATTTGCCTTTGATAGTAGAATAAGTAACACTCAGTTTGATGTCATTAGATCAGAATTAGATATATAAGAAATATGTGTTTCTATTGCCTGGAGGAATTTAAAAATAAACTCAATAATTCAATATAGAAGACAAATTAGTAAAATTACTTGTATAATTATGAGAAATAAACACAAAAGAGAATATTCATCTTATGAAAATTCAAGGAGTTTAGAGCCTAGTTCTTTAACCTAATCTCAACTAGATAACTCAAACTCAGGAAGATATCTCATAAGATTTGAGAATTTTTTCTTAGGATAATAGAACTAGTTTAGCGCATTTTCATAGGGTTTTTAGAATTCTAGAAGAAGAGGAAGATTAGATCATTTTATCATAGAAATTAAAATCAATAGTTGTGCATGAAGAGTACAATAAAGAAGGCCAGCTCAGAGATCTCTCTAGCTTTAACCTTCACCTTAATGCTAGTAACTTTATTTCAAACTGGTAGAAAAGAGATTCACTAGAGATAGTAAGTCAAAAGGTGAAGTTTACCCTTTTTAGCAGTTATAGGAACATTCTAGTTTGAAATTAAGTCTTGAATATCAAAGAAAATCTAAAAGAAAAACTATTATTCCCTTGAATTCTAACAAAAATAAATATCCTAAAGGAGGGACTTTAACAAGTCAATATCTTGTCCTATCATGAATTATTATTCCCCTACAAGAAGTCTTTCAAACTATGGCATTGCCATGGGGAAATGTGATTGGTCCATTAGCTCTAGGATAATTACATGATCTTCTAAAAGGGTCAAGAAAGAACTTTCCAAAGTTATATAGAAATGTAAAACAACATACATATGAACACCTTGTAGCCTTCAATGTTGCATGTGGCATTTTGGGCATTAAGCATGAAGATGTTTTCATTAGGTTGTTCATCAAAGCACTTCATGATAGGACTATAGATTGGTTTTACCACCTTGATCTAGGATCTGTTACTAATTGAAATACTATGAAGACTAATTTTTAAAATAGATTTAAGCCAATAAAAGATGCCCATGCATTACTCAATTAACTCACACAAATGAAAAGGAGGTTTATGAGCCTATGAAAAAAATTACTAAATTCAATAAGTTGTTGAATAAAATACTAGCTACCATGTGACCAACTGATAAAAATAAGAAATGTTTTTTTATCAACTCTCAGTTATTTGAGGTAAGTTATCAATTGAGGAGAGTTAAAGTAGTAGATTTAGAATCATCCCAAGAATTGGCTATTGATGTCGAGGATGACATGATAATTTCTTGAAAACTAAAAAAGGAACCCTCCAAGAATAAAGCTCAGAGTTCAGGATAGTCTTTGATAGAACAATTTTTATAGAAGGTAGCTAGTGATATAATGGACCTAAAAAAAATGCCTCAGAAGACCATTATTGATCCTTACCAAGACATTTCAAGGATTAAATATGTTCTTTTTAAAAGAGATCACCCTAGATTTCAATCTCCTCAATCAAAACTTATACTTGAGGCCCTTCCTCAATAAAACATTAATGCACGTATGAGTGCAATTCTAGAAATTGAAGATATATTTAGATATGAAGAAATTGAAGAATAAAATGAATCATAAAATCTAGACCTTCAAGAATGTGAGATTGAAGATCCTAGTGGTGACTTCGTAAACACATTTTTGGAATATAATTTAGATGAAGATGACTTTGAAAAAAAAGTTGGGAATATGAATAGTCAATCCTTTGTAATTTTTAGTCAAGCTTAGAATCATAAAAATTATCTAGTGACCTACATAAAGAAACTCCAAAGGTTATCTTCCCATGAGGAACTACCATACCATTGAAAACAAAAAGAAGACAACTACTAATAGATAGTTCATCTAATGTCAATGTTTCTCAACCTATTAAAACTCCTAGTCATTTACTTATTTTTGACATAATTGACCTTGTTAACAAAATGAATATCTAGATGTCACAAGATGAGTATTAAAAATTATACCTATATTAGTTGGATAGGTTACTTTGTTTCATTAAAGGAAAAAATACCAATGCTAGAAAAGCTAATTCGAAAAGAATGTTAACTAACCTTGTTTCTTCAAATCAAGTCAAATTTATGGTTGTAACCACTTCTGAGTCTAATAAAGTTCACCCATTCTATATATTCATATTCCTCAATGGATGCAAAGTTAGAAATTATATCATTGGCATATGAGCCTCAGATAATGTCATCCCTTCCAAAGTTACTCATGCTCTTAGCTTAACCTGTACTAAAACCTTTGAATATTGTTATTCTAGAAGGTAAAACAAGTTCCACTTATTCTACAGATAAAAGATGCATAAGTGGATTTGACATATTTTCCTAAAAAATGGTTAAAATTAATATTTTGGTCACAGACATTCCAACAACTTATGTCATTCTTTTGGGTAGAAATTTTTGCAAGTAATTAGGAGGTAAAATCCAATTGGATTTGTCACATTCCATGATTATATTCAAAGGAGTCAAACAATGTTTAGAGCCTGAATTGAAAATAAAGAATACAGTGCAAAATTTTGATTATCCTAGGGTAGATATTTTGTATGAACCATAAGAATTGGTAATTATCTTATGATCACATAAAAAGAGGTAGAATTGCTAGAAATCATGCAATTAAATCTAAATGATGTTTGGATGATGGAGTTTAATGGGATTTGTTCATCAACAGGCTCAGGTGTAGGTGTAATCTTGATATCTCCATCTAAAGAAGTTTTTCCTTTTTCCTCAAACTTACAGTTTGAATGTACCAACAACATAGCAGAATATGAAGCACTTTTATAGGGACTACAGGTGGTAGAAGATATGGGAGTCAAGAATTTAAAATTCTTGGGTGATGTTAATCTTTTTTTAAAATAGGTTAAAGGTCAGTACTAAGTAAAGAATGATCATACAAAACATTATAATAATAAAGTCTATAATAGTATTAAAAAATTTGATGTCTTTTTTATCAATATAATTCTTCATGAACATAATTCTAAAGCTAACACTTTGGAAGTATCAGCTTCTTTGATGATTCCTCATGTAGATATTGATATATAAAAATATATGATTGAGCTAATATATGGGCCAAGTGTCCTTGAAAATGTAGAGAATTATCAAGTTTTCAATGATGATCAATAGCTTATTTCATTCCTTGAGAAAGCAGATATCTTCAAAATTTTCTATTTTGAGGGTAGTGATTATTCATATAGGGAATCCTCAATTCATAAGTTAAAATAAATAATAATTGATGGATAGGATGAGGAAGGCATTATAAGTTTGAAAGGAAACAAAATTCCTAAAGGCTTGGTCTCCTTGGAAGAATTATTTGTTAAACACCATATATTTGTAAAGAGTAAAATGCAAAAAGGAAATATTAATTCTATTAATTATGAAAAATTAAACATTAGCTCAAAGGAACATCTTAAGTTTTTCAATATGGGGAAATATTACTCACTAAATAAAAATAATTTTTTTAAAGCCTTCTCTATAAGTATATTTATATACTCATGTATTCATACATGGACCTTAAGTTATTTCATCATAGATAAATGTAAAATATGGTTCCTCTAAATCTTGATGTAAAGCCTTCCAAATAAAAATTGAGGTAATACAATTCTAAAATTATAGGGAAAATTCTCATTAAAGCTCAAAAGATGTTTGACATTTTCATTATCTTTCCTATCCACCATTAAACTTGGGTAGAAAACATAGTACCTATCTGTAAGAAGAATGGTGAGATTAGAATTTGTGTCTATTTCAAGAACCTCAATCAAGAATCCCTCAAAGAAATTATCCATTACCAGTAATGGATTAGGTTCTCTAAGAAGTAACAAGTGCTAAGATGCTTTCAATGCTTGATGGTTTTCTAGGGTATAACGTATAGTCACTCAAAAACTACACATGATAGTTTTAGATGTCAAAATATTGTAACCCATCAATGGTCATCCAACCACTAACAGTCAGCCTAACTACCCATGATCACTTTAATTATCGATGATCATTATGGAAAAAATAACAACAGGGTATTTTTAGTCCCTCTTCCTCAACTAAACCCTACTTTTTATGTTCTTGCCTATTCATAGAGACTCTAATTTTATGAACTTGACCCCAATTATTTTAGCACAAGTATTGACCTAATTTTTCTATTTTAGTCATTTTTTAATAAGAATTTTACTTTCTTATTATTGCATGCATTTACTTTCATGTTATTGGATGCAAGTATTCTTTTTTTTCATTTACATCAACTTAGTTGTTATAAATAGTGGATTGATAGCCTCCTAGCAAGCATACACTTCTTAGATCTAGCTTATGCTAGGTGCTCAGCTATTTTGTTAACAAACCCTTTTCTAGTGTCTTTCTTATCTATAGGTTATTCCTTCCAAGCCAAAGATGAGTTCCCATCACTTTCTAGATCATGCATGCACTTTTACTAGGTATTCCTTTACACACCCCTTTTACTAGTTTCTTACTTGCTTCCAAATTAAGAAATGAGCATAAATTAAGAGAAACACAACCAAATCAAGGTTAACAAGGAAGACCAATACAAAACAAATTTCACAACACCTTAGGGTATTTTTTCATATAGGTAGATGCTATTTGAATTAATCAATGTAGGAGCCACTTTTTAGAGAGCAATGGATTTGGCATTCAAATAATTGAAGAATGAAATTATTGTGGTATATCTTGTTGACCTAATGATATTTACTAAAAAGTGAGAAAACCATTATATGCATTTATAAAGATTTTTTGAAAAGTGTCATTTACACAAGATTTATCTTAACCCTAAGAAATCTATCTTTATAATGACTAAAGTTAAGCTCCTGGGCCATATTGTTTCAAAAAAAGGAATAAAATTTGATCTAGAAAGGGTTGAAGTGATTCAAAAACTTTACCTACCCACAATTAAACTAGGATTACATTCTTTCTTTGGGAAATTAAACTTTTTAAGGAGATTCATCCATGATTTTGTTGACCTCACTAGACATATTTCAAATATGATGAAAGGAAAACCTCCTTTCAAGTGGAACAATGAAGGCAACGAGGCATTTGAAAATATAAAGGATTTTATTACTCATGCACTGACATTGGTTTATCCTAATTTTAATAAATAATTTATTATTTACTATTATGATTTGGATCATACAGTCTGAATAATATTGATTCAAAAAAATAATGACGGTATTGAATCCCTAATTGCATTTATGAGTTATAATCTCAAGGATTAGGATTTGAAAAATTATCTTAAAGAAAAACATGCCTATAAAGTATTTAAATTAGTCAAATAATTTAGGTATTACATAATTCATTCATATTTTATAGTAATGGTGCCACGTACAGTAGTTAAATCCATTTTAACCTAATAGGAACCTAATTCTAAATGTTAAAATTGGATAACCAATGTGTAGACACTACAATTTCATACCCTATGGATGATTAATTAGGTTTTGTAGGTCCATATATTTATTTAATCTCCTAAAAAAATCCTTATCCTAAGGTTTAGTATATTTACCATTACTAGCTTAGTAAGCAGGCTTTATTATTACATTGTTACCCTCCCTAACCTCCTAAATCCATTTATACCCCTTAAAATCTACCCCCAACCACTTTACCCCTATATGGAGTCCTTATCAATAAATACACATATACCAATGCCATTTTTACCCATAGTTGAAACAAAGACACCAATTTGGGTGAATCAGTATCAATTCACCCATGATTGGCACTGATTCTCCATATCAACATCAATCCATAAATACCTAGCCAACCTTTGCGTTTCAAACCTAAAAACTCAAAACCTCAAATTACTACAAGATTTACTTGAGAATTAGTGACATTACTAATGACACTAATATAATTTCACTATGTTTAATCCATATCATCTGTCAAGCATGAAAACTACCTGTGTTTGTGTAGAAGTCTCATTTTGCTTATAAATGGATCAAAGGTAAGTAATTGTGTTTTATTTATATCATTTTCTATCAATTATTTTATTTTTATCTATTTAGATAATCTTTAGCATATTATCTATATCCCTCTATATTTTTTTATCAATCTCTATTAGCAAATATATCTTCTCTATTCCCTTCTGCTATTAAACTTAATCATAGAGAGAATCAATGCCAATTCATTCTAAATTGGCACTAATTCTATAGATCGACATGGATCCTATCAGGATCAACACCAATCCACTATGTTTAATTCATAGAACTTGAGACCTTAATCCTAGATCCTTATCTACAATCCTTTACTAATGTCATTTGAATATGGTCTTTATTTGTAAATGACTCTACCTAGATTAGTATATGATGTAATTAGTATCATTGATCTCCCCATAGTTTCATAACCCTTGTTTGTTGATTAGAGTGACCTAGATTTTGAGTTATATCTAAGCACAATAATTTATTCTCCCTCTCTCAAAACTAATGAAGACCAACTAGCTGTCATATATATGATGTAGACTTTAGCTTACTGGTAGGAATATTTCATTTACATTAATAGCTTAATTGAGGACTAAATATTAATTAAAATTATCATATATTTTATCTATTATAATTTCATATGTTTTTTATCTACTTAATTACATAAATAATGGAATGACTTCCATCTAGGAAAGTGTACCATTTCCTAGAATGATCTCGTATCAGGCAGTCCACCTTTTATTAATCTATTTATATCAAGTGTTTACATGTGTGAAGGTTATTCTTCCCATCCAAAAAGAAGCTCTCACTATTTTTGGATTCAAAGTAATTTACAACATATTTTAATCCATATGTATGCACCATAAACCATATTTTTATTTGAGTTTTTAAAGTAATATTTAGTTTAAAAGAAAACAAAGACTACTTAAACATTCTAGCACACTTAGTGGGACCCTAAGGTCTCACTTTTCTTATTAAATATCATTTTTGAATTTATCTATCTTTCTCTCCCTTTATTTTTTTTATTTTATTCATTCAAATAAAATCCAAAATTACTTTTTTCCTTTTTAAATATTAAATAATCTACATCCATTTTTGTTACTTAGTTGATTCATATATAAAAATCTAGTAGTGAATTTATCATAGTTATCATTTTTACCATACATAGACCAAATCATATTCATAACAAGTCCATCAAAACATTTGACATAAGGGAAATGACTAAGATTTCATCACCTAGCAATAACCTTCTTCCCAAAAATCCCACTCAAATTTCACCACCGAGGGGAGAACTAACTTAGTACTCTAGTTAAGTATAAACCCTGGTCTTTTGATATATTCTGGATAATCACCTAACACCCTTATGTTATAGTGTGTGAAGTGAGGGGGTAGGCCCCAATACCAGGCCAAGTATTGATCCTAGTACAAAATCTTTGTGATCCTAAACAAAACCTGATACCATCCTTAGATTTTTTTCTTAGGAGCCTCGTAACCTTTTCATTTATTTTATCACACTTTAAAGTTAAAAAGTAAAAGCTTTTTAGGTGTGTCTTTAGCATGTGTATCTTTTCATCTTCACTAATATGAGATTATCAAGAAGAAATTTAGTGTACATTTTGATCTTATTTCTTTCTTTTTATTTTTATCACTACACGGTTTTGATGTGATAACAGTGGCAAAAGAAAAACAAACCCCCATATTCATCCTCATCCATGGAAAATTCTCCTAACCCTTCTAATTCCCCTAAGTCCACATGGGAAGGCATTCCTTAGTATTATACCTAAGGTGATCTTAAATTCACCACTATGTTAAATAGCAACCCCATCACACTCAACCATTATCTTAGATCTTGATCTATATGAATCCGTCTCTCTCCCCATATGCATTTCTCTAAGAACCCATATGGTATGCCTTTAGAGGAAGGTCAAGGGTTTACCACCATTATGGTGTCTTCCCATAACAACCCTCATATGACTAGTTCTGACACCACTACTACACAACCCTTAGGCAACCCACCTTTGGTGACATCTAGTACTCCATCATTGACCACTACCCAAAATTAAAATGTTTCCACACCTTAGCCTATAGATATTTAAAATATTACCACTCAATTGAGAACCTAATCATCTTAGTCCTAACAACCCTTTCACAAATCTAGACTAGTTTACCCTTAAGTACCCAAACATAGCCATTACAATAAACCCTTATAAGTCAACCTCCTCAAAATTATGCCCCCTTGACCACCGAGTACATAACACCTATGTAATCTATTAGGTCAACTTATATCCCTTTACAAGCCCCATAGTATATAGTGGTTTCTCAACCCATTATGACCACATCGGTTGGTTATCCCTTATCCTAGGATTTTTCCACTTATCTTCTTATGTAACAACTCCCACAATAGAATGTTTTGGGAGGAATCCTCAATACAACACCCAACTAGACCTTATGAGTATCCTTATGAATAAGATGGATAATTTAGAAGCCTCTAACTTAGGATAAAATAATATGCTCACCTATGAAAAAAAATTTAATGAGACTATTAACCCATTAGTTCTTATTAGTCCTCATCCTCATAGTGGAAACTTATTCATATTATGAAGTTATAAAGCAAAGAAGATCCACAACATCACTTTTGATCATTTAGACATGATTTCTACCTTATAACACATGATGATGCACTTCTTCTTAGGACCTTCCCTATGTCATTAGTGGGACCTACCCTAGATTGGTATAGCTCAATCGCATAACATTCCCTCTTCTCATTTGGGTAGCTAGCTTGAACATTCTTAGAAAATGTTTCTATCATTATAATAAGAAAAGTCACTATTACTAACCTCTATGCCATCTGATAATTTTATGACAAATCTATCATGGACTTTGTGGCTAGATGGAGAAGTCTCATCAATCAACTTACCTTTTCCCTACCATAACCTGAGTTGATTGAGTTATTCATGAGAGCATGTGATAAACACATCTCTTAGACATTATGGTTATAATCTTTTAAAACCTTTGTTGAGGCCTTTTTAGTGGCCCAAAAACTTAAAATTAGAGCCATAGAAGAAGGGAAATTTAAATTGTAGAACAAAAACTTTAAACCTAAAAGGACTAATAACAACAATAATAAAACCAAAAGATATGTCAATGCCATAGTTATAAAGTCAACACCACCACAAACTAAAAAGCAATATAAGACCTCCACCTCATAGGCATAATCTCATAATCCCTTGACACACTTCCCCCCATGATACTATACCCCTTTAGGAGAATTCTATACATCTATCTTAGATAAACTCTTAAAGGCATCTCTTATCGATCTTCCTCTAATAAGACCTCTTGATTATTCTCATCCTAAAACTAGTTAGTTTACGGAAAATGACCTTTGTAACTTTTACTATGTAATAAGCCATGATGTTAGTAGATGTCATTATTTTAAGGGATTAATACAAAATCTTATCAATCAGTGGGAGTTACAACTAGACAATCCTAACACACCCATAAACTAATCTATAGATATATTAAGGTAGTCATTACCTAATCACTCCTCCACATCTAATTATATGTAGTCTAATTTGAGATCTACATCAGAACACAAAACCCATGTAGTTAACATAATCCATGACTAGCTTCTACCTAAATAATTTGATAGCGCCCTTATCCCTAATCTTCTTATAAGAGACACTTTTTAACCATCCAAACTAAGTGAAGACATCTCAAAAAATTCCTCTAGTCTATTGAATCTCATTGTTTGGGATCCACTAGAGGAAGCCATATCTAAAATTACTCAAGAACTAAAATAGTAAAAGGTTATTGAAGAAAAGGTTTGCTTATACATTATACAAGGTACCATTCCTTGCATTATTTCAATACTTGCATCAAGTATACCCATTCACACTAGCCTATTACTTCATGAGGAAAATATTATGTTACCTTAAACCACTTCAAGACTAGTTCCCCCCATTACTAGGAAGGCACTAAATCTTAGAGAAAACAAAGGAGAATCCATAGATGTAAAAAATAAAAACCTTGAGGCCCCAAGGGTAAAATCTTTAAAACATCCTCTTTTTAGGATTGAAATCCCTAAAGAGGACATCCTCACTACCCTTGAGCAGACATAAAAATGGAAATCGTCATTACACCCATTTGAATAAGAACATCTATACTAGGATCCCATACTTCAGCTAAACTTAAAGCTACCATTATAGAATCTTCCACTAAATTGCATATACCATCATAATGGGATATTCCTAATGTGGAAATCTATAATCTATTAAACCCCTATTATCCATAAGTCTTAGGTGGAAATACTTATCCTAAACATAAATTACATATAGTAGGGACCATTCAGACATCTAGAATAAAAGGCCAAAGTTCAAGGTCACTACCAGCACCTCAAAAAATTCAAAATCCAAGTCAGGATCCATTAAAGGGGTCTTATTCTAAAATCCTATATTAGCTTATCCAAACCTCCCTTATTATGATACCACCCATAAAGCCTATCAATCCTCACATTAAAAAAGCCATCATGGTATAGATAAAATAGGACATATTCATTCCATCGAATAATAGGTCATGAAACAAAAAGTTGTAATGCATTAAGGGTCATAATCTAAAATTTATTAGAAGAAGAAAATCTCTTAATGGAACCATTAGATCATGACCATCCTCATAGTAAAAATACTAGGGTTTCATCCACTTTAAGAAGTAACATACCATCTATAGTATGAGAGTGAGATGTAAAGGAGGATAAAACCTTTGATAAATCCCAATATCAATCTTTCCCTCTAAATGTGGATGATTTTAAGATCATATTGAATCCCCCTCTGTTTCAAATATATGCAATTCACATAGCTACATGATCCTAATCCCAAGGTCATAAGACCCATAAGCATTAAAAATCCAAAGTGATTATTTCCAAAGCACCAGCTTTTCCATAAATAGTCCAATGATGCCTACTCCAAAACCCAAAGTTTTTATTTTAATAAAAGCATGAAACAATATGTTTCAAGACTCATAAAAATATTTTTTCTAAAGTAGCTACACCATCTTTTGGTCAAGATGTCCCTCTATGAACTAATATATAACTCTCCATAGCACCACGAGGCCATGATATAAGCCTTATGGGCCATACAGATAAAATTTGATGATCTCCAACCTTTGTCGACTTTCATTACATCACTTCAAAAACCCTTATCCATAACCATTCATGATTTGGAAATACCACCCTTATAGCTAGATGAATAGGATCTTGCATTATTTATCACTACCCAGATTGATCAAATTTGAATAAAACAAGTCATGATTGATAATAATTCTAGTATAAACATCATCTCCTCTCACACATTTAAATAATTATAGCTACTTAAGATAGTTGTATTCTAATCCCCCATTATTCTATGAGCCTTCAATGATAGCATTACTCCTACATTAATAATGGTATCCCTTCACATTAAAGTAGGTGAAAGTGTTATCCCTAAATTATTTTATGTAATTGAAATGGAGTTTCAATGCAACATTCTTCTAGGATGTCCCTAGATACATGTTATGCACTTTGTTCCCTCTACTTTGCATCAATGCATTAAGTTTGAACATGAGGGTAAAATCCACAACATCCTAGTTTATCCTCATCCCTTAAAAACTTGTAACATCACCTTTCACCCCAATGATGTCTTAATACCATTGCAAAGTGATACCCTATCCTCATCGAATGCATCATCCACTAGTACAATGATCTTTGCATCAATAATTGGTAAGGATTTCATTGATTTTGTATTTTAGTAGCTCTCAATCAGAGAGTACCAATTATTGAAACTCAATACTCTCCCTAATTCACAAGAATATGGATGTCCAGATAAATAACAAGGTTATTATCCAAATTTTAGGAAAATTATTCCATTTATCCCCCCTTTCTTCTACACCCATCTGATCGATGGGGGAATTGACTAGCCTTCTTCAAGCCTTTCTAACCAAACTATGCTAAACCATTTACATCAAAATTTTCATTCCTTGATAAACCCTACTTCATAGAGACATACTTATAATAGTGTGCCTAGAAAGGTTTTGACATAGGACATTACAAACAAGACCCACATAAGGTGGAGTTAGGTGATTTTAGAAAACCCCTTGAAAAGCATGACCATAGTTTTAGCAAAAATCCCAAATCCACCCCAAAGGTTACTCCCCTTCCCATCCTTGAAGAAGATACCCCATCCTTATCATCCAACACCCCTACCTTAACTAAAAACATTGTATCTATCCCTCTAAAATTGTTTTTTATTTAATACCATCACTATAGAACCTCTCATATATCACCATGATGGAGAGGTTAAAACCATTCCTTTATCCTACCTAGACATGATTAGGTAGGGTTCTCCCACCATCCCTATTCTTCAATTCTAAGATGATGAGTTTATAATAAATCCAATCTATGTAAAGCCCTTCCATCAGAGGCCTCTAGTTTATTAAATAAGGCCACTATTGACATTAACATAAAATCCCATTAGACTCCACAAATAGTTAGGGTCAATAAATATTTAAATCCCCAAGATTTCCATGATTTCATTATATTTATAATGGATCATAGTGAAGCATTCACTTGGTCCTATAGTGATATGCTTGGTATTGTTCCTACCATCATCATCCATAACATTGTCAAATTCCCTAATGCTAAACCTATCAAGCAAAAGTTCAGGAAGATGCATCATTGCATTGCACTCTTGGTCAAAGAAGAGTTTCAATGCCTCTTATCTAGTATACTTAACCTTTGTCCATGAAATTTTATCACTTATAGATGGTTTATCTAGATATAATTAGATCCTTATCATACTAGAAGACCAACATAAGACTTCGTTTATTACTCCTTGGGGGACCTTCTATTATCTAGTTATGTCTTTTAGCCTAAAGAATGTAGGAGCCACCTGTCAAAGAGTTATGACCTACATTTTCCATGATATCATCCATAAAATTATGGAAGATTATATGGATGACATCTTTGTTAAATAAAAGTTATGAAAAGAACACATTTTTATCCTAAAGGTTATCTTCAATCACTTAATCCAATTTTGTGTCCATCTAAATTCTAAGAAATTATTTTTGGAGTATGATGAGTAAGCTCCTAGGATTTATTATCTCCATTTAGAAGATATAAATCAACCCTACTAAAATCAATGTCATTTTAGAAATTCTATATCCATCCAATCTTAAGTAGTTGCATAGTTTGCAAGGTAAATTACAATCTATCCATCATTTTATCTCCTAGTTAACTTATCATTATCAACCATTCCATCACCTTGTATGGAAGGATATCCATTTTAAATGTGACTCGAATTACCAAGAGTATTTTTAATATCTTAAGAGATACCTTTTCTCACCATCAATTATCACTCCTTTGAAATAAGGAAAACTATTTTTCGTATATATTTCTACTACTGACCATGCCCTTGGAGCCATGCTTGTCCATTGTGATGAGCAGCACAAAGAATAGGTAGTGTACTATATCAATCATACACTTGTTGAATATGAGACATGTTATTCTCATACATATAATTTGTTCCTAACTCTAGCCTTTGTTGCTACTAAGCTATGACATTATCTTCTCAATCATAAAACATATGCCGTCATGAATATTGATCCCCTAAAATCCATACACTCCAAGCCTTATCAAAATCAGTGAATGGCCAAATGGATTATACTTTTGGCATAATTTGATCTAGGGTTTATTCATCAAAAATTAGTTAAAGGTCAAATCATTATTGACCATCTTGTTAAAGAGCCTCTTTCTGATAGTCATCTAGTTAACTATGAAGTCCTAGATGAATCTATATCCTCCATGTCTCAACTAGATCAACAATATCAAATGACTCTATTCTTTGATGGATCCAAATACAAGTTTGGTGGGGGAGATTGGGTTATCCTAATCCCTCATAGGGGTATAAATATCCCTTTATCCCTTAAACTTGATTTTGATTGCATTAATAATATGGTAGAGTATGAGGCTTTAATCATAGGTCTTCAAACTGCTTTAGCCTTAGGTATTAAGATATTAAGACACATAATATTTATGGTGATTCTCAACTTGTGGTTAATTAAATTAAGAGAATATATTATTTTAATAATGATACTCTTTAGAAGTATAAGACATTGGTTGATCAATTGTTGGCCACTTTCGAACATTATGTTATCCAATCCACTCCTCTATCAACTAACAAGTTTGCAAATACTATGGCTTCCTTGGCCTCCTTTTTCCCATCTTCATCATAGTAATTTAATTTTTTTGTCCTTATTTATAGGAATATTTCAACCTTCCTTTACTAAAATTGACCTTCCTTCTATCCATAGTGTGGAGAAAAATCCATCAAATTTTTGGTATGCACAAATATTTGATTACCTTTATAGGAGGATTACTCCTCTGAATCTATTTAGAAATGGCAAGTAATATTTCTAGTATCATGTCAGCCATTTTATCATACTAGGGGGTTCTCTTTATAAATTTGGTTTAGATGATATCCTTCTTCATTATCTCTAGAATCATGAAGCTACCCTTTCTATCAAAAAATCTCATGATGGGTCATGTGGAGGACATTTTAGTGGTCCCACCATCACTAAGAGAATCTTATAGTTGGGCTATTATTGTCCCACTTTGAATCAAATACTATTTTGAATTCATTAATAAATTCATCAATTGTTAGCAGCATACCAACCTATCCCATGTCCCTAGCCAAGCATTACAAGTAACTCAAGATTTTTGGCCTTTTTCCAAGCGGGTTCTTGATCTTATAGGTCAAATCAATCCTAAATCATCTTAGCATAATAGATTTATCATTACCACCATTTAGTATTTTACTAATTAGGTTGAATTTATCCCCCTTACCTCAACCAAAGTAGATAAAATCATTGAATTCATTACTCAACATATCATTTGTCACTTTGGCATCCCTCATAAGATGATCACAAATAATGGGAAATGTTTTTAAAATAAAAAGGTTTAAGAGCTCTATGATTTTTTTATCATTAATCTCAAATTTTACTCATCTAACTATCCTTAAGCTAATGGATAGGTTGAGTCATTTAATAAAACTCTAGTCAAAATCCTAACCAAGGTCATTAATGAAGCAAGCAAAAATTGGCACCTTCCTATTCCCTTTGTCTTATGGGTTTAATGGACTAGTATTCAAACCCTTAAAATTGATACTCCTTTCACTCTAGTTTATGGTACTGAAGCTATACTTCCTCTCAAATTTTATATTCCTTCCATTCACATATCTTTAAAATATATCATTTTTGAGGATGAATTCTATCAAGAATGTTTAGCCCAACTCAGACTCTTAGATGAGCATTGATCAATTATCTTTGACCATCTACATGTATATCAAGAACAAATTAAGCATGCCTATAATAAACATCTAAAATAACATTAATTTAATGTTGGTGACCTTGTCTAAAAGGAAAATCAACATGTAACTAATATGAAAAAAATAAAATGGGGAAAAGCCTCTCCAAGTTGGCTTAGACCATATATCATCACCCATAAGTACAAATCTAGGGCATATCACTTGGCCTTTTTTGATGAAAAATCAGAATGAGAACCTCTTAATACATTGCATATGTATCCTTTATACTATTAATAAATCTTAATCACCTTGGTATTCTTAGTTTAGTTTATAGGTTTTATACCCTTATTATTATTATACCAAATAATGATATATAGAGACATGTAGTTATCTAGTAGCATTGCACATTTTATCCCTGAATATGAATACCCTAATTCTATTCATAGCATGCTCTAATTGGATAAGTTTTTCCTATAATGGGAAGGAGCTCTAAATCATCATTTCCTAAAATCCCTCGCTATCACTAATTCATTTTGAGAATAATTGTTTTATCTTGTGTATCTAAGCTTTGGGAAATTATCCTAAGATACCTGAGGCCAATCCTTAAAAAAAAATATATTGGAACCAAAAAAATAAAAATAAAATCATCTAAAAAAGACAATAAAAATAAATAGACTAATCCTTTGAAGGATAATTATTCAAATCCATAACAATTTGTAAAAATATACAAAATATCAAAATCATAGACTACTCCCTTAAAGGAAAACTACTTTAAAAAGTATATCTCAAAATATAGACCACTCCCTTGAAGGATGGATATCATGCATAAAACATCCCTATAAAGCTTCCCACATTGATTAAATTTATTTACTTTAGTAGTCTTCCTACATTGATCGTTCTACATGGATTGGCACAAAAAGATTCTAGGTTTGACCCTTAGTTTTGGGTACGTAAGATGGAAACATCTTCTTCTTAGAATTTGCTTTCTATCAAATCCTAAAAGCAAATCAAATAAGATCCTAAATTTAGTTAACATAAGGTCGTTAGTATTATTATTAACATTTGGTTAAGGATGTACATGCATCCCTTTCAAGTGGTTTTCTTGGGTCATGATATGAGCCAATAATTATAAATAAGTCCTTTGTAACTTGAATTTAATTATAACAAAATATCCTAATTCAAAAATCCATAAACATGAATCAGTAATTTATAAATTGCATCCATGATAATAATAATAATCCATAAATATTAATCATAATCCATAATACAATCCAAAGTCCATAATCATAATTACGACATTTTAAAGTTTTAAATCCATAATCACACCACATCAATCTATAACCCAAAATAAAATATACATCCATAATCCATAAACCTTTTTTTAATAAACTCATTTAATCCATAATCACATAATCAAGGTCACATCCATATTAATTTAATCATAAACATTAATCCATATATCAAAATTGCATCCACCATAATATAATCATAATTCATAAATCATAAAATCCATGATCAAATAAATCCATAATCACATGATCTAACTCAAATCCATAATTTCCATAATCCATAAACATTTTAAAATATAAATCCATCACATGTAAAATACCATAATCTAATCACATCACATATAAATCCATAACTCTAACAACTATAATCCATTAAATCATCTAAATCCATAATTCATATAATGTAAACATCTATGTAATCATAATCCATGAACATCCATAAGAATAATAATCCAAAAATCCATAATAATAACAAATCCATAATCATGAAACATATATATATATATATATATATAATGATCAAAGTACATTAATGTCTTTGTATACATGTTTATGGCTTTCTATCTATCAAAATGAATATAAATACATACTTGAGCTACTGAGTAAATTGTAAACTGCTTAGGTGAATGCCCAGAAGGTCTCCATCCCCATATCCATCTTTGTCCCTATCTTTGTCCCTCCTTCAAGAGACATTCCCCATGCTCACTGATCTTAAGTACATGTGCTTAGAAGACCTACCCTATGTGGCTATATGGCAAACATGGCATAGAGTCTTTGGTAGCTAATATAAAATGATCTACTCAGTATCTCATCTCCATAGCTAGCTCCTTGTATCATTCCATGCTCACAATCCATGCTTATCTAGTGCTCTACCTTATCACCTCTCCAATAATATATATTGAGGACTCTCTCATATAAAATGATCTACTTAGTATCTCATCTCCATAGCTAGCTCCTTGTATCATTCCATGCTCACAATCCATACTTATCTAGTGCTCTACCTTGTCACCTCTCCAATAATCTATATTTAGGACTCTCTCAATAACTCCCTCCTCCATAGAGTGTCCCTCTTGGCCCTAAAGTGATCCCACTCCATCACCATGTCATGAATAAATTGTAATGAGTCAAAATCCACTTATAGCATATCCAGTCAAGTCTGCACTATATGCCACTCTATCCACACTAAAGTTTATTCCCCTTATGTTATGGCTAGTTACCCCTATAAGTTGATACATTGATCCCTCAGTATATCCCTCTCTATGATGATCTCATCCACATCTATCTCCTCATACTCTATCTCCTCCTTTCCCCCATGCTCTCCCATAATCACTTCATATCACATCTCATCATCAATATCCTCTTCTACCTCCCCTCTATCTCTTCATCCCCTCCTCCCTAGCATAGATGCACCACCTTGTCCTATCATGCTTCCCATTGCTCATCCCACCATGATGTATATGTGGGAGTTCACCCTCTATCCTCCATATCATCTCCTATCAACATTTTCCCCTCCTCTACTGATACGTCTCTAGTGATTGGTCCTAGTAGCTCTCTCTCTCTCTCTCTCTCTCTCTCTCTCTCTCTCTCTCTCTCTCTCTCTCTCTCTCACACACACACACACACACACACACATAATATATATATATATATGTATGTATGTATATATGTATGTATGTATGTATATATATATGTATGTATGTATATGTGTGTGTGGGGGGGGGGGGGGGGGGTGGGGGGGGGAGGGGGGGCATGGTATATCCTACACCATCCCAAACTACCATCACACTCATCCAAAATGGAGGTACTCTAGGTAATTCATCCTCCTCCGTATCACCCAACACTCCCTCCATATACCTATAAGCTTTGCCTCCAACCCAGGCCATACTAGAAATCTTAGATAGGGTCATCATATAATGTTTGTAGCCCTCAAACCCTTTAAAATCCCTTTGTAGTAATCAAGGTCATTAAAAATATCATCTATGAATCCCCATTCTAGGTTAGCCTTCAACCAAAGGAAGGTCATGATATAATCTATATCGTAACATTATATCCATGGTGTACCAATAGGCCATACTATCCCAATGTGATCATAATTATAGAATTGTAAAATGACAATCACATCTAGTCTATAACACCTCTAGATCTTCTAACCCTAGGTTCCATAAAAATCTATGCCAATAAAGTACATTCCCATGTAAAAATGGTGCAGTAATCCAACATGTTTATAATAACCTTAGTTAGGCTCCACATAAATCTAACTCCCTATGAGTCTAAGAGTGCATAACAAGATATCACTAGCATCATCATCATAAGGATGCATCTACCTACTATGTCAGCTCTATAAAGAGGCTCAAAAGTGAATCCACTAGTAATAAATATAATATTATCTATGTCATTACCATATAGGTATGTCAAGGTTGCTCCTTAACCCTACTCATCCATAGGTACTATGGGTTTCCCCTACATTGATAGTCATAGAATCCAATATATATCCTCCTTTGTAATGGTCATCTCTTTGGTAAGTATCTAAAATGTCATGGTAGTAATGTCCCATTTCTCTACCAAATCCACCAACAATCCCATGTCTCAATGGATGTGCCTACAGTGATACACCCCTCCTAAGCCTATGACCTCTAGATGGGCCTAGTCATCATCACTAAGTTGAACTCATAGTCACTCCAATAAGGGTGGCACTCGATCTTGTATATATATATATATATATATATATATATATATATAAACCTATGTGCATATCACTAATATCCCCTTTAAGTTTAACATTTTCCTAAAAATATCCTCAAAACTCTAATCCTAGACTCCATTATTATCCCTTCACATTTTTTGTGAATCAATACTGATCTATTATGAATTAGTGTCATTCCATCTAGATCGGAACTATTTGGTTGAAATGATGTTAATTCCCTATGAATCATTATTGATTCACTAGGGAATCAGTGTCAATTCTCTAGCACGATCCTCTCATAATCCTATCCCTAATCTTAGCTCCCTAAATCCTTAAAAACTTAAAAAATCAAAAAATTAATAAAATAATCGATCTACCTCATCCTGTGAGCATCATCACTACCTTATTTGATACTACTAACTTTGATCTCATTTCATCACACTCTCATTATTTGAGCTCACAAGCATCATTTGGCTTTCACAAATAGAAAATAATCCCTTTTCTACATCAGACTTACTTATATACCCAACTCCAGATTGAGATTAATCTATTTTAGATCGGTGTTGTTTGGTTGGATCATTGATGATTTATTTTGAATTGATGTCAATTGGCCCCTATTTGCACTACTTTAAAATTCACATACATCTAACCCTGCTCTTTAGCTTTATCTTGGTTCCTTACCATATTTACTCTATTATTCAACCTATACCATTCTAGGTTTGTATATTTTTACCCTCTAATGATCCCATAGTTTGTGTAAGGCATGTACTCTTTTAGGTATCTCTCCTTAAAGGTTCCTAAGAGTGCATTCTGCCTTGGGAATATTTATCTATATGTAACATGCACACTGTATATCACATTAAATGCTTCGATAATATAAATCCTTTCACTTATTCTCATGTTTAACCTTCATTTATGTCCACTTATTTGTAGTTGTGGCATTTTATTACCAAATTTTCCTTAGGGTATATCTACCTATATTATCCTACATCATGTCAGTGCAAAACATACACTTTATGTTATGAATCTACATTTCTTAGAGCCCATATATTATTTATCCATCCCATCCATTATTCCATTTCTCACATCCATCACCCACTCCTTATCCTTCATCAGCTCCTAGTTTAAGGAGGGCTACCTCTTCATATTAACCTGGGGTAGTGGACCTCTTATGGTTTTTGTCTCATGACATGTATTCCATATCACTCCACAAAAAGGGGCAAATGTAGACATTACAATTTTGTACCTTATGGATGATTAATTAGGTGTTGTAGGTTTCTATATTTATTTAATTCCTAAAATAATCCTTATCTTAAGGTTTAGTATTTACCATTTACTAACTTGGTAAGTAGCCTTTACTATTACCTTTATATCCTCCCTACCCTCCTAAATCCATTTATAACACTTGAAATCTACCCCCAACCATTTTACCCCCATATGGAGTCATTACCAATAACTCCACATGTACCAAATCCATTTTTAGAAATGATTGAAATAAAGGCACTAAATTGGGTGAATCGATATCGATTCACCCATGATCAATGCCGATTCTCTGGATCAACATCAATCCATAAATACCCAGACATTCTTTACATTTTGGACCCATAAACTCAAAACCTTGAATTATTTCAAGATTTCCTTAAGAATTAGTGACATTCTTAATGACACTCTACTAGAATTTCAATCCATATCCTATGTCAAAATCATGAAACTTCCTATGTTTGTGGAGAAGTCTCATTGTTATTGAAAATGGATTGAAGGTAAGTAATCATGTTTTATTTATATCATTTTCTATCAATTATTCTACTATTATCTGTTTAGATAATCTTTAGCATACTATCTATATTCCTTTGTATTTATTTATCAGTCTCTATTAGCAAATCTATCTCATCTATTCTCTACTTTTATTAAAATCAGTCATAGAGAGAATCAATGTTGATTCATGCTAGATATGTACCAATTCTATAAATCAACATTGATCCTATCAGGATCAGCATTAATCCATATGTTTAATTCACAAAACTTGAGACCTTAATCCTAGATCCCTATCTGTAATCCTTTGATGATGTCATTTGAATATGGCCTTTGTTTATAGATGACTCTACCTATCTTAGTACATGGCATAACTAGTATCATTGATCTCCCCATATTTTCCCAACCCTTGTTTGTTGATCAAAGTGGCATAGATTTAAAGCTAGATCTTCGTGAAATCATTTATTCATCCTCTATCAAAGGCATTTAAGACCAACTAGCTATCATATAGGATGATGTAGACTTTGCTTCAACTTACCGAGAGGAATATTTCATTTTCATTGATAGCTTAATCAAGGACTGAATCTTAATTAGCATTGTTATCATATTTTTTATCTATTATAATTTCATATGATTTTTATCTACCTTATTGCATAAATAGTGGATTGACTTCCTTCTAAGGAAGTGTACCACTTCCTAGAACTGATCTCATATTAAGCAATCCACCTATCTCTTTTACTAATTTATTTTTGTCAATTTTGTATATGTGTGCAGGTTATTCTTCCCAGCCAAAAAGAAGCTCTCACTTTCATTAGATTCAAAGTGGTGTACAACATCTTCTAATTCATATGTATTCACCATAAACCCTATCATTTGAGTTTTTAAAGTAACATTTAATTTAAAAGAAAATGAAAAACTACTTAAACACAATTTTTAAGAGTATGATCTGGAAATAAAACCCACAAAACTAGTTCAAGGAAAAGGATTATGTAAACTCATGGTAGAGCATGGAAATATTCAATCAAGTTTTTTAAAAATTTCATATGAGCAAGATGAACATGAATTTTTATTGGTATTATTTTTTTATTTTAATAATGAATGGTTTTTTCATATCACCTTTTTCTTGACATATGGAGAATGTCCTTCAAACTTGAATGCTAATTGATGTAGAATGGTCATTCTACAGGAAAATAAATATGTCATATGAAATGGCACTCTTTTTAAGAAAAGCATTGATGGCTTTTTCTTAAGGTGTGTTGATAAAGAATAGCAAAAACAATATTGTAATCTTTTCATGATCAATCCTATGGAGGGATCTTTTTTGCAAGGGTAACAACTTATAAAATACTCAAGGCTCATTACTATTGGCCAACTCTTTTCAAATATTCATATGAATGGCTGATAAAGTGTGAGGCATATCAATAATTTTTGGGTAAACCTAGGTTAGCAACACTTCCTATTCAACCACTGATTTTTGAAGAATTTTTTTAGCAATGGGGTCTAGATTTCATTGGGACATTGAATCCTCATTCGAACATGTGTCACACTCATATTTTCACAATAATATATCATTCACTAAGTGGGTGGAAGTAATTCTTGTTAACTAGACACCTTATAAGTCATTTGTAATTTCATCAAATAAAATATCTTGGTACAATATGGAATCCCATAGAAGATTGTTACAAATAATGCTTCTAAATGTTATTCTTCAAAAATGATTGCCTTTTGTTATGGGTATGGAAATTCATTGTCTCATTCATCAAACTATCATCTACAAGGAAATGGTTAGGTTGAGTCAAGAAATAAGAACTTGTTTATAATCATGTGTAAAATAGTTGATGAGAATCAGAGAAATTAGTATAAAAATATATATGATGCTCTTTGGGCATATCACATAAAACCTAAAAAGGATATTGGGATGCATCCATTTTAGTTTTTATATGGAATAGATTCTATAATTACCATAACTCTTGAGTTACCTGCCCTACAGTTGTCTAGGGCTATTGAGAATCCAAATTTTCAAAGCCCACTAGATAAAAGAATTTTTAGCTACAACAATTAGAAAAAGAAAGGGCACAAGTGATTGATAAGATTATAGAACATCAAACTCATGTTAAAGTTCTCTTTGATAAGAATACAAATAAAAAAGATTTCCAAGTAGGAGACTCAATACTACTTTGGGATAATCATAGAGAACCAAGAGGAAGTCATGGGAAATTTGATTCACTTTGAATGGGTCCATTTAAAATTAAGCACTTTTGTGGTAATAATAATTTCTATCAGGCATATTGTGATGGAACTCACCTACCATTGCCCATCAGTGGGCAATATCTCAAACACTATTTTTAGTGAAAATTAAGTAGTCCTTATATATATTATTTATGTATATCTATTCATCTTTTTATTGTGATTCTATGAAATTGGTTTGCATTAATTTTTGTTTTATTACTAACAAAAAGAATGAACAAGAAGGAAAAACCAAAATTACACACACACACATATGTATGTATGTATGTATGTATGTATGTATGTATGTATGTAATTTTAGTTTTTTTTCCTTCTTGTTCATTCTTTTTGTTAGTAATAAAACAAAAATTAATGCAAAACAATTTCATAGAATCACAATAACAAGATGAATAGAGATACATAAATAATAACAAGATGAATAAAGATACATAAATAACATAAATTAAAATACACAACAAGAAGACAAGATTTAACGTGGTTCACCCAATATGGGATACATCCACCAAAAAACACTTGCTTAGATTTCATTATAAGCCAACAAGAGTACAATCTACTCTTAGATTAGTCTTCTCACAACTATAATGCACAAATATTGTTTGGAGTTGTACTCAACAAACTGTCTTGAATTTATGATTGAATTCACACACTCTATTTACTTTCTCAAACTTAGTTCTTATGTATTACCTATTGTATGTCCATCTACAATACATCAATAGGTAACTGACATAGTGGTTTTACGAAATAATGGGTATCAAAACCATGGTCCAAGTCAACCCATAATGGCTCCCCATTAATCATGGGTGATAACACCACATATATATAAGTATAGATAAACCACATATCTATACTCCTAGAAAAAGGGGGTCTAGAACCTTGGTGATAATACATTAAGAGTTTCTAATACATTTTAATATACAATATTTTAAACCCATTTAAATGTGGAAATAGGATCCACAACATAACACTTTTTGTCTTGTGTCATTTTGTTCCTTCCTTTTCCATTTTGTCCCTCTTTGTTGGTTTGTCTTGTGAGTTTCTGTCTTAAGTAATCCTTTCCAATCCACCTATTCGAGCTAGTCTATACTCCGTATCCTAATAATTTGTTAAAAAATGTATATCCTTGTCCACCCTTGAGATTTTATCATTTCTAATAATGGTTCATTTTAGATTAAATCATTGTACAACTCTAACCTTGCATAAATGAAAATGTCATGGTCACTTAGCTCGATCCTCTGTCAAGCTTGTATTCAAAAGTCAATCATAAGAATTTAAGAAATATTTATCTCTTTACATTTTAGTTTGTGTGGAAACACATAATGAAAAAATCCCTCTCATACACTATCCTTTTGCATATGTGATAACCCATATCATGCTAAGTACCTGATGCCCTTACATACACTATTTTTTGACATGTGACAACATTTTGTTAGCTAGAAGACCCATAATTTTATTGAATATTAGTCATTTCTTAGTTGATCAAGTTTTTGAATTCAAGACCCCATTATTTGATGGATAACATGTTGGACTATGAAACCAAAGAGTCTATGTTTTGTCTATTCCTTGTAGTTCAAAATCCCAATCAAATTTAGTTGTTGTCACAATTTTTAGCAAAGTTTCAAAATTTGTGAAAAATGTGTTGTTAATCACTAATTTTGAAGTTTGAGATTAAATTTTTTTAAATTTTGACAATTTTGAAAATTAATCAATTGATTAGCTAAAAATTGAATAATGGATTGGAATGTTGTATATCCTGAACTATGTGAAAACACTTTTAAGATCCTCATGTAAAAATTTATTGGATTTTCCCACAAATTGTAAAATCAATTTATTATTTTATAAGTTTTGTAAATACTTTCTAATTTTACCCAAGTTGTGTAATTTACAAATTCATTTTTTCACATGGTGCAATTTATAGATTCATTTTTTCACACAATGCAATTTTCAAATTCAAATTTGCACATGGTGTAATTTTCAAATTTATTTTATATTTTCCCTTAAGTACAAATTGAATATTTCTTTTTTGTTGTTATGTAATTTCAAATTCAATTTTTCCTAGTCATGCAAATTTAAATTGCATTTCTCTAATTCATGTAATTTTGTTTCGCACTTCCCCGAGTCATGTAAATGAAAACCTTCATGTTGTAATTGCCTTTATTTCTTCCCCATCCCATTCAAATTGGATTTGATATTTCCATAAATCATGCAAATCCTATTATTTCCCCATGTCATGTCAAAATTGAACTCTCCTTCTTCTAAAAAGTTGTTTGAAGATGCATGCAAAGATCCAAATGAGGTTTTTAAAAATAAAATAAATTAGAGAAATAAAGTGAAGTAGAAATCATGAAAAGCAATTTTATTTCTTCTATTTGGCCAAGTTTGATTGCACTACATCCAAGTGAAGAGAATTTTTATAGAAATAGGTAAATAAGTCTACTCAATTTTTGCATGCAAAAGTAGAACCGTATATCACCTAGGCATAATAAAGAGTTTAAAAATAAGATCAAATTGAATTTTTGTCTTTATGGATGCATACTAAATCATACAACCTATATAAAGAACTACAAATTTAAAAATCAAATTTTATATATTTTCAGCTGCTCAAAGTGAAACTGTACGACCCCAGGAGGAATTTTTTTTTTTGAAATGTCAATATAAGTAAAATATCAAAAAAATTGTTGTTTACTTGCCATAGCCAGTCATACGGCCATCATATGACCTCAATGGGAGGTTAAAAATCAGAATTTGATGATTATTTTTATTTTTATACTTATTTCTACCATAACCAACTGTATGACCTATGATAGAGAGAGGATGAGGGTTTAATTAAATCAAAAGACATTTTTATATTATTTTGAGCATAATATCAAATTGGACAGTTGTTATACACCTCAACTTAAGCATACAGATATTGAAAGAGTAGTTTTTGGTCATTTTTTTTGTTTTCTTTAGCCTTCATAAGACATCGTATGGCCATGTAGAAGTGCTAAAAAGAGGAAATTATGTCAAAAAAATTTGGAAAATGTTTTTGGCAAATAGGAGGTTATACAACCATATAACAAGGTGAAAGCAAAATTTTAAAGGTGAAAGGTAGAAAGAGTAATTTTTAATTATTCATTGGATATAAAAAAGCCATGCACCTCATCAAAAAAGAATAAGAGTTGATAAAATAAAAAATAATATATTGATGGGGTTTTAAATTTTGAAAAATAAAAAATTAGGGTTTGTATTATTTTTGTCCAAAAATTGTAAAAAGTCATATCTCTTTTAGTGAGTTCATAGGGTTTGAAATATTTAAAAATCAATTGGTAATTTTTTTTGATGTTTTGGCCCAAATTAGAAATGGGCAATAAAAATTTTAAACTGAAAATAAATTTTCAAAATCTATTTTTAATTCATTTTCATTTTTTAGGAAAATATGTTTAATAACATTATAAGGTGATTAAATAGGAACAATTGCAAATGAGAAAGTTGGTCAACTAAAAATTTGCAATTCATATGAGTGGCATTGAAAAACACTGGAGTAATTTACACAGGACAATTAATGAGTACAGCTTTATGGTACATTTTAAATAGATTGTTTTAGTATTAAGTCATTTAATTTTGTCAAGTTTGTAAATAAAGAACTATTGTTCAAATATCTCCCAATTGTTAGATTTTTCATAAAATTTAATTTCTTCATCCTATAATCCATAAAAATTAATTCTGAGCAAAGATAAAGGAATCATGAAATACCAATTTCAAGGTGTGACACCTCTCTCACCATTGGAATATAACATATAAAATATCATAGATACTAATCTAGATCACATTGACTTAGGTAAATTTTTGGAGAGAATGAACATAGTGCATAAAACTAAATTTGTTCAGAGCATTTTTTATAGTGAATTAGCACAAGTAATAGCTTTCCCAATTTGAGTGTAGTCCCTTAAATTGATCTTGGTCATGACAAATCACTATAATTTAGAGATGACAAAAAATAGAGATTTATAGGGTGGGTTGGTGGCAAGTTTTATTAAAAACACATAGATAATATTTTTCACCTTCTATATTTGGAATCTTTTGTACATTTGACTCCTAAGTCTTCTCAATGTTTTTAGGATGACAATAATATTTCTTGTGCTAAGCAAGTAAATAATGAATGGTTGAAAAAAAAATTCTTCCACGTGACTCCCAAAGAATATTATGAGGTCTGATTTCAAGAATGAAATAAATTACATAATAAAAATTTTGCATAGAATAGTAGGAAGCCAAATAGTGAAGAATTTTTAAATATAGACATATAGATTTATTTGGATCATTATCAAGAATAAGAATTATCTCAATTGGGGATGGCTAATTAGTGATGCAATTTATGAATAACTAATGGAAGTGAAAGTCACATCAAGATTTTATATGACTTCATATCTCATTTATATTATGGCTAGATGAAGATATTTTGATAAATCGCATATAGTAGTTGATTTCAAGAAGATGATAGTATATGACTTCAATCCCCAACTATCATTGAAATAAAAAACCCATCATTTCAAAAGGGTAAATGATTATTTCATTCATTTTATTTTTTAGTTATTTGAAAAGGAGCTTTTCAACACAAGGATATCAGTAATGGCCACCATAGAGATAGCTAGATGGGGAAATTGGTTCATACAATTCCCAACTTTTACTTATTTGAGAATTAGTGGCTACAAGATTGCTCCTATATGATTTTTCAATATTGCAATGATAAGTGGGCTTTGATGGAAATGTCAGGTATCTAGAACAAAAAACATGCTCTAATACCAGTTGTCAGGGAATCCAAGAACAAACACACTTGTTCTAATCCCACTTGTTAGGATCTTGCTCCTCAAAAAGAGCACAATATGATTACCAAATATAATCAATTAAACATACAGAAATATACCAAAAACACAAGTAACTAGAATTCACCAATAGCATAGAATATGAGAGACAATACACTATCTTGTATTAACACTTTGTACAGAAAAGAATACAATAAAGAGCTGCCACACTCTTCCACCTTACAGAGGCTTCCCACACCTCAAGTGTACAGTAATTCTTCTTCAAAACACTCTCCTACCAAAAATGGTCCCAACACACAACTCACACACAGAATTGGTGTTCACCTCTCCAACCAGTTAGTAATAACCCTGCCAGTACACCAAGCACTCTATAGTACTTCAAGTTGATCTCCCATGAACCTGCAACTTACAATTCAATAAACCATACTTACACATGTAGATCTCCTATGAGCTTGCAACAACCTGCAACTCAATGATCTTACAATAGAAGGATCTTCCTTGCCTTCCTTATCAGCTCATTATTACAATACATGCCAATGGGTCTATAAATAGATCCCAGACTTAAACAATAACTTAGACTCTTAATTTGGAATGAATATCCACACAGCTCAAGACTCTAACTGGCCTTTACATGCAAACACTCCATTCACTTAACTAATTGTTCGTGCAATGAACAGTTCTAGAACACACAGGTGATCGATGCCGGTCCTTGCTTACCTAGTTCTGCCGATGTTAGCCGACTTCTTGCCGACGCCGGTTGCCTTCTACACTGATCATGACCTACATCGGTCATGCTGTCGATGCTGGTGCTTCTGAGTCTTCAGCAACCTCCTTTTCTTTGTCTGCAACAAGTTGAAGCTTTTAGCTCCACACCCTAACAATCTCCCACTTGGAGATAAATAGCTACAACTGTACCTATACCTGTACACCATCTAGTTTGCTCCCTTGGCTCTGTATCCCTCTTTAAGATCACTCTTGAAGACCAACCACCACAAACCCTATAGTGCAAAACTTGTCATCCAAATCACCTGCCACATCCACATCTACAAACCATGTAGAAAATAACTTAAACCTGCATAGCATGTGCACCTACTGCTAGTCCCTCTAAGAATCCACTGAACTGCCCTCTAATGCTTCTTTCCCCATATTGGCTCCAAACTTGTGACAACTCCCACTGCTTGGGAAAACTCAGGTTTAGTACATACCATGCACTCAACCTCATTATGTGAATCAAGACACTATTCTGTGAACTATCCAACCATCAGCGTGCTAACCGGTCTCACACAATCATCTTGAAACAAAGTCAACATATGACCTTCCATGTCTCTAGAACACACTCATGCCAAAGAATCTTGCTACTCCCAGATTCCTCATGATATCCCTCTAAACTAGTTTTACCTTTAGTTCAGCAATACATGTATATGTAACCCTATAACAAGCACATCATATAGTAATAGGATAATGTAGCTAATATTATCCAACCTGGTAAAGAGAAACACAATGATCAAACCTCCATTGCCTTGCAGCGTATACAAGACCATATACCTTGATCTTCTGTCTCACATATCCATTTTCGCTCTTCTTCATCTTGAACATCCATTCGTCTCTCAGTGCTTACTTCTAGCTAGAAACTCCACCAAAAACTCCTGTTTGGTTCTCCTCCAAGGAATCACATCCTCCATCCATGCCAAGCTCCCAATGTTTCGTAGATCTACCTATTCTGCTTCTTTAACAACTTCCTGGTTCTTTACCATAAGTGAGCAACAAGTAGTGTAAAGAAGGGAAATGATGAATTTGAGGCTTACCTACCCTTTAAGTCCTCAATATGGGCACTTGAGACTCCTTGACAGCTTGTTATCCACCCAAAATCCATCTTAGTGATCGATGCCAGTCACATCTCAGTCTGCACCTGACTGATGTCGGTTCCCTGTGACTGCCTCCTTACTGACGTCAGTTCCCCCTTGCCGATGCCGGTGTTTATCTACCTTGAGTCACCGATGTTGGGCTACACATAGCCGACGTCAGTCCCTATTTAGACGTTGATGCCAGTTTTCCTGCTGACATCGGTCTCTATGTTTTTCTAGTGAGAACTGACTTTTTCTTGTGAGCTCTTTTTTTATCAAACCCTTGTCTAAATCACCCTTTCTCTGCTTAGAATTCTTTTGCCCCTTGTGCTAAACTCTGTCCGTCACCTTCTCCTTAAAAACCAAGGCTTTCATGCTCTTGTCACGAACATCAGATTCCTCAAGAAACGTCACCTTCTTCTTCTGCATACAGAAATCTTGATCTATACCCTTTGACTCAAGAACATGCATCTCCTTCTTATTCATGTGACCAAGCCTATTAAGCCACATCTTTGAATCTACAGCTGAAGTAGATAACCCAAAAAGAGAATCAGTAATACAAGTAGATAGATAAAGTGTACCTACTTTCTTACCTCTAGCTACAACAAGTACACCCTTGGTAACCTTCCAAGAGTCCACTGTGAGAGTTACTATGCAACCCTCATCACCCAAACTTCTAACAAAAATCAAATTCCACTCCAGAACTGGGGCATGCATGACCTCCTTTAACACCCATGTGTTACCTGTCTACAATTTCAGCTTCACTTTCCCTTTGCCAACCATCTGACAAGGCTTACCATCCCCTACACAAATTTCTCCAAAGTCTCCCTGGACATACTCATGAAAAAATTCCCTATTTGGGGATGCATGAAAAGAGGCACCAGAATCTAAAACCCAAGATTCTACTTTATCTAAAGAACATACCAGAGCATCCTGTGCAATGTAATCCACAACATCTGCTTCTTCTTCATGTCCTTCATGCTGATCTTCACCTGATCTGCAATCTCTCTTTAAGTGCCCTTGCTTTCCACATTTCCAACAGGTTATTCTGCCATACCTAGACTTGGATCTCCTGCCTATCTTAGACCTTGATCTCCCACGCTCTATCTTCTCTCTTTGCCTTCTTCTACCTTCAACACTAAAAGCATTCCCTGATGATTCACCTATGCTTTTCCTGTGAATCTCTTCATTCAAGATCACACTCACAATATCATCCACTTTTAAGATTTTTGAAGCAGACGTAATATTAGAAACTCCCATTACCAAACTCTCCCAACTTTCAGGTAATGAACACAAGATTAAGAGAGCCTTAATTTCATCATCAAAAACAATATTGACTGAACTTAACTGGTTTACCAAACCATGGAAATCACTAAGATGACTATGAATAGATCCACCTTCCAACATTTGCAAATTAAATAGTTACTTCATAAGAAATACCTTATTCAAAGCCGAGGGTTTTTCATATAAATTTGTGAAAGATTCCATCAACTCCACCATTGTCTTACACTGTGATAAGTTGGAAATCACATATGAAGCAAGACTCAATCTTATAGATCCCAGAGCCTTCCGATCAAGAACCTCCCATTCTTCATCCTTCATATCCCAGGGTTTGCAATCAACCCCACCCAATGGTAAGTACAAATCTTTTTGATACAGATAATCCTCAATCTGCATCCTCCATAATTGATAGTTCTTGCCATTAAACTTCTCCATTCGTAGCTTATTGTCTTCTATCATTGCTCTACTCCCACTCAAATAGAAACCCTATGAGTAACCTGTAATCAAAACACACTAACCAGATCTAAACCAATCTGTTAGTATCCCAACCTAAAAGCTCTGATACCACTTGTCAGGTATCTAGAACAACAAACATGCTTTGATACCAATTGTCAGGGAATCCAAGAACAAACACACTTGTTTTGATCCCACTTGTTAGGATCTTGCTCCTCAAAAAGAGCACAATATGATTACCAAATATAAGCAATTAAACATACAAAAATATACCAAAAACACAAGTAACTAGAATTCACCAATAGCACAGAATATGAGAGACAATACACTATCTTGTATTAACACTTTGTATAGAAAAGAATACAATAAAGAGCCACCACACTCTTCCACCTTACAAAGGCTTCCCACACCTCAAGTGTATAGTAATTCTTCTTCAAAACACTCTCCTACCAAAAACAGTCCCAACACACAACTCACACAGAGAATTGGTGTTCACCTCTCCAACCAGTTAGTAATAACCCTGCCAGTACACCAAGCACTCTATAGTACTTCAAGTTTATCTCCCATGAACCTACAACCTATAATTCAACAGACCATACTTACACATGTAGATCTCCTATGAGCTTGCAACAACCTGCAACTCAATGATCTTACAATGGAAGGATCTTCCTTGCCTTCCTTATCAGCTCATTATTACAATACATGCCAATGGGTCTATAAATAGATCCCAGACTTAAACAATAACTTAGACTCTTAATTTGGAATGAATATCCACATAGCTCAAGACTCTAACTGGCCTTTACATGCAAACACTCCATTCACTTAACTAACTATTCGTGTAACGAATAGTTTTGGAACACACAGGCGACCGACGCCGGTCCTTACTTGCCTAGTTCTGCCGACATCGGCCAACTTCCTACCGATGCCGGTTGCCTTCTGCATTGATCATGACCGACGTTAGTCATGCTACTGATGCCGATGCTTTTGAGTCTTCAACAACCTCCTTTTCTTTGTCTGTAACAAGTTGAAGCTTTTAACTCCACACCCTAACAAGAAATGGTGAGACAACTTGTTGAAACACACAAGTTTTTGACAAGTTGACATAAGATAGGAGTCAAATTTATGATTTTAATTGGTAGATACACTTGTCCATCATTGATAAAAACAAAGTTAGTGGAGCAATATATGTCTTTTTTTAATTTCAAGAATTTTTAGAGTAGATTTGCATTTGAAATTAGGGGCTTGATTAAACATAACATTGGATCTTCATTCCAACATCTCTTACATTTTTAGGATTATTAGATAGATTGTGATGGTGAGAAAATGGTCAAAATCAAAGACTATTCATGGTTTACCATGAAGTAAATAGTAAAATTTGGTATAATTAAAGTGTCAAAGTAATTGGTAGATAATGAGGTCACACTAGATCATATCTTTTAAAAAACACATCATAAAAAATACACTACTTGTAGTCCATTAGAATAAGAGATAAATTACTTCTCTCAGATGTAAAGAAAGAGCAGTACTCGAAAGGACTCTCAAATGGTGGAGAAGCAAAGGAGTAAATGTTGAAAATGTTGATTTCCATACATTCTCTAGAAAGGATGAATTGTGTGGCTTATACAAAAAATAACATGATGAATCAAAGAACGTAGATGAAGCAAGTCCAAGTGAAGAAAACTTGGTGATAGAGGAAGCACAATAACTATAAGCTATTCAACAAGACATTCCACCATGAAGATTTATCAAGCTCAAAATAAAGAGGTTAGGAAAAAATATTTCCTCTTCTTCTAGTCCTTCAATTCCTCAAAAAAATATTTTTGATAGTTTCTCACATTTTTTAGAGATTATAGAGAATACAACCTAATAATTTCTTTCTAAAAATGGCATGTTATTTCCTATATCATCTACCTTAATAATGAGATAGATCACTCATTTTTATTCATCTTCTCCATCAAATCCTAAATTGCCTATTATCTCCTCTTCGAGAACTCTAATTGACACAATTAGCAATCATAAACTAGTATAAACATATTTTTGAGGTGACACAACTGAAAATACACTTTTTTCCACTCTATAAATGTTTCTCCCACAAGTCATAGCTTTTTCCCCACCTCATTTTTCAAGCACAACAACATAGATTGGTTGTCCATGGTGGTGGAGAAAATAAGAAAAAAAATTGAACCTAAGGAGATTAACTTTGGGACTTTGACAATCCCTTTTTTGAAAAGATCAAAGAAAGAAAGAATCTTCTCATAGATGGTAATGGATAGAAAGGAGAGAAATATGTAGAATTAGAAATTCCTACAGTCAAAAAGGATAATTTAGAAATAAAAATTATAGACTATCAAGTATCTAGAGTTCTTTTGGGAAAATCTATTGGAGAAGGAATGAAGGGAGATGTACAATTGACAATTGGCACAATTTTTAATAAAATGGATAAGTATAAAGAAATGAAAGATGATTTAAAGGAAAAATTAGAATAGTTGAATTCAGTGATATATAGATTGATCAAACCAACTCAACCAATAATTGTTTCATCAGGTATTCATGTTGATATGTTGGATAAAGTGAAAGATGTAGGCCAAATGGGCAATGCAGTGAAAGATTAGATCAATAAGATTACTAATCAAGGAACGTAATCATTGAATTATCATTATTGATGTATATTTCTTCTCATGTTTCTTTTACACCTAACTTATATTATTGCATTAAATTTCCCTTTGTGAATGTGTGTTGTCACTTTTTCAAATTATCTTTTGTAATTTTTCCAATTTTTTTTAGGTTGTGCAAATTGGTAATGTACTTTTGTGAGTGTAAAAATACCAAATGTTTTTTCAAGTGGCCTTAAATTCTCAAAACACTTTTACACCCTTTCAAATTGTAATTTCTAATTGGTGTTTTTACAAATTTGTAAAATGGAAAATAGGTGGTTTTGAACCATAACCACCCATTTTGGCCTATAAATACCAGTTAGGATCTCATAATAAAGGTTCAAAATAGAAATATTTTCGGCAAAGATTTGTAAAGGGAGATAGAATACTCTACTTTAGGAAGATCAATACAATGAGGTCTTTCTGAACTTTATGTTAACAAGTCCTTTGGATTGTCTTTTTTAGCTAATTCAACGTATTTGATCTTCATTGCTATTTTTATCATCTTTAAATTATTAAAACTAAGGGATTGAGTTATAAATTTCATTTAGGATTGTGATTTATATTTTAAATACATAAAAATAATCTCAGTGGGAATAGGAATGATATCTTCATTATTTCTATTAGAAAATACAGATAGTTGTTTGTCTTTGTTATCAGGGTCAAGTAGTTTTTTTGGTGTATGTTTCATATTCCTAAAAATACCAATATGTTTTTTCAACCCATTAAATAAGAGATATTTATTCCTTAATGTTAATTTTCCCTCTAAAATTTTTGCCAATCCTTAGTGTTTAACTCAAAAAATATATCATCTAAAAACATTTTATTATTTTCCTTCTCTCTAAACACTCCTTTCTAAAAATCATTTTCATACTTTTAGGTTAAAAGTACTACCCCCATGATTTATAAATTTTACTTGTAAATATTTAATTTTCAATAAGCTTTTTGGTTTTTAATAAAGGCAGCTCCACCTTCTAATAGGAGAGGGACTTCATTCCCTACGTTGTTTACATGAATGCAATGATTTGTCTCCCCAATAAATTTTCACACCAACACATTGTTACTTCTATATGACACTTACTCCCCATTCACCTCCAATATCCTACCACCAACAAGCTTGATGGGTTCTTCTCCTCCACTTATCTTGACCTCAAAACCCTAATTAGACTCTTCTTCAATGTTGATATGGCCCCTTTTAAAGGATAGACCTTGGATTTTTAAGTTTGTTTAGGCTTTTTCAATTCATTTTTTTATATTTTCTCCTTAGGCACATCAATGATATTTTTTCAACTTGAATTAAATCCTATAGACTTTTAAAAATATTTTTTAAGACTTGAAGATATGTCTAGTATAATGAGAGTTACACCCTATAAATGACAATGATATTTTTACAAATGACCTAAACTATTAACTTAAAATGACCATATATTTTTCCTCATAGTTCAAAATCAGGTGCCATTTTTTTGAAAGTGCATAATTTTCCTATTATTTTTCATATGTACTATCAATCTAACTTCATATTGTCTAAAATAAATATTTTTTTAGTTATAAATTATTAGTTAACATTGTAATCTAAAATTGTTTGGTACAAACTACATATCTATAAGTAGTTAAGAGGGATGATTATTATAAACAAACTAAATTATTAATTTATAAATTTTTAGGTGGTGATTGAATCTAAGTATTTTTAAGCCTTATGTAGCGCACTTTTAATCCAACTATTTTTATTCTTTTTATTTATTTTCCATATGTTTTTTAATTTTTTGTGACAAATTTAACACTATGGATGATATCCCACTCCCTCCTTAAAAATAATACACTTAGAAAATAAAATATGATAAATTGAGTAAATAATCCTATAAAATACCTCATTTTCTAGGTAAAATTACACTCACTCATGATGACCAAATGAATCCATTGGATCCTATTTTCTTACTTACCTCACATGAATTTTCTAATTCATAATTAACAAAATAAGAATAATATAAATATTTATCAATTGGGAATTTGCTTACCTAATTAAGCTTAATTCTATGGTGTGAATCATAACTTGTACCAACTACAACCATTATTAATTAAACTTAAGGGAGCATCTAAAAAAGGGAGGCATATACCTTTGAAAATGGGTATCGACACTAAGCTTGATGAGATAACCATCTAAAATAACTCCATGTCAATAACTATATGAAATTATGAATTTCCTTATGGACATGATTCCATATTGTCAGAATACATGGGTGTCCAACAACTATAACCTCCAAGTCAAAAAATATATGGTGTTGACTATAAAATAAGAATCTAAAGGGGGTTTATCCAATTGTTAGTAAATGAAATCCTAAAACAACTTAAATAACTAATACTCCAAGTTTATTCCCTAGGGTGAGCTAAGATTACCCATAAAAGAATCAAATATAAGACAAATAAAATCATTTACCTTTCTTGAAGACCTCACTTGTTAACTGATTTGAAAAGGAATGAGCTCTACTTATGAACTAGTAGTCTTTAACAATAGTAACTCCACAAATGGGCAGCATTTTTCCTTGTCAATTTAAATTTTTGGATTAGAATAGTTTAATAATGGTTAAATCACTTGGTAAAATCTAGCATAATAAGTTTAATTTTAAAATATTATCTACAATAGCCAAAGGCCCTTACATTTATAGACTTTTGGAGTGATTGTGAACCATCCTTCCAATCTCCAAATAGAGGGTGGAGAATTAATCCTCAAACTCATGATTACATAAGAAAGAGTGTGTAATAAACTCCATTTAAACCCTTTTTAAAGTGTGGAAGAAATTTTCAATAATGACCTCCTTTAGAGTGTGTAAGAGGGTGTAAGAGGGAGGAGTGTGGAATAAATTGTAAGAGATTGTAATATCTTGATTCCACTCCTCTCCTTTCCCATTGACTTTTCCTTGTGATGTCACTAGATGAGGTAATTTTATAATTTGATTTAATAAAATAGGATAATTAAAAAAGTCATGGAATTTCCTATTAAAGGAAGATTAGGTTTTATAAAGTGGGATTAATCAATAATTAAAAGAATGTGACTTTTAAAATGTTCTTTTGTCAATCAAATATTCATTTAATTGTCTTTAAATAACACTTAATAAGGGTTGGTTTGATTTGGGATGTACTTGATAAAATTAATATTATGATAGGATCTATTTCTTTAATTAAGGATGTGTCATTTTGGATTAAAGCAATAATTGTGTGGGTAAATTGGATCAAATAGTGATTTTTAATCAATTTTGCATGTGATTACATAAATTAAATATAATTAGCATTTAGACACAAAATTGATTAAAATAGAGTGTATACATTTTGCTCATGTTTGAGAATGCATTGTGAGACACAAGTCATAGTAATGTCTTTTCAAAGAATGAAAAAATCATTAAGAGTAAGTTTGAATAAATAATTAATGACCCATGATTCCCCCTTGAGAGTGCATATTGGAATGAAATATGTGGATAGGCTCTTAAAAATGAAGTAAGAAACAAGAATGGGAGAAATTAATCTATGTCTAAAATTAACCCACTTGAGATAATACTTGCATGCTTTGATTTCCAATAGTTAAGAAAAATATAATTTAATTAGCCCTAAGGTGGGGGGAAGTGAGAAATATGCATCCTAAAACAAGTGGCACACTTTAAATTGCCTCAACTAGGGTGAAAGTTATAGGCTTGGAATTAGAAAATATACTAAATAATTGGCCTACACCAAAGAGGGGGAGTGGTTGATTAACAATTTACCCCGGTAGGGCATATTTGATCAATGATTAGTTTAAATGGTCTAACCCTATAGGGAAAATTTGATCTTTGAGTGATCTAATTAAATGGGTAATAATTTTGAAATCATAGCTCAAGGATGTAACTTATTACATAGATTAAAGATGAGCATGTGAAAATTTAAGTATAGATGGTATAGCAATTGTTCAAATAATGAAGAATCTAAAAAAAATTAGGAACATGAGAATGCTCAATAGTAATTAAAGAGATGATTAGAAGAAAATAATAATTATTTAATAATGATGTGAGTAGATTGAAAGAATATATATTCTAATAAGAATGAAACAAGGGTAGTTGAGTTGACCTCAGAAGCTAAACATAATTGAGTGTTGCCTGCATAGTCCAAAAGGACCTTAGGCCAATGTAGTTCTCCTATAAATTGGGAGAGAATAAGATAATGATTATGAATTTTTATATATGCTCAGATGTGTCATGATTATAACATATATTAGTCATGGGATTCAATGATCTTATCATAGGATAGTAGACAAGGAGATTTGTTGCAACATTATGTTATAGATCTTTAACACTTAATTTTTGATTTTGTATAATTTGATATTATGAACCATAATTATAAATGAATAATGATAACATTAGATTCCATAATCATAAAACTTGATTTAAATGAAAGTGTAAACAACCTAGGTATAAGATATAAACTATCAATCCCTAAGTATAAAACATAATGCACTAAATCAAAGGCATCTAAGTAAAATCAAATCAAATAGATGTACCAACAATAATCAAAAGGTAACAAACTTAAAAAACAAAAATAAATATAAACACACAATCAAAAATAAATAGACAAGTAATTAGTTTATCATTTGTGTGTGAGAGAGAATAAGGTGTTACTCTTTAAAGCTTTTGCCCCTAGTCTCGAGGGTACAACAGAAAAGATAATAAAATAATTTAGATAAAAAGGGGAATAGAATAAAATGGAATTGGAGGTAGAGTTGTCTCTAAATGACCCATATAAGTGGATGTTTCCTACATAGTCCAAATAGACTTAAGGACAAATGTAGTTCTCCTAATGATTTAGGAAAGAATAAAAATGATGACAAGGAAGAGTCTAATTGTAGAAGAAGAATATGAAAGGTATACTCATAAAATAGCGAGAGCATGAGATAAATTAGGAAAAATGGAATGAAAATAAGATTGGTTAAGTTGACCTAGGATGCCCCATGCATCTAAGCATACCTACATAGTCTTTTTGGACCTTAGGTTGATGTATTTCTCCTAAAAATGGGAGTGTACTAAAGGAATGGCAATAACAATAAGAAATTATTATGACTGGATAAGAGGTTTCCTCCTAGGATAGGTTGTAAAATATAACATTCAGAATAAAACCAAAGGCCACCAGTGAATAAGATTATAGGATGTATAAATATTTTGTGGATTTAGGTCTCTCAAGGAGATTTTAAGCCCATTTTGGTAATTTTTTTAATTTTTAGGTTGTTTTGAGTTTTACAAAATTTTAAAGTTTTTCACATTTTTGGAACAAGGTTTTTATTGGAATGGCTTCAACCAATGGAAAGTACCAAATGGGTCATAAAATGGTAAGATATTGGCTTAAATTGCTTGTAAAATAATGAGAGTGTGGTTTATATTTCTCTTAAAATAGTGAGAGTGTGGCTTAAATTACTCATAAAATGGTAAGAGTGTAGCTTAAATTACTTACAAAATAGTAAGAGTGTGGCTTAAATTTCTTAAAAAATGGTGAGATCGTGGCTTAAATTATTCTCAAAATAATAAAGGTGGCTTAAATTACTCATAAAATAATGAGAGCATGGATTAAATTGCTCCCAAAATAGTGAGGGTGTGGCTTAAATTACTAGTAAAATAATGAGGGAGTGGCTTAAATTGCTCACAAAATGGTGAGAGAGTGGATTAAATTACTCATAAAATGGTGAAAGTGTGAATTAAGTTACTCGTAAAATGGTAAGGGCATGGCTTAAATTGCTCACAAAATATTGAGGGCGTGGCTTAAATTACTTGAAAAATGGTGAGAGTGTAGCTTAAATTGCTTGTAAAATAGTGAGGGCATGGGAGAAGAAGTGGTTGAGTCGACCTCAAAAACTAAGAACTTACTACATAGTCCAATTGGACCTCAATCCATTTTAGTTCACCTTACAGTGAAGGAGACTATCAATCAACAATAAGGTGGAAAATAGGAATGGAATATAACTAAATGAATGATATATGACTTATAAAGAGTGGAAAGATGCAATTCCAAGGTCAAAAATTTAGGGAAACCATGTGTAATCCACTCTTTGATACTAATTATTTTTGATGTGTTGATGATGACCAAATCTACATTTGTATGTTGAAGTTTTTTCTAAAATATAGAATCTAAATCCATATGTTGTACTTGTGGACTAGAATCAAGATCAAAATGGTAATAAAATGAAGGAATATGTTTAGGATGGATTGAAATAATGAAGGAAATGTAATAATATGTGCCCCCAAGTCAGGATCATCATAGATAATGTTTAATCAAATCAAGCATAAAAATATTTGAGATGCATAATATTCATGGGCTTATCTAATTTTTTCCCATCTAACATAGCCAACCTGTAAGCTCTAGATCCATAATTGGTGGTGATAATGAATGGTCCTATCTAATTAGGCTCATATTTTCCCTTATTTTCACATGTTTCATTTATATTTTTTTGATTCTCCTTGAGCACAAGGTCACCAAGATTAAAATCTCTAGGGTGATACATTTGTTATAGTTGTGGTGTAACCTACTTTGATATGCGTGGGTATTATTCAATTTAGCTACCCATTTTTCATCAAGTAGGGCCAAATATTATAGCCATGTTATTTTATACTCCTCATCATTAGTGATATCTTATAATAAAATGCACAAGGAAGGCAACTCAATCTTGATAGGGAGAATAGATTCAGTGTCATAGATTAAGGAGTATGGTATGGCTCCTATTAGATTTCTAGTGTTGGTACGATAGGCCCATGGGGAAATATATAATATAAAGTGTTATAGCCATAAGAATTAACATTATTCTTAAGGATTTAAACAAAGGTCTTGTTATATGCTTCAGCTTGGCCATTGCTTTGGGGAAAATAAGTTATGGAAAACTATTATTTAATATGGTATTTAGCATAGAGGGCATTGACATCCTTATTTTAAAGGATCTACCATTATCATAAATAAGTTTAGAAGGAATGCCAAAGTAAAAAATGAGGTAGTTCAGAATGAATTTGGAAATATGCTTACCAGTTATGTAAGTGGGGGGAATAACTTCAACCCACTTAGTAAAATATTTAGCTATAGTGAAGATAAATTTATTGAAATCTAAGGAAATATAATTGATTTTCTCTATGAGATCGAGTCCCCATGTGGAAAATGTCTATGGCATAATGATAAACTTAAGTGTTTAAGATGAATCATGAATGAGATTCACATGTTTCAGACAAGGCACACACTTATTAACATAAACACAAACATCTAATTCCATTGTGGGCCAATAATACCATGTACATATGAGTTTCTTGTCAAGGACCATTCTGCTAGTATGGGCCCCACAAATCCCTTCATGTACTTCTTTAATCACTATTACAAACTCTATTGAAGTTAAATAGTGGAGTTTTATCATATCCTTTATGATAGAATGTAGCACTAAGTAAGGTATAATGAGAAGTATTATGAATAAAGGATTTTTATTTGTTATGGGAAATATGGGCAAGGAGAATGTGGTCAAGGAGGTATTCATATATATTAGAGTACTATGGTGAATTGGGACCAATGATATCACTTGCCATTTCAAACATTGAACATTCATGAGCTAGTTTCATAAGATGCTCAATAAAAAACTAGTAATCTAGAGTGTGATTTATGATTACTATTAATGAGCCAATTATTGTCATTACATCTATAGTCTTATTTTTGGCCATTGGTATTTACTCAAATTGAATGTGTTCAAAGTTTTACTTGAGAGTATCCACCATGTTTTTGTAAGGAATGATCTTGTCATCCTTGTTTGAGTATTGATCTGTAACTTAATTGATATTTAACTGATAATCCCCATGAACATGTATTTGTTTAATATTTCATTGTACTTCCTAATGAATCCCTACAAATAATGCTTCATATTCTTCTGTATTATTTGTATAAGTGAAACTAATATGAAATGATTTGGGATTAATATCACCCTATAGTGTAATGAGCATGATGTCAAATCTAGATCTATGAGATGTGTAGGAACCATAAAAATAGAATGTCTAGTGTTGTGGTTCAGAAGAGGTTTCATATAGAGTCATGATTGACTCATCAAGGAAACCAAAAGTGAGTGGTTTGGTATATGATAAGGGTGATTTAGTAAGTTGATATATAAGTAATTTCCCCTTAAACACCTTTTGATGTACATATTCAATCTCAAACTCACTCAAGAACATGATCCATTTAGCCATAAAACCAATCAAAGTTACTTTAGTAGTAGATATTTGAGTGCATCTACTTTGGCAATAACAATGGTTTTTTTGTTGAGCATGTAATGTCACAACTTCTAGGCTACAAATATCATTGCTAAGTAGGGTTTTTCAACTAAGCCATAATTATGTTCATAAAAAACCAATATTTAACTAAAATCATATGTTTCTCTTTCTTTTCCTTGATCATCATGTTTGGAAATAAGTTCCCCGAAGGCATGTCTTATTGTTGAAATGTAGAGAAGCAATAGTTTTTCATATATTGGTAGGTCTAAGACTAATGTGTTTATCAAAATTCATTCAAATATTCAAATTCTTATTGATAGTTAGCATTCCATGAAAAGGTGGTGTTGGTTCCCAGTTGTACGCTTATCTAATATGGCCTTGCACACTTAAAGGAAATGGAAAATAATGTTGAGAAAATTGATAGATTGTCATTATAGTTAGGGGAGATTTTGGCATCAAGAATAGACCAGACTAGATTAAATTACTGAGAGGCACCTACGAAGCGTATGGTTAGTTCTCTAATACTTTTGGCTCTACCTAAACTAAGGAAAGAGGACCTGTGGGATAGCTCACTCATATGGAGAGATTATTCAATTCAACCTCCATGGGGATTATTCACATAAAGAGACATAAATCTAACTAGAACACAACCAAAATTTATCACTCCATTTAGGAAGGGTTATCATATAGAATGAGAAAATTTTCTAGGCCAAACATGAGCTACTAAAGATAGATATGAATATGTGATTGCAACCTTCATCTAAAAAGAATATTCAACAACACAAGGTAATGATCCATAAACTCCACTAATTCAACTCAAAGTGAAGTTCAAAATATGAATATTGAATTCTCAAAACTGATACAAATTCTCGAAAAACTCAAAAGAACTTGCAAAATGTTTTGGCATAAATCATTCCTAGTTATTGAACCAATTTTTTAATAATATTGTGTTATAATTGTCATAATGAAAATTACTTGCATGAGTTCATTTACTAATTAAACCAAATTAGCAAACTGAAACAAATTCATGCATCAAAATGACAAATTACCAAGAAACACAAAATGTGATAACAGAGTTTGGCTCAACAAATGATGCCTACATCTCTGGGTTCTCCAAAGGAGTGTACCGTTTCCATTAAGGGCATTTCAAAAACCTAGAAACAATAAATAACTTTCCTACAAGTTGATCTCTCAATGCAAAAATTCACCTTCATTGTGACTGATAATCAAGCCTGACACCTTTGAATTTTGTGAATCTTCACACCTACAAAATTGCTTCAAAAGTCCTAAAAATCTCCTCTATGGGCTTAAAAATACTCTTCCAATATATAAATTGGATAAAAAGATTATTAAGACTAAGTGTTATGGCTGGAAAATGGATAAAAATCCATTATCTAAGCTTTCCCAAAGCTTTTACAAAGTCTCAACCTTTAAAAATAAAAAACACAGTCCAGAACCTATTTAAAACAAATATAGATTCATGCTTTTATAATCAATTACAAGCCTGTGGCATAGTCCCTAAGTCTCTTAACTTTTTGCCACAAGGTGAGGGGTTCAAAAATGGCTACCCACCTTTCTAGGCACCTTGACTGATTTCGAATTAGTCTCCTCCTTGTTTAGCGCATCAGCCTCCTCCTTGGGCACTTCAAACTTTGTCTTTATCCCACATGTGTGGGTTGAGCAGTTAAGCAAGGCTTAAAATAGCCTTTGACCACCATTTTCCAACATGGGTTCATCCCACATGCTGTGTGCTTTGGGTAAGGGAAGAGTTTGAAAGGGTCTTTCCTTGGAGAGCATGACATGCCACAAGACTCACCACCTTGCTTGGTCTCCCCTTCAAACTCAGTATTTACTTCAAACTCACCACCTTGTTTGCCACATGGCTCAGTTAATGAGCTTATCTCTGAACTTAATCATGCCATGTGTTAACCTCCCATTGGTCCACTTGTCGCATGTAAATAATGACGTGTCACTTATCGACACCAATTTTTTACCTATCAAACCAAAACTTCAGTGGCCTATAACTTTTGCATACGGTGTCCGTTTTGCAAACCACAAAAGTGTCAAAAATCTCTTGACAAGATATACAGTGTGGCACCATTAAAACTTTGACTTGAAACCATTTTCTAGAACCTAATTTCTGATCACACCTCCCCAATGGTAGGCTTTTGGTCTCTAAAAGTCCAATATCCTCTAAAATCTTATAACTGGTCTACTGCATCCATGAAAATAGAACCCAATCATAGCAAGGATATAAACAATTGCATTAAAAATGATTCTCAATCATATTACAAATATGCCTAATCCAAAGGCATGAGTAACTGAATTTGTAACTGCAAAAGTGATTACAACATATCAAAACTATCTGGCCATGTCACATCTTGTAAAGCGATGAACTGTCAATAACTAAAACAATCGCCAATGTAACTAAAAAACAAGTTTATAATGCCAACAACATACAATAAATGTTGTGGACATGATACAATACAATGCCCTAGTATGGAACTTATATGCTAAGAAAATGCAAACAACACAAAGTGTATATTGCCTAACATCCAAACATGCCCAAAGGGTCTTAAACATGCATCTATACATCCATGTGCCAAAGATACATTCAAAATAGTAGTCAAATAAGTGTTGTAAGGAATCAAATCAACCTACAACATGCTTTCTACTATTATCTCCAATTGATCAAATGAGTTCAAGTCCTCTAGACAACTCACACAGCATAAATAGGAGATTCAAAAACTTAGAGTTATCAAAAAATGAGAATTGAAAAACTTCATATAGTAAACTTGTCTTGAAGTGTTCCCACCAACTCTAATCTACATCTTATCAAAGCTTGTTCATTCCCTTAGGTGAATTCTTAACCATGCTTTGCAAAAAGAATGTAGTGATAATCCACTTAACCATTTCTTTCTTCCTAGTGAAATTGATTGTCTTAGTGGATTCCTTATCAATTGCATATTGTTGACTTAACCTCTTAAACAGATTTTCACTTGTTGGTTTTACCTTATCCTAGGTTGTATTGTCAACTGCATTATGGATTGAATTAGCTTCATTAACCTTAGTGAGAGGTTTGTAAATCATCTTAGTTCTAACATTACTTGAATGTGAAGATGCATGAAGCTTAAAACATTTATCAATCTTATGTCCACTCACTTTACAATGAGTACAAACATCCTTCTTAGGTGAGGGTCCCCTTTTGTCAATTCCCAACTTAACATAAGAATGGTGTTTAAAACATGCAATCTGCTTGAATAAAGCATTTCATTTCCAACAAGTCTTAGCACTATGGTTATTCATCCCACAAAAAGTGCATGGAAATGATTGCATTATCTTCTGTCCATTATATCCAAACTTCTTAAAAGTATCAATTGGATCAAAAGATTTAGTGTAAGAATCAGGAGGTGGAATCTCAATACCTCTTTTACCTTTACACCTTTGAACTAGTGGCCTAGAACCTTCACTATTGGAAGCTCATCTTCCTTTAGTCATGGAAGAAACTTCTCCATCATCCACCTGCACACTAGTATAACCCAAACCTACATGAAGAGGTCTATGCTCAACTTGAATTGGGTTAGATATACCTTGGCTATCTCTACCAAGTCCTCCTCCATTATAACCCATTTTAAACAATAATTTAGATCCTATGCCCTTAGTGTATCTTTCAAAATCACCAAAAAAAATATTACTAGAATCTGAATCTAAAATGGTAGAAGAAGATGAATATTCTTGTGGTGAAAAACTTACACTGCACTCAGTCATAGTCTCTACATTTGAAGTTGAAGGCTTTACCTTTTCAAACTCACCACATTGCAATCTAATCAATAGCTCATCCTTGGATTCAAGCTCTGGTTTTAACTTTGCCACTTGCAATTCAAGTGCAAATTTTTGGCATCTCAAGATTGCATTTTCATCTTTGATGACCTCAATCTGTGACAACTTGCCCATGGTTTCCTGTAAATAACTGATTCCACACTACATACTATAATATAATCAATTTGCAAACCAATAATCCAACTATTCTGGAAGCAATTGTCATTGCACAACTAGAAGTAAACCCTATATTCTAACTGCTTTGATACCAAATTAATCCATAAACTCCACTGATTTAACTCAAAGTGAAGTTCAAAATATGAATACTGAATTCTCAAAATTGATACAAATTCTCAAAAAACTCAAAAGAACTTGCAAAATGTTTTGGCATAAATCATTCTCAATTATTAAACTAGTTTTTTAATAATGTTGTGTTATAATTGTCATAATGAAAATTAATTTCATGTGTACATTTACTAATTAAACCAAATCAGTAAACTGAAACAAATTCATGCATCAAAATGACAAATTACTAAGAAACACAAAACATGATAACAGAGTTTGGCTCAATAAATGATGCCTACATCTCCGGGTTCTCCAAAGGAGTGGACCATTTCCATTAAGGGCATTTCAAAAACTTGGAAACAATAAACAACTTTCCTACAAGTTGATCTCTCAATGCGAAAATTCACCTTCACCGTGACTGATAATCAAGCCCAGCACCTTCAAATTCTGTGAGTCTTCACACCTGCAAAATTGCTTCAAAAGTCCTAAAAATCTCCTCTATGGGCTTAAAAATACTCTTCCATTATACAAATTGGATAAAAAGAGTATTAAGACTAAGTGTTATGGCTAGAAAATGGATAAAAATCCATTATCTAAGCTTTGCCAAAGCTTTTACAAAGTCTCAACCTTTAAAAATAAAAAACCATAGTCCAAAACCTATTTAAAACAAATACAAATTCGTCCTTTTATAATCAGTTGTAAGCCTGTGGCATAGTGGCTAAGTCTCTTAACTTTTTACCACAAGGTGAGGGGCTAAAAACTGGCTGCCCACCTTTCTAGGTGCCTTGACTGATTTTGAATTTGTTTCCTCCTGATTTGGCATGTTGGCCTCCTCCTTAGGCACTTCAAACTTTGTCTTTATCCCACATGTGTGGGTTGAGCAGTTAAGCAAGGCTTACAATAGCCTTTGACCACCATTTTCCAACATGGGTTCATCCCACATGCTATGCGCTTTGGGGAAGGGAAGAGCTTGAAAGGGTCTTTCCTTGGAGAGCATGCCATGCCACAAGACTCGCCACCTTACTTGGTCTCCCCTTCAAACTCGGTCTTTACTTCAAACTCACCACCTTGCTTGCCACATGGCTCAGTCAACGAGCTTATCTCCAGAATTAATCATGCCATGTGTTAACCTCCCATTAGTCCACTTGTCGCATTTAAATAATGGCATGTCATTTGTCGACACCAAATTTTTACCTGTCGAACCAAAATTTCAATGGCCTATAACTTTTGCATATGATGTCCATTTTGAAAACCAAAAAATGCGTCAAAAATCTCTTGATGAGATCTAAAGTGTGGCACCATTAAAACTCTAACTTGAAACCATTTTCTAGAACCCAATTTCTGATCAGGGAATGAATAAGAGATTACAATGTTGGGCTTTAAAGCACAAAATTCAAAAACATGCTAAATACATAATTTTTATGCATATATAGGAAAATAACACTTTAGATATACAAATTATGTGTTTTATACAAGGTAGGATAGGTTAGGATAAGTTTATAGTTGTAAAAATGGGGAGGGTAGTGTGATGGAAATCTTCAATCATCAAGATTCCTTCAATCATTCATAACATAATTTATTGCAAAGATGTAGAAAAAATCAAATGTAAGTGAATGGAACTACAAGGAGGTATTTTCCTTTTCCTATTGAATCTATAAACCTAAGGTGTCATAACAACTTATTTAGCAACATACTCCAAGTACAATTTAAAAAGGGATTTATAATCAAAAATTAAACCCAAGATGATAACCAAGAATGAACATAGATGAGCTATCCTATCACTAGAATTTTCAAGACATATCACTACACTTCATCAATAAAAAATGGTAGAAAACCACATGCATTTTTATTAACTTGAAAAAAAATCTTACATACACCAATGTTTCAAAATGTTGCCATGGGACAAGCATGGTGGATTTGCTCCATGTTGGGTAGGGGAGCCATATAGAGATGCTCTTAGATATTTTTAATGGTTGTATAGCTATAACTTCCTTAGAAAGAGAGATAAAAATACACATAGTAGTGATCATAAAATGTTAAGATCCTGTACTAAGGAAAACATAGACCAACTCTATGACCAACACAATGGCCAACCAACCTCTAAAATAGAATACAAGCCTTCTAGTTATACTTTTTCAATCCTTCCCAATAATGGGACCATGGACTATAATTTTTAAAAATTTCATATTGAAAATTTTTAGTTCCATCGAGATGCTCCTAATTAGAAAATTCCTTTTGTTATGTTTTATATATTCATCAATTTTCAAGACAAATCATTGTTAGAACTACCTTCACAAAGAATGATGAGGACTTGCAACCACCTAGAGTACATCATTTGATCTTTTGGCTGAAAAATGCCTTTTTCATGAGCCTAGAAGGAGGATATTCACTCAAAGAGCCAAACAAATTGTGTCTTGATGTGGAACCACCTAAAGATCCCTTGATCACTCACTTACACAACTAGAAGGAGAAAATCATTTGAAAGCCAAACATATTTTATCCTCATATGAAACCTAGTTAAGAATGCTTTATTGTTACTCAATTTCAAATAAAGGACATTTCTATACATTAATCTCTTGTTTGTACACACTAAATGGAAAACCCATTACCTACAATGATGGTTTGAGAGTGGATCTAATTATGACATGAAACTAAAATGATCCATGATCATGATTAGAAATATTCACTTTTGAATTCGTAGTTAGACATTATTTCACTCCTCAAACCATTGACATGTCTATGAAATAATGATCAATTTTACCTTTAAAAATAAAGCTTACAACATATTGACACTTGGCATTCCACCTTGGATCCAACTTGACATCTACATAACTCTAAAAGTGACTAATGGCTCTAATTTGGATAATTATCACCTCCTCATGCAATCTTATCCCTTTGAAAAGTCTATCCTATCTCTCACCATTGGATCTTTATAGCTTAAGCACATGCGAGCCATAGATCTTGTAATGAGATGCTCAAATTATAACCTTATGGCACATAGTTATGCCACCTATCATTCTTACATTTGCTCATGGGATCTCTAACTTTTCAACCTCGGATATACATCATCAGATCTATCTAGGCAAGCAAACATGCTCCATTGGATCATGATCCAAGGGTTAAATCATGATTGGATATTTTCTCTTCTTTATCCCTAAGGGTATGCCACTTGGCAGCCCCATGAGCTTCTTGAGTCCCTTTGACTATTCAACCTTGATCATGTACAATCAGATCATCCCACTCTAAATAAATACAAGCCATTGGATCTACCCTATTTAAAAATAAATAGATACATCATAGGGTCTAAAAATGATGCTTTCGTGACTATCTTGAACATATAAATCCTAATGGCTACTATCATGGCTTAAAGTTGATGTCTACGGGCCAATAAAAAATGTCTAAGATACCATCACCTACAATTTGGAAATATTCTTTTAGGGATTTTGTTCCATGAAAATTTTATCTATGTCTTTTTCTTTTGACTCCCTATTTGCTTTCACACTATTTTCCTACAAGAAATGTGTCCAATAAATTCTCCTAAAAGAATTAAAACTCGGCACTTTTGATGAAAGAATTTGGCACTTAGCTCTTTTTCCTTTGTCGGGAAAATTATTTCATATAATTTGTCCAAAAAAATTTCTTATAGAAATTGACCTTAGTACTTCTCCTAAATAAATGCAATTCCTTGAGACTCTTTGCTCTAGTAAAATGTTTAAAGGAAATATACCTCTACCCTTTAGTAATTTTGTTGAAAGAATTTGGCACTTAAGTATACCCTACATAAGTCTTACTAAGAGAACCTACCCTATAAAAATTCCATTTGGACTTTTGGAATGGTCCTTTAAAATCTTGAAAGTGCCTTTTAGAACTATTGAAGGTGTCCTCCACCTTTTTAAAGTTTCCTTTAGGATTTTTGTAAGTGTCCTTCAAATATAGAATTATCCTTTGGACATTTTGTAGACACCCTTCAAGAATTTTTCAAAAGAAAAACACCTAAAAAAATAATTCTTCAAACATTTTACAAAGGTAAAATGGCCCTTGAAAAGTTTATTTTAGGTTTTTTTCAAGTGTCCACCCTTCAAAAGTACGCTTCAATAATTTTTCAAAGGAAAAATGCCCAAAGGAAATAATCCTTTAGACTTTTTGTAAAGGAAAAATAGCCCTTCGAGATTTTTGTAAAGTACATTCAACCATTGAAAGTGAACTTCAAGAATTTTTCAAAGAAAAAATGACCCTTCAAGATTTGTGTAAGTTTCCTCTGAATCTAAAATTATCCTTCAGACATTTTGTAGACACCCTTTGAGAATTTTATAAAGGAAAAATACCCAAATTAAATAATCCTTCAGACATTTTTCAAATGCAAAATGGCCTTTGAAAGTGTCTTTCAAGTTTTTTAAAAGTGTCCTTCACCCTTCAAATGTACCCTTCAAGAATTTTTCAAAAGAAAAATGCCCAAAGGAAACAATCCTTCAAATATTTTATAAAGGCAAAATGGCGCTTCAAGATTTTTGGAAAGTACCTTCAACATTTGAAAGTGCCCTTCAAGAATTTTGCAAAGGCAAAATGACCCTTTAGGATTTTTGGAAAGTACCTTTAGTCAAAACAAATGACCTTACAATTCCTTTGGGTTTTTTATGTAGGCAAAATGCCAGAAGGGCAAGTGCCCTTCAGACTTTTTTCCATAGATAAATAGTCCAAAACAAATAACTCAAAACCAATGAGATATCCCTTCAGAACTTTTTTAAAACACTTATCCCAAAAGTGATAAGACATTTAATTCTTGCAGAACTTTTGTAGCAGACAAGATGCTCGATGGAAATAAGTCTTTATAATTTTTGTCTAAGATAACAAGTTTGAAGACCTATTTCCATCAGACATTGTGTTCATACAAAAGGACCAAAAAGTCTAAGGGAAAGAACACCTTCACCAAGCAAAGACAAGACAAAGGACTTAGTAAATTATGTACATGAACTTGACCTTCCAAAGGAATACATGGAGACATAAATCTAGATAAGGACATAAACTTTGATGTAGATAATGGCCCAACTGATCTAGTGTGATTTTGGGCACTAACACTAGCTCTTACTTAGGTATACATAACCTTTGTGGGTGTGTGAAGAACCCTAGAATAGAAGACAAGGTGTTAATCCATTGGGCCATAGAGTCAAGACTTAATAATTTTTTAAACAAACACTCATGAAGGCTCTACAAAACATGATAGAATTAACAAAAATTGATCTAGAGGATCTAAAGACAAACACATGATTAAAATGACAAAAGCAACTATATAAATAAGGCCCAAATCAAAGGGGAAACAAAGAAATGATATAATAAAAAGATAATATATTACACTATATAATATGGTACATAGGTTTTAAACTCAGTCAAGGAAGTGCTTTAGATACCTACCATTGATTGGTAGCTATAATAGTTCACCATCCAAGTCTCTCAAGAAGAAGGTATGTTCCCCAAACTAGCAGTCAATAGAATAGGGACCCATCTATAAAACATACAATTTACCACGCTTACCTTTTTCCTCATGAATGTTATCCCAAATTAGAACTAGATCACCTACTTGGAAGTTTCTTGGAGTGACCTTTCTATAAAATATTTTCTTTAGCTTCTCCTTGAACTTGAGGTGTCTTTCATGAGCTTATCTTCAAATTTCATCAAGCTCAAAATTTTGGTTTACCCTACTTGCATAATGATTGATTTTCTCATCATCATCTAGTTGTTACATGAGCTAATAGGTTGGAAATTACAAATTCATAGGAAAAACTACTTCAACTCCATAAATAAGTTCAAAAAGGCTTCTACCTATAGCTCTCTTAGGCATAATCCTATTATCCCAGAAGGCAAACTTTAGCTATTCCCCACACCTCTTCTTATTTGCTTCCAAAGTTCTAATAATATTGAGCAAGTTCTTATTACTTGATTCTGATTGTTCATTCCCTTGAGGATTGTAGTTGAAAGCATAAGTCAATTTAATCCCATAGTCCTTACATAATACCACCAAAGGTTTGGCTTTTAAGCTCGTGGAATTATCAATAATTATCTTAACAATCACACCAAATCTACAAATAATCTGATTTAGCAAAAAATCCATGACTACCTAGTGTGTTGCTTTCCTTGTAGGGACTAATTCAACCCATTTGGTGAAGTAATCAGTTGAAACTAATATCCATCTCTACCTAATATATGACAAATCAATAATTTCTCAAATGAAATCCATTCCCCATTGTCTAAATGGGCCCTTAATCATCACAAGTTGCAAGGGAAGAGAACCTAAAGCTTTCATCCTCCCAATAAAGTGTTGGCATTTCTCACACCTTCTAACTATCTAAGAAAAATCCTTAAATAATGATGGGCACCAATAACTATCTCTCAAAATTTTATGAGCTATAACTTTAGGTGAAAAATTACTACCACAAACTCCACTATGGAAGTCTTCAATCAAGATAGTAGTCTAATATTCTAGCACACATATTAGGAGAACCCCATCTGGATTCCTTCATACAAGTCCATTTCTAATTAAGAGTTATTTTTTGGAGACAAGCTTGAGATTTCTCCTTTGATTCTTATCTAACCTAGGGGTATAGTTCAGATTTTACTAGTAAACAATATCCTTATACCATGGAGATGCATTAACTGAACTCAAGGAATCATCAACATTAAAAACAACAATGTTTATCTCAATAGCTTGTAAATTAGTCTTAGCAATAAGCTTGGCTATACCCATCCCTCTTACTAACTTGGTGGTTTGGATATCCATGTCATACTCTTGTAACTTGTTGACCCACCTGCACCTCTTGTTGGATATGTCAGTCTGAGTTAAAATTTCCTTCACCATGGTGTGTGGGATGTAATCAATAATATTTGAACTCAAAATATATATCTTGAATGTTTTAATAGCCTTCAAAAGAGTGAAATTTTGTTCTCCATAATAGGGTATTTTAGTTTAGGACCTTGCATAGCTTTACTAAAGAAAGCTATGGGTTGCTCATGACCATCTTCATTATTTTAAAATATGACTACAATAACAATATTGTATAATGCAAAATAGAATACTTAGAATGGCTTTGTGTAATCAAGATTGGCCAAAATAAGAGTAGACTTTAAATCTCCCTTGATGTCACTAAACACTTACACAAGCTTCTCCTCCCACTTGATGGTCTAGTCTTTCCTTAACATATAAGTAATAGGCAAAGTGATCTTGGAAAAATTAGACATAAACCTCCTTAAATAGTTAATTTATCCAAAGAAAGACTGAATTCCTTTCTTGGACTACAGGATAGGTATTTTGTTAATGGCTTCAACCCTCTCAAGATCAATCATGACACCATCCTTGGATACTATATGTCCCAAAAAATTGGCCTTATGTACTCCAAAATGGTACTTCTTGGGATTAAGTGAAATTTCAAACTCCTTGCACCTTTTCCTTCTTATTATCACCTTTTCTAGGTGATCTAAATGCTCTTTTCTTATTTTGGAGTACATAGTGACATCACCCTAATACACAACAATAAACTAGTTAATTATCCTTGTAAAGGAAATGTCCATATCTCACTAGAACATTACACCAACAATCATTAACCTGAAAGGCATCTGCATATATATATAAGTGCCCCATGGCATGATGAATGCAATCTTGGACCTCTCAGATTCCTTGACCACAACCTAGTTGTAACCTAAGAAGCCATCCAATGTGGACAACATTTCTAAACTAGTGACACTTTGTAGCAGGTTCTCTATATTGGGTAGGGGATAATTATCCTTTAAAGAAGCTTTGTTCAAATTCCATAAATCCACACATAAGTGGATGTCACCATTCTTCTTCTATATAGGGACTAATTTACAACCCATGACAAGTACCTAATGGGATAAATGATACCACTATCCCTTAGCTTCTTTAACTCCTCCATCATCTTGGTTGCCATGATGGGGTTAATGGGTCATTGTTTCTTCCTAAAAGGTTAGCTATCAAGCTGTAATGGGATGACATGTTGGAACACATCTTCCCTCTATGGTTTCAACTTAAATAAGACCATGTTAATCAATCTTGGTACTTCTTTAGCATTTGCATGTAAAATTTCTTCTTAGATATACTTAAGTGAGTACCCATCTAAACCTTCTTTGGATTCTCATGAGAACCCATGTTGCACTTAGTTACATCTTTTGAAATGAATGAGTCTCTCAACTTGACTCTATTAGCTCCATCAAAAGTGCTTATAAACTAACTAATCCTTTTAGGATAGTGTTTGTCTTCAGTTGAATGATGTCTTTCCCAAACAAATTATCCTTCCCATCATAAAATTGAACCATAGATCCCAAGTCTATGAGCTGATGATTGGAACTCAACCTCATAATTTAGAAACCTCTTAATTTTTTCATAATCATCAAAGATCTATCAATGATGAACATTGTCTGGGATTTAAGGCCTAACAAGTACCTCCACTTGATGCTGATAATAAGGGCTCATATTTTCAATGTCAAATTGATCACCTAGCCCTACAAGTTTGTCATCTTCTTGGTTGAAACTTATATCATGATAACAAATATTGAATGCATCAAAGATCTCCAACAAGTCCCAAATAACATTTTGATAATGTTTAAACCTTTTCATGGTAAAATCACTATGGAATTGCTTTACCACCAAATCAAAATCACCCTTTACAATCAAATCACATATTAGAGCAAGCCCCATCAAATCACATATTCTAAACCACATTTTCTTTGTCAAGATCCACATCAATAATAATAGGTTATTCGCTAGTATCAACATTCCCAACAAAGTTGTCAATGTCAACATCCATGTACAAAACTATTGGAGTTGTTGCCAGGATCCAGATAATGCGAATGCAATGGAGATGTGATCACATGAGATGAAGCAAGTGCACACCACATAGATGCTAAAACAATTTGAAATTATACAAGAAGCTAAATTGCACAAGACAAAATGGAGAAAACCAAAATTTGATTAACATGAGACGGCCAAAGTGAAGAATACATATAGGAGAGCACGTAAGTAACTCCTCCACAAAAGGTGGCCAAGGCACCCCAAGAATAGACTGTAACTCCTCCATGAAAGGTGGTGACAAGGTGATAATAATAGAGAAGTAACTCCCATTAAGGGAGTTACTTATGACATTCTTATGACACCTATGACACATCTATGACACACATCTCCACATAAGCTAGCCTATCCCACAAATGTATGAAAATTCCATGTAAGCACAAGAAATACAATTTCTCTAATTAAAAAATAGGGAAAAATAAAAACCTACATTAATACCCCCCATAAGCGCAGCTTAGGTGGGCAGTGTGGAAATATAAAATGGGTCCCAGCAACTAGGCCTGATGAGGTACCCATGTACAAATGCAATCTCCCATAAGATAGAGAAAAGGAGAAAACTTGTAGGAAACCCCCCCCCAAAAGAGAGACATAAAAGAAAGAAGAGGCTAGAAGGCCCCTCCTGAAGATGATGCTACTACAGATGTAGACCGCACCCTAAGAAGAGCTCGTAGATGAATGAACTTGCTCTCGGTAAAAGGTTTAGTGAAGATGTCTGCAACCTGCTCTGAAGACTAGCAAAATATCAAGTCAATGAGTTGACTATGAATAAGCTCCCGAATGAAATGCATGTGAATCTCTATGTGCTTGGTCCACTGGTACTGAACTGGATTCCTAAAAATTTGAATGGTACTTTGGTTGTCACAAAAAATGATGGTGGGCTACCTAATAGGAATGCCAAACTTAAAAAGTATCCCTTGAAGCCAAATAGCCTCAGTAGCTACATTAACAGCTCCCCTATACTCTACCTTTGTGGATGATATAGCAATAGCATTTTGCTTCTTGTTAGACCAATTGATAGGACCAAAACCTAGTAAAAAACTATAACTAGAAGTGGACTTGCGAGTTTGTGAATCACTAGCCCAGTCTGAATCTATATATCCAACCAATTCAACCTCTATGCCAAATTTTTAATGAATCTCATATCTCTGTGAACCCTATATGTAATGCAAGATCATCTTAGCTACTTTCTAATGCAGCTCATGAGGTTCTTGCATGAATCTAGAGACAAGTCCCACTGTATATGATATGTTAGGCCTGGTGTGAGTCAAGTAGATGAGACTACCAACAAGTTGTCAATATCGAGTGGCATAAACCAATGGTGAAGAATAATAAGCCTCAAGCTTGACTCCTGATAGAAAGGGAGTCGGAGATGGCTTGTAATTAGACATGTGAAACTGATCCAATAAGTCAACAACATACTTAGGCTATGTAAGAGAAATCCCTGAATCTAACTGTGAGATCTTGATGCCAAGGAAGTAGTGCAACAAATTGAAGTCTATCATGTCAAATCTATCCTAGAGAGATGCCTTCACCACTACAATAGCTGATGAAGAACTCTCGATGATCAAAAGGTCATCAACATATAGAACCAAAATTAAGAGTGAATCATCTCACTGTAAGAAGTAGATATTGGGATTAGAATGGCACCTAGTGAAACCCATTGTGAGAAGGAAGAAATCCATCTTGGCATACCAAGCCTGAGGGGCCTATTTAAGGCCATAGATAGATTTCCTAGGTTTGCATACTAAGGAATAATCCTCAACAAATCTTGGTAGCTGCTCCATGTAGATCTCCTCCTCTAGGTCTCTATGAAGAAAGGCACTCTTCACATCCATCTGATGCACATCCCAACCATGTGCTATGAAAATAGCTAAGGTAAGTCAGATAGAAGTCATCTTTGCAACAGGTGCAAAGGTCTCTAAGTAGTCAATGCCTGCCACATATGAGGAACCCTTGGTGACCAATCGTGCCTTGTACTTATCAACCGACCCATCTGTTACAAACTTGGTCCGATATATCCACCTACATCGAACCATCTTTCTTCTCTTAGGAAGCGAAGTCAAATTCCAAGTGTGATTTTTGATTAAGAAAGAATATTCTTCCTCTATAGCACTATCCCACTCAGGTACCCCCAATGCCTCTCAAAAAGTCTATGGATCTAGAATTGAAGCAAAGAAGGCATGTGGATCTCTCTAAAAATCCCCCTTAGTACATCTATCATTTGCAGGATCTCCTACCCAAGTGCCATCACTCTCAAGTGTCTATCTGGCCCAAAGTAGCCCAAAAGTGGGTGAGTCAAGTGCTAACTCCTCATCTTCTAACTGACTAGAGGTGGATGACTCTGCATCACTGTCCTCACTGTTTAAACTTGAATAAGAAGAAGATGTCTCTGGCTTAAGAACCTATTGTGGTTGATTTGAATCTGATAAGGAAACATCATGAAGAAGTAGATCTGATGAGGGAGAAGAAGTGTTAAGTGTTGAGTCTCTAAGACTCTCCTAAAAATGGACACTTCTCTCGATGAACAACTCATGAGTGACTGGATCTAGAAGGCGATATCCCTCAATACCATCTAGATATCCTACAAAGATGCAAGGCTTGGACTGAAATTCCATAGCTTTGTGTTTCTTCTTTGGAATGCAGGCCATGGCTGGGGATCCAAAAACCCTAAGGTGCTCAACATCAAGTTTCCTTTTATGCCAAGCTTCAAAGGGTGTTATCCATTTCAAATCCTTATGAGGAACCCTATTTTGAATGTAGCAAGCACAATTGATGGCTTCAGCCCAGTACTATGGTGCTAAGGATTTGGAGTGAATCATAAAACTACCCATCTCTTTCAAGAACCTATTTTTGCATTCTGTAACCAATTATTGTGAAGGATTGTAAGTGACTATGTGTTGCAAATCAATCCCCTCTGTGGTGTAAAACTACTCAAACCTATTGCTGACATACTCCCCTCCATTATTAGTTTGAAGAACCTTGATGGATTTTTCACTCTATTTCTCAATAAGAGCCTTGAAGTCTAGAAAATTTTCAAACACTTCAGACTTTTGTTTGAGAAAATATATATCCAAGTGTACCTATATAAATCATCAATAAAAGTGAGGATGTACTTGGCCCTTGTGAAAGATGGTTTGGGAAAGGGTCCTGATACATCATTATGGACTAACTCCAAAGGTTGTGAAGCCCTCCAAGCTTTGCCTTTGTCAAATTTTGCTTCGAGATGCTTCCCAAGGGAGCACCCTTTGCAAAGTCCTTTTGAGAATTGGACACGAGGCAAGCCAATGACCATGTCATTTTTGCAAAGTTGCTTAAGGTAGCGGTAGTTAAGGTGGCCAAACTTCTCATGCCATAGTTTGCTAACTCCATCTGAATGAGTCAGCAATGCTGTTGGAGAAGAATCTAGTGCAAAATGTGAGAAGGTGTATAACCTTGCTTGGTGATCTGCCCTACCCACTGTCACTATAGTATCACTATGCAACTCCCTGATAGCCACTGAATCTAATGAAAACTCAACTCTCATGCCCTGATCAATGTGAGTGATTTGGTACACTGATAGGAGATTAGTTGAAAGAGAAGGAACACTTAAAACATTATTAAATGTTCATCCTTCCATTTCAACTGACCCTCTCCCTGCAATAGAAATTGATGTGTCATCACCCAAACTAATTGAAGTCATGCTACAAGGCTCTAAAGATGAAAACTCAACTAATGAAGACTCCATGTGGTGAGAAGCACCCAAATCAATGACCCATGATGGTGTATAAGATGTAGTAGCTACAAGGGCCTTGCCCTTTTCTTTCTCCTTACCCTTGCCTTTTGCCTTGGTAGAATCTTGGGTAGATGAATTCTATTTGATGGACTCAGGAACAACTATGTTGTGCTTTTCTAGAGGATGAGTTAGGTGATCTATTTATTTCTTCATGCATTTGTGTTCATCATGCCCTATCTTTTTAAAATAGGCACACTTAACCTTCTCCTTCTTAGGTTTAGCATTGGAAGAGGAAGACTCAATGTTTTTTTGGTAGGATTGTTGTTTTATTTCTTCTTCTCTTGGTCCTTGTTCTTTTTCTTCTTCTCTTTTGTTGAAGTCTTATCCTTACCATTTCCAGCTATCAAAGCTTGGGGTTGAGTAGACTTCATTGTGCCCATTTGAATTAGCTTATCTTGCTCCCTAGTCAAGTTGGCAATGAATGAATCTAAAGAAGGCATTTTCCATGTAGTGCCAAGGGAACTTTTTGTGGCATGGAAAGTGGAGACAAAAACTGAATAGCTTGGACCTAACTATGTGAGAATAGAAAGGATGAGTCAATCATCTTTCTTCTCTATCTTGCATTATTTCAATTTAAATCTAAGGGCCTTAAACTTAGTGAAGAAGTCCTGTAGGGTGTCAAAGTTGCTAAGACTTAGACTTATGAGTTCATTTTCGAGCTCATGACCTCTCATCTCATCAAGCTTCCCAAATAAGAGTTCTAAGGTGTCCCATATGTCTTTGGGAGTCTTGGAGGATTCTAAATGGAAGAGAAGTTCTAGAGACATAGACAAGCTCAGTAATCTATAGGCTTCATCACTACGATTGTACCACTTGACCTTTTCAACATCAGTGTTGGGTTCTACATCAGTACCCATGGTGATCCTATACAACCCTTTGCTTCTAAGAATGATTAACATTTTAACCTTCCATTCATGATATTTGAAGGGTGTTATGAGTTTAAGTTGAAAATAATCCATTTTAAGCTGAATTTAGGTGAAGTTGTGTTGATTGCAAGTTGTGAAATTATGCAGAAAGGAGAATGAAAGCAAAGATTTACAAGTTGTGGAAAGCAATCACACTCCCCCCCCAAATATTGAACCCTCCCTAAATATGCAAGTGCACACTCAAAAAACATTGATCTCAGTCAAGAATGTGTCTTAGAGCAATCAGTGCAAGACTTAAGCAAATAGGACATCGGACTCAACTGAAAATGCGTCCTGGGAGACCCAAATTTTAGGCACTTTATAAACTAGTGCATTTTTGACAAATAACAAGCCTACACTATGGATAATTGAATTACAAATAATTTTTAAAAAAATAGCACCCAAATTTGAGCTACCATTTACAAGATATTAAAGGTTCAATTTTTTCGTAAACTAGTGTTTTTGCAAAAAAAAACACTAAAACATTTTAAAAATGCCTATTTTGAGAGAGAAAGTGGCCTTCCAACCACTCATTGGATTTGGCACAGAATGAGGAATCCAAAGGAGGTTTGTGTGAGGGGGAATTGGCCTCCTACAAACCTAGGCCTCACCCTTCGTCTTTGACAGGCGAAGATACAAGTTTTAAATGTAAACCCCCAAATTATCAAACTGTCTTAAAAACTTAATATTCAGTCAAATTGACTGATTTTTTTTTACAAGTCAATTTTTAACTAAAAAAATAAAGCAAAGGACAATTTGATGGATGCCAAGTGTCTAAGGGCCCACATGAGACGCCAAGCAAGGAAGGGGTGCCAAAAAAATAGTTCAAATTTTGCTTGTAGAAAAAATAAAAGAATAATGAATGACAGACCTGCACGTTGGATGCCATACAGTTGCTTGGCACCTTGTTTTTGCTGAAGGTGTTGCAAGAAGGACTTGGCATGGAGTTCCAGAAGCTTGGCACAGACCAAAAGAGTGTCCAGTGTTGCAGAAGCTTGGCACAAACCAGAAGAGTGTCCAGCATTGCAGAAGGAGCTACGTGGCCTGAGAGCACCTGGACTGACTACGTGGAGTACTACTGAGCACGTGGACTGACTACATGGATTGAGAGCACCTGGACTGACTGTGTGGAGTGCTGCTCCTCCCTCTTCTTGCTCCTTGCACACAACAATGGCACCTGAGTGCAAGATCTAAATGGAAGTAGGCAAGCTGCTCACCAGCTTTGAAATGGAGAATTCAATCCATACAAATTCAATGTAAAAGCCAATGCTTTCAAATTTGAAATGGAAAAAAAATAGTCCAACATAGGTTTACCTCCTCCAACATAGATATCTAAAGGCTAGATCTGGGTGGCTCTCAACAGAAGTAATTTTTTTAATAGAATTCTATATGGATTTGCCTGAGTTCTCAAGAAACTCTACCAAAACTCTCAAATGCAATGGAGTTAAAAAACTACTTAGAAAGTAAAGTAAGAATTTTAGAATAAACTAATAGCATACCCAGACACACAATTACTGGAGTGGCTCTGATACCATATCAGAGTTGTTGCTAGAATCTGGATAATGCGAATGCAATGGAGACGTGATCACACTAGATAAAGCAAGTGCACACCACATAGATGCTAAAGCAATTTGAAATTATACAAGAAGCTAAATTACACAAGACAAAATGGAGAAAACCAAAATCTTATTAACATGAGATGGCCAAAGTGAAGAATACATTTAGGAGAGCATGTAAGTAACTCCTCCACAAAAGGTGGCCAAGGCACCCCAATAATAGACTGTAAATCCTCCATGAAAGGTGGTGACAAGGTGCTAAAAATAGAGAAGTAACTCCCATCAAGAGTGTTACTTATGGCACCTATGATACATCTATGACACACATCTCCATATAAGCTAACATATCCCACAAATGTAAGAAAATTCCATGTAAGCACAAGAAATACAATTTCCCTAATTAAAAAATAGGGAAAAATAAAAACCTACACTAATAAAAACTTCATTGAGAGCATACTTAGATCTTCAATCACATGTAGCCATAAATTTTAACCATCTTACCCTCCAAAATAATTATGGTGTAGGAAAGGTCAATTACTACACTTCCACCTATGCTCATATCCCATTTACATGATAACAACATCCTCCATTTAGGTGAGTAGTCCACAACCACCATGCCCATGTTCAAGTACTTTCTAAGATAAACTACCAACTGTACCACTAGTCCCTCAACTTACCTAAAATATGGAACCTCTCATGATTCCATAGCATAACACTTTCCAAAGGCTGACATGATCTTCATCTCAAGCTCATTGAGGACACCCAAGGGTATCACATTGCAAGAAGCACCAAAATCAAACATGTAGTTGTGAACAATTAGACTATTGATTATTACAGTCATATAAAATGGATCCACATTTAACTAAGTCTCTACCAATTCCATCGTCAAATAGACCTCTAAAATAGGTTATAAAGTCTACCAATACCATCCCCAAATAGACCTCCAAAATAGGTTCAACAACCTCTTCTGATTCTTCATTTTCTATAGGGGTGCTTGGGGTAACTCAACTTCATTTGAAGTTGACCTTTCACTAGATTATAAATATTCAAAGGCCCTTTTCCTATGTTTAGGTATTCATAATAACTCAACAAGTGGTATAGTGATCTTTATTTGACTCAACACTTGAGCCATATCACACACACTATACTGAGGAAGAGGTGTGTTTATTGGAAGGGTAACAACACCTTTAGCTAGGATATAATCACTTAAAATCTAAAGTGGACAAGGTTGGGGTAGTTCTAGAACTTTGATAGTAACCTTCAAAGGTGGATTTTGCTTAACCTCATTTGCACCCCTATGGAAGCTAGACAATATAGGCATTTTATTGATCCTAGTAAGAACACCTTTAGGCTTAGTGTCTTGGGTTACAGGTGCCATTTTGGAAACTTTTGAGTTGTAGATTTATTTGCTTCCTTACTTGCATTCCCTACCTTTGGATTTGTAGGGGTAGTGTCTTAAGGAGCAACACCTAGTTGTCTACTTCTCAAGTTGTATTCATTATTTTAGGTAGCTACTACATTAATTAATAGCTTCTTATCCTTAACTGATGGATTACCTCTAGGATATTTCTTGATCATGATGGAGTGTAAGAGGTCAAAATCATGGATGGGTAATTCATATGCTTGTGCCACATTAACATTACAAGTAAAGTCAAAAGTTGGGACACTCTCCATTTTAATAACACTCCAACACTAATCAAATGTCGCATCAGATAGTGATTTCATGGAGACAATCAATTCATCTTGAGGTTTCAAGCAATCAAACATCAAAATATCATAGTTGGATGATATATATTTAGGTTCATCTAGGTCTTCATCAATTTTTTTATCAATATCACATGGAGGGTGTGGGAGGAAGAATTTAACACACCAATCAATGTCTAAATCAGAATTTACAACATTTACCTTAGCATTTAAAGGATCAGGCACTTCCTTGCTATCCCCTCTATTCTAATTTCTATATATTCTATATTCACGTGTAGGCCTCTTCCCTCTATCATTATCTTGATTATGGAAAATAGGCCCCTTTTATGCTTTATTTGGATTTGGATCCCTTTCATAATTGGTAGACACCTAAGGGACCCCCTTTTAGTTCTAGATAACTTACATGACATTTCTTTGATAATAGAAGCCAAAGTTTTGATAGTTTATTCCAAGTTGGTTATCTTCATGGGCTATGTTTTTTTCTAGATTAACCAACTTAACATCAACTCACTTGTTTAAGGGCTTTCCCATAGCCTTGATGTTGTTCTCAATTTGGATGGACATATTGAATGCCAACCACATATTATTATAAGTCTTGTCCCTCAAGAAATACACAACCTTCTTATCAAAGGCATCATAATACTTTATTAAGCACATTGTATCCTTGGGCCTAATGTTCTCAAGCAGTCACATCATAGTTTTGTTGAACCTTGTATTGAAGTCCTACACACACTTATTAGGATTCTTCTTGATATTTTCAAATTCATCCAAGAGGAACCTTGGATCAATCCTAGCACCATATTGAATTCTAAAAACATTTTTCATCTCTTCCCATGAATCAATGCATCCAGTGAGAAGGGAAGTAAACCATTCACAATCATATTCTTCTAGAGTGTGCACAAACTTCTTGATACACACATCCTCATACTCAACCTCATAATCTTCAATGATATTTTTAAAATACCTTAGGTGTTGATCACCACTCATTGCATTATTTTCTTAGAATTTTGGGAAGCATTTCTTAACTTCATTTGGGACCTCATTAGGATAGCCTTCCATGCCGTCAAAATTGATAGGCCTAAATCTAGGAATGTGTAATGTAGGATGTGTGTTCTCATATTGGTCCATATGCCTCATGATTAGTTCAATATGAGTTTTAAGAACAAATGGAAAATGGATACAAGGAATTAAATAAGGTGGACTTGGTGGTTTAGATCTGGGAGGGGATTCAGCTAGTTAAGAAGGCACTAGAAAATAGATAGGACTATGTGTCTCAAAATTAGTAGAAGAGTTGTGATAGTCCTCAACAATGGTGGGTTAACAAATATTTCAATATTATCAAGTTCATAAAATTCCTAAACAGCTAAACTTTGTCCTTAAATAGGCATCCAGACTTCTCTTCTTCTTTGAGGAAGACCTAAGGGCAGAAAAAGCCTCCTAGATGAGTTACCTTTAAAGGATGATCTCAATCCTTCCAACTTTACAAATAATGAGATGCACAAAACTAAAAGTTAGAAAGTATTTATAATAGGCATCGATATTTATTGAAATTAGATGATACAATAAGAGTCACCACTAGAATCAACTTTCTAGAATATAATAGTTAGTAAACTATTTTGATATATGATAATAACATACTTTGTTGAGTTTAATGATGAAATAATATGTAAAGATATTAAAACTTATAGAATTACATTAAAAAGACAAAAGACACCTTCCAACATGTAATATTAACATCTCTTTGTAATAAACATAGCAAAAGTCAAATTATCAAACCTCAAATCCTAGCACATCCCCAAGTGAAGAATTACAATGTTGACCAAATATAGTTAGATCAATGTAATAATAGTAGAGAAATTCATGACATGAAATACTTATAGATCTTAGCAAGATTCCTTGACAATATAAGTGACTTGGACTTCAATTTAGTCCCCAACAATAATGATAGTAAAGTGTTGGTTCCCAGTTTTACACCTCTCTACTATGGCCTTGCACACTTGAAGGAAATGGAAAATAATGATGATAAACCCATTATAATGTCATTATAATTAGGGGAGGGTTTGAAATCAATAATGGACTAGACTAGAAAAAATGACTGAGAGGCATCTACAAAGGTTATGGTTAGTTCCCTGCCACTTCTATCTCTACCTGAACCAAGGTGAGAGGACTTATGGGGTAGCTCAATCACATGAAGAGATTATGCAATTCAACTTCCATGGGGATTACTAGCACAAAGAGACAAAAATATGACTAGAACACAACCAAACTTTCTCACTCTACTTAGGAAGGGTTGTCACACAAAATGAGCAAATGTTCTAGGCTAGACACAAGCTACTAAAGACAAATATGAATATGTGATTACAACCTTCATATAAATATAATATTTAACAACATAAGGGGTTGAATAAGATATTTTAATGCTGGGATTTAAAGTGAAAAATGTATACACATGCTAAATATGCAATATTTATGCATTTGCAGGTAAATAACACTTCAAATATGCAAAGGATGTGTTATATGTAAGGTAGGACAAGTTGATAGTTATAAAAAAGGGGAGGGTGGTGTGATGGAAATATTCAATTATTAGGGATTCCTTCAATCATTCATGACATCATTTATTACATAGATCCATAAAAACTCAAATGCAAGCAAATGTAACTATAAGAAGGGATTTGCCTTTTCCTATTGAATCCATAAACCTAGGGTGCCATAATAAGTTATCCAACAACATACTCCAAATATAATGTAGAAATGGATTTATAATCCAAAACTAAACCCAAGATGATAACTAGTAATGAGCATAGAATGATGTATCCTATCAACAACATTTTCAAGACATATCACTACACTTCATCAGCAAAAAATGGAAGAGAACCACATGCATTTTCATTAACTTGAAATAAAAATCTTACATACACCAATGTTGCCATGGGGACAAGCATGGTGGATTTTATCCATGATGGGTATGGGAGTCATATAGAGATGCTCTCAAAGATTTCTAATGGTTTTACAACTACAACTACCTTAGAAGGAAAGATAAAAACACACACAGTAGTGATCCCAAAATGTGAATAGCTTATACCAAGGAAAACATAGACCAACACAATGGCCAACTAACCTCTAAAATTAAAGACAAGCCCTCTAGTTATACTTTTTCAATCCTTCCCAAGATTGGGACCATGGCTATAATTTAAAAAAAATACATAATGAACTTTTCTATTCCCATTGAGATGCTCCCAGTTAGAAAATTCATTTTGGTACACCTAAGATATTCATCAATTATCAAGACAAATCATTGTTATAAATGCCTTCACAAAGAATGATGAGGACTTACAATCACTTGGAGCACATAATTTGATATTTTGGCTAAAATATGCCTTTCACATGAGCCTAGAAAGAGGATATTCACTCGAGGATCCAAAATAAAATTTCTTGATGTGAAACCACCCAAAGATCCCTTGATCACTCACTTGTACAACTAGAGGGAGAAAATCATTTGAAAGCTAAAAAAATTGTCCTCACATGCAACTTAGTTCAAAATGCTTTCCTTTTACTCAATTTCAAATCATAGACATTTCTAGACATGAATCTCTTCTTTGTGCACACTAAAGGGAAAACCCATTTCCTAAAATGATGGCTCAAAAGTGGATCTGATTGTGACATGAAACTAAAATGACCCATGATCATGATTGGAAATATTCAATTTTGAATTGGTAGTTAAACATTTTTTTACTTCTTGAACCATTTCCATGTCTATGAAATAACCATCAACTTGAGATTTGAAAACAAATCTTACCACATATTGATAATTAGCATTCTACCATGGATCCAACTAAGCATCTACATATCTCTAAAAGTGACTAATGGCTATAGTATGGATACTTATTACCTCCTTACATAATATTATCCCTTTAAAAATTCTATCCTAGCTCACACCATTGGATCTTCATCTCCTAAGCACACACAAGCTATAGATCCTACAATGAGATGCTTGAGCTATAACCTTATGGCATGCAGCTATGTTACCTATCATTCTTACATTTGCTCACAAGATCTCTAACTTTTCAACCTTAGCTACATACCATCATAATTAGCTAAGTAGACATGCTTCACTAGATTATGATCTGAGGGGTTAAAAATGATTAGATACTATATTTTCATCGGCATTCAAGGCATGCCACTTAGCAGCCTCATGAGCTTCTTGAGTCCCTTAGACTATTCAACTTTTATCATGCATCATTAGATCATCCTAATCCAAACAAACATGTGCTATTAGGTCTACCCCATTTGAAAATAAATGGATACTTCAGAGGGTTCAAAAATGATTCTCACATGACTTTCCTAAACATTTGAATCCCAATAGCTACCTATTGAGGCTTAAATTTGACATCTATGCACTAGTCAAAAATATCTATGAGATCGTCACCTACAATTTCTAAATATCCTTTTAGGGATTTTGTTTCATGATAACAAAAATTATTATTTGTCTTTGGCCTCCCTATTTGATTTAGCACTATTGTCCTGTAAGAAATGTGTCCAAGTAATTATCTCGAAGGAATTAAACCTCTGCACTTTTACTGAAAGAATTTGACACTTAGCTCTTTTCCCTTTGTTGGGATAACTATTTTGAACAATTTGTCTAAAATAATTTCCTCATAGAAATGGACCTTAGTAATTCTCTCGAAGAAATTCAATTCCTTCTAAATCTTTGCTTAGGAATTTTTTTTGAAGGAAATAGACCTCTACCCCACATCAATTTTGTCAAAAGAATTTGGCACTTGAATATACCCTTCAAAAGTTTTCATAAGGGCACCTGCCCTAAAAAATGCCCTTCAAACTTTTGGAATAGTCCTTTGACCTCTTGAAAGTGCCTTTTAGAACTATTGAAAGTGTCCCCCACCTTTTGAAAGTGACCTTTAGGATTTGTGTAAGTGTCCTCTGAATCAAAAATTATCCTTTGGACATTTTGTAGACACCCTTTGGGAATTTTACAAGGGTAAAATACCAAAAGGAAAAAAATCTTCAGACATTTTGTAAAGGCAAAATGGCCCTTCAAAAGTGTCTTTATGGTTTTTTTAAGTGTCCTTCACCACTTAAAATTACACTACAATAATTTTACAAAGGCTAAATGGCCTTCAAGATTTTTGGAAAGTACCTTTAACCTTAGAAAGTTCCCTTTGAGAATTTTTTGTAAATGTCCTTGGAATCCATAATTATCCTTCAGACATTTTTTAGACACCCTTTAGGAATTTTGCAAGGGAAAAATATCAAAAAGAAATAATTCTTCAAACATTTTGCAAAGTCAAAATAACCCTTTGAAAGTGTCTTTTAGGTTTTTTTGAAGTGTCCTTTACCCTTAGAAAGTACCCTTTTGGAATTTTTCAAAGGCAAAATGGCCCTTCAGGATTTTTGGAAAGTAGCTTTGGAATTTTAAAGTGCCCTTCATGAATTTTTAAAAGGTAAAATGACCCTTTAGGATTTTTGAAAAGTACCTTTGGATAAAACAAAAGACCTTACAATTCCTTTAGGATTTTTGTGTGGGAAAAATGCAAGAAGGGTAGTACCCTTCAAAAAAAATTCCATGAATAAAAAGTTTGAAACAAATTACCCAAAACCAATGAGATATCCCTTCATAAATTTTGTAAGACACTTATCCCAAAAGCGATAAGACATTGAATTCCTTCAGAACTTTTGTAGTGGATAAGATGCCTGACAAAAATAAGTCTTTGGTATTTTTGTTTGAGATAAAAATTCTAAAGTCATATTTCTGTTAGACACAATGTTCATATAAAAGGCCTTAAAATTCTAAGGGAAAGAACACCTTCACCAAGCAAAGACAAGACAAAAGACTTAGCAAATTATGTATATGAACTTAACCTTTCAAAGGAATACATGGAGATATAAATTTGGCTAAGGACACAAACTTTTATATAAATAAGTGCCCAGTTGCTCCAATGCAATTTCAAGCACTAATAAGGGTTATTTTATTTAAAAGGTGTGTAAATAGATGAACCTTGTATACCAATTATGAAATAAAGTGCCAAATGGATTAAATTTTTCCATGCAAGTTATGGAGTAGCTTTAGATTGGAGGGGGGGATTGATTTATGAAATGTCCATAACCTTGAATGGATCAACTTCAATTCCCCTTTGATAAATAATAAAACGTATAAATTTTCTTGAAGTAACACCAAATACACATTCATTAAGATTAAAATTCACTTTGTATTTACTAAACCTTTCAAATATTCTTCATAATACTTTGGAATGGTTTGTTCTAGTCTTATATTTACCCAAAATGTCATCCACTTAGTCTTCCACAATGTCATCCATCATGTCATGGAAGATGACAGTCATTGCACATTTGTATGTAGCACCAACATTATTAAGGCTAAATGGCATCACCTAATTAAAAATTATCCCCATGGAGTGGTGAATGTTATTTTGTGTTGGTTTTTAAGTGTATTTTTATCTTTTTATACCCCAAAAATCCATCTATAGGAGGCACCATCTCATACCCTATTATAGAATCAATAATCGTATCATTGTTTGGCAAAGTAAAATCATCCTTTAGACATTCTTTATTGATATCTCTAAAATTTGTACATAATCATTTTTCTTGGGGATTATTTCTAATTGGGACTATGTTTTATATCCATTTAGAGTATTTGATGGGATGAATAAAACTTACCTCCAATAATTTTTCCGATTCCTTTTTTACTAGGATAGTATCGTGAGGATACATTTTTCTCAGTTTCTATTTGATTAGATTTGTACTTGGGTGTACAACAAGGTCATGTACAACCAAAGTAGGATCCACTCTAGGTATATATAAATAACACCAATAAAAATATCAATAAACTCCCAAAAGAGGGCATTAATATGATCTCATTCATCTTTTATGAGGGACCCTCCAAGTTTGATCCATTTGGAATTGGCCAATATTCCAATATTGACTTCTATGGAGTCCTCCAAAAGTAGTGTGGAACCATATTTTAGAATAGTCAGTAATGAAGTGCATTGATCATCATCATATGGTGGCTCAACTAGCTCATTGATCTCACCCATATATGAATAATCTGAGTCAATAAAAGATGGTAATGGCTATTCATCAAAGGCATATGGGAAATCTTGAACCAACTGTTTGAATACTTTTTGATCTTCTAAACTAATTTTTTAGTGGCATGAAGCTTTGAGATTAAAGGCTCCCTAGGTTGTATTCTAAACAGGATGAACTTCTCCATCCAATGGTTTATAAAATAGGTTTTCACCAAGGGACTCATCATTTTTCTTTACTTTTTCCCTAGTCCAAAATCACCTTAAAGAGGTTTTTACTTGGGGACCTCAATGCTTCATTTTCATTTTCATTTCATTTTTTACTAAGGAAATTCACCTACTCTCTAAAATAGGTGGTAGAGTCCAATTTAATAGTGAATCCTTAATTTTTATCGCCCATCAACAAACCATCTTTGAGGCCTAAGAATTGATAAATTGCCTCTTTGTTCTAGAAGTCATCCAATGGTATTTGTGAGTTTTTTTAGTCTTAGTCAATTAATTATGGATGATGGAGGAAGAGAGGTGAATTAGAGGTAACAAAATTAATGGTACAAATGGTATTTAGGTCAAATAAATTTGTGTCAACCAAGTAATCATAGATACTATAGTAGGAATTTACATCATTATTGACATATGCATTGTTAAACATTAAATCAGTATCACTCTCAATATTAGAGGGGTCACCTCTAATTGGTTTGTTTCCAATACCTCAAGTACCTTTATTTTTGGCAATAAATACTTTCTCAACAGATCCTTTTACTTCTCCCCTAGGCCTTTACCTTGATAAGATTAATTATCTTTTATCCTATTTAGGATAGGATAATTTTTGCTTTGGTAGTAAGTGGAAAAATCATCATTATACAACCATGAGTCATTGGTAGTTTGGAGCTATTCTCTTGTGAATTGGTCTTGATGACATAAATAGGTCCCATTTGATGAGGATCATTCTTATTATTCCATTTTATTTGAGTAATCTTCACTTTAGGTCTACTATATGATTTTGTCATTTTAGGTAATTTGGTGATATGAAAGGCACTACCAATTTGATAAATGCTAAGGACTTGTCTTGAATGGTAAAATGGTTGGATATTTGAGGAGGTGAGGATGAATTATATGTAATAGTACATGGATATACATAATTTTACTTAGGGAGTTTCACATATACCTTTTTTCCTTTATGGGACATGCTTTATGCCAAGATAGTAATTTTAAGTTTCATACTCTATTTCAAGGTGTTTACAATACTTGTATGGCTGAAAATCTCTAGGGATGGTGACCTCCAAGCCTGATTGAAGGAAATTGATACACTAATGCAAAGTAGAGGGTAATGCTTGTACTTTATGAATCCAAGATCACCCAAGGAGTAAATTTTATTATAATTATATATCTAGGACATGGCACATAGTATCATGAATTAAAGTCCCAATGATAATAGGAAACCAAATGGTGCCCTATGATTCTTGTTTCTCATTATCATATGCCCTTATTATAATGGTATTTGGTTCTAGATTTGTTGTGTAGCCCAAATGTTACACCAATTTCAAAATGACAATATTTAAACCTAACCCATTGTCTATGAGGACACATTTAACATTATGCTGAGAAATGATTATCTCAATATAAAGTGGGTTATTATGAAAAGTACCAAGGGATGACATATCACTTTAGTCAAAAGTAAGTTATTTCCCAAAGTCCAAATGTCTGGCAATTGTTTGGAATTTTCTAAGATTAATGTCACTTAGTAACTTGGATTGACTTAAAAGCTCATTCAATATTTTTATATAAACATTTGAATACATAAAATATCTTGGATAGAAATTTACACCACTGTATTTGTACCTATTCCATAATATCATATGACTTGTCACTAGTAGAATCAAAAGGCTTGTAATTTTGAGGTAGAGGGCCTTGAACATGACTAGTAGAGGAAGAAGGTGTGGGACTTACATGGTAACTTTGAAATGTCAAGTTCAAATTGTACAATATCCAGTGGGTGAAGGGTTCTTATAAATATAAGAATGGAGATGAGGACCTGAAATGGTAACTTTTAGACATTGCCCAGCATGAATGCCAAGTCAAACCAATGGGATATAACTGGCATATGAAGGAGGAGGTCCTAAAATGGATGGTGATAAATGTTGGGTATAATTAGATTTTGGCTTAGGATTGATTTTAATATTGTAAATACAACCATTGATTATGTGACCTACAACATTACCATAGATGTAAGGGACATTGTTATAACTAACTTGGTTGGACTGGGTGTCCAAACCTTGACTCTAATTTTATTAATGTTATTATTTATGTTATCCTTGATTATAATTGTTAAGAGGCCTATTTGAATCTGATTATTGATTTGGCACTGATATTGATTATTAGAGTTCTATTTCCAGAAAGGGTTTTGATAAATACCTAAATTTATATTAGATACTAAGGAAACATTGTCCAACTATATTTCACCATTATCAAGCAAATCTTGAATGAAGTGGCTAAGTTACATACTTGTTTAAATGGAATGACCTTTAACCTGATGGTAGTCATAGAACTCATGTTATTTATACCAAGTGGGTTTAGGTTGGCCTTCTAGTAATGGTTTTGGAATTGGCCAAATAACCATGTTAACCATAATCAAATTTTGGAATATTGATTCATTTGGGTCTCTAAGTTCATTAAAACTTAGTTTTGGTAATAACCTCATCTTGAAGGTGGCCTTTTCAAAGTGAAAAGCTAATTAGGAATAGTTTTTTGAATAGGTGGTAGTTACATTGTTTGTACATGTCTAGATTTAATTTTTATTCATGTTGAATGGTTTAGAATTGTTTGGTGTATTCCCCTGAGCTTGTGTTAGAGTTTGCATCTGAGTTTTGTTTTGAATTTAATTTTGATAATACATCTTGATAACTCCTTTATTAATAAGGGCTTGTTTAATTTCTAATCCCTTGGAAATAATTTATTGAAATGTATTAGCATAATGAATCTTAAGATTATAATCTATGTCAAATTACAAATTAGTAGTAAAAACCATGACCAATTATTTATCAAGGAGATTGTGTGGGAATTGGCTAGCCAATGCATGACATCATTGTAATTAAATATAAAACTCTCTCCTCATTTTTTAGATTGGAATAAGTCAACCATATTCATCTCATGTTTCATATTGTATGAGAAGTGTTACATAAATTTCTCAGATAAGTCATCAAAATTATCCATAGAATTTTTAAGGAGATGGAGAAACAACTCCAAGCCCTACTTAGATAGACTACAAAGAAATAGGCATAGCAAGTATATACTAATAAGAATTATATCAAGTGTTCTTTGGGTTCACCCTTCCCTTTGTATTTATCAAATTTGGGAATCTTAAAAGGAAGTAGGAATGGTATTTATAAATAGCTCATATCAAAAGGATAAGATCATATATCATCTAGTTTGAATTTCTTGCCTTGATATCCTACTTGGATAGTAAAAAATACATCTTTAACCTCTTATAAGTCTTGGAAAGTGGGACCATAATGAGAGGGAGTAGGCACATTGTTAGGGTGTGGAGATAAAAGCTTCACCTTAAGGCAAATATGGAGGTTTCTGAGCATGACAGTCACCGACGTCGACAGGCCACAACCGACATCAGTCAGAGGACAGTGTAAAAGGAAACTGACATTGGCAGGGATCGACTGGCGTCGGTCACCTCCAGTCAGATAGGGACTGACATCGGTTACCTGTGGCAGTTCCAAAACTGCTATTGACAAATAGTCAGTTAAGTGAATGGGTCATTTGCATGATGAAGACCAGTTAGAGTCTTGAGCCGCAAGTCTAACAATTGTATGCATGAGGTCTATATAATAGACTCATGGGCTGTATTGTTAAGTGGAGAACTAACTAGAACTTGGAGAGTTCTTCCCATGGTAGAATCAAGTAGTATTCTTCATGTATGTAAGATCAGGTTTGATATGCAGGGTGTTGAAGTATCATGGTAGAGATCTACATGTTATAAGTAAGATCGGGTTGGTCTGTAGGGATGTGTGTATGTGAGGGTCAAAAGGAGATCGGTGGGGGAGAAAGATCCAAGGTGACAGCAATACATCAAGAAGCAAGATCATGGTGAGATCTATTTAGATTACCGATTCGTACTTGATTGTACAGGCGTACAATGAGGTGAACAACAGCTTGTGTTAGCTGTGTGTTATGACCTAGTGAGAGAACATTACTCTTAAAGGAAGATTACTGTAAACCCACAAAGTGGAAGAAAGAGTGTGATCTCTTTGTTTTAATTTCCTTCTATAATGAGTTGAATATAATTGTGTATTGCCTCTCACATTTTGTGTGTTTTCTCATTGATAGTTACTTATACTCCTGTGTAATTCTGCATGTTTAATTGCTTATACATTGGTAATCATGTGTGCTCTTAATTCTGACAAGTTGTATCAGAGCTTTGGGGAACTTAGGTCCTGTCAAATGGTATCAAAGTGAGGTTGGATGTTCTCAGAGCGAGTTTGACTAACAGATGGCCCAAATCTGGTTAGTGGTTTTTTGATTACAGGTTACTCACAGGGGTTGTTATTTGAGTGTGAGTATAGCAATGGCAGAAGAAGGTAAGCTGAGAATGAAGAAATTCAGGCATAGGATTAACACCACAAGGAGTGTGGTGGGTAGTCTTCAAGATTAAGCTTGAAGAGGAATACAAGTAAGGATGCAGATTAGACAAAGTACTATTATAGGTACAGGTGCAGCTGTTTATCTCCAAGTGGGAGATTGTTAGGGTGTGGAGCTAAAAGCTTCACCTTAAGGCAAACATGGAGGTTTTTGAGCATGACAGTCACCAGCATTAGCAGGCCATAATTGATGTCGGTCAGAGGATAGTGTAAAAGCAAACTGACATCAATAGGGATCAGCTGACGTCGGTCACCTCCAATCAGACAGGGACCAATGTCGGTCACCTATGGCAGTTCCAAAACTATTGCTGATGAATAGTTAGTTAAGTGAATGGGTCATTTGCATGATGAAGACCAATTAGAGTCTTGAGTTGCAAGTCTAATCATTTTATGCATGAGGTCTATATAATAGACTCATGGGCTGTATTGTTAAGTGGAGAACTAAGTAGAACTTGGAGAGTTCTTCCCATGGTAGAATCAAGTAGGATTCTTCATGTATGTAAGATCAAGTTTGATATGCAGGGTGTTGTAGTATCATGGTGGAGATCTACATGTGATAAGTAAGATCGAGTTGGTCTACAGGGATGTGTGTATGCAAGGGTCAAAAGGAGATCGACGAGGGAGCAAGATCCAAGGTGACAACAATACATCAAGAAGCAAGATCATGGTGAGATCTACTTGGAGTACCGATTCGTACTCGATTGTACAGGTGTATAATGAGGTGAACAACAGCTTGTGTTAGCAGTGTGTTGTGACCTAGTGAGAGAAGATTACTCTTAAGGGAAGATTACTGTAAGCCCATGAAGTGGAAGAAAGAGTGTGATCTCTTTTTTGTAATTTCCTTCTATAATGAGTTGAATATAATTGTGTATTACCTCTCACATTTTGTGTGTTTTCTCATTGATAGTTACTTATACTTCTGTGTAATTCTACATGTTTAATTGCTTACACATTGGTAATCATGTGTGCTCTTAATTTTGACAAGTTGTGTCAGAGCTTTGGGGAACTTAGGTCCTGTTAAATGGTATTAGAGCGAGGTTGAACGTTCTTAGAGTGAGTTTGACTAACAAATGGCCCAGATCTGGTTAGTGGTTTTTTGATTACAGGTAACTCATAGGGGTTGTTGTTTGAGTGGGAGTATAGCAATGGCAAAAGAAGGTAAGCTCAGAATGAATAAATTCAGGCACAAGATTAACACCACAAGGAGTGTGGTGGGTAGTCTTCAAGATTGAGCTTGAAGAGGAATACAAGCCAGGATGTAGATTAGACAAAGTACTAATATAGGTATAGGTGTAACTATTTATCTCCAAGTGGGAGATTGTTAGGGTGTCGAGATAAAAGCTTCACCTTAAGGCAAACATGGAGGTTTTTGAGCATGACAGTCACTGACGTTGATAGGCTACAATTGATGTCAGACAAAGGACAGTGCAGAAGGAAACTGACATCAACAAGGATCAGATGGCATCGATAACCTCTAGTCAGACAGGGACCGACGTCAGTCGCCTGTGGTAGTTCTAGAACTATTGTTGATGAATAGTTAATTAAGTGAACAGGTTGTTTGCATGATGATGACCAGTTAGAGTCTTGAGCGACAAGTCTAATCATTGTATGTATGAGGTCTATATAATAGACTCATGGGCTGTATTGTTAAGTGGAGAAGTAAGTAAAACTTGGAGAGTTCTTCCCATGGTAGAATCAAGTAGGATTATTCATGTATGTAAGATCAGGTTTGATATGTAGGGTGTTGCAGTATCATGGTGGAGATCTACATCTGATAAGTAAGATTGGGTTGGTCCACAGGGATGTGTGTATGTGAGGGTCAAAAGGAGATCAGCGGGGGAGCAAGATCTAAGGTAACAAAAATACATCAAGAAGCAAGATCATGGTGAGATCTACTTGGAGTACTGGTTCGTACTCGATTGTACAGGCGTATAATGAGGTGAACAACAGCTTGTGTTAGTTGTGTGTTATGACCTAGTGAGAGAAGATTACTCTTAAGGGAAGATTATTGTAAGCCCACGAAGTGGAAGAAAGAGTGTGATCTCTTTGTTGTAATTTCCTTCTATAATGAGTTGAATATAATTATGTATTGCCTATCACATTCTATGTGTTTTCTCATTGATAGTTACTTATACTTCTGTGTAATTTTGCATGTTTAATTTCTTATACAATGGTAATCATGTGTGATCTTAATTCTGACAAGTTGTGTCAGAGCTTTGAGGAACTTAGGTCCTGTCAAATGGTATCAGAGTGAGGTTGGACATTCTTAGAGCAAGTTTGACTAACAAATGGCCCAGATCTAGTTAGTGGTTTTTTTATTACAGGTTACTCACAGGGGTTGTTGTTTGAGTGGGAGTATAGCAATGGTAGAAGAAGGTAAGCTGAGAATGAAGAAATTCAAGCACAGGATTAACACCACAAGGAGTGTGGTGGGTAGTCTTCAAGATTGAGCTTGAAGAGGAATACAAGCCAAGATGCAGATTAGACAAAGTACTGGTATAGGTACATGTGCAGTTATTTATCTCCAAGTGGGAGATTGTTAGGGTGTGGAGCTAAAAGCTTCACCTTAAGGCAAACATGGAGGTTTTTGAGCATGACAGTCACCGGTGTTGGCAGGCCACAACTGATGTCAGTCAGAGGATAGTGCAAAAGGAAACTGACATTGACAGGGATCAGCTGGCATTGGTCACCTCCAGTCAGACAAGGACCTATGTCGGTCACCTGTGGCGGTTCTAGAACTACTGTTGATGAATAGTTAGTTAAGTGAATGGATCATTTGCATGATGAAGACCATTTAGAGTCTTGAGCCACAAGTCTAATCATTGTATGCATGAGGTCTATATAATAGACTCATGGGTTGTATTGTTAAGTGGAGAACTAAGTAGAACTTGGAGAGTTCTTCCCATGGTAGAATCAAGTAGGATTCTTCATGTATGTAAGATCAGGTTTGATATGCAAGGTGTTGCAGTATCATGGTGGAGAACTACATGTGATAAGTAAGATCGGGTTGGTCTGCAGGGATGTGTGTATGCGAGGGTCAAAAGGAGATCGGCAGGGGAGCAAGATCCAAGGCGACAGCAATACATCAAGAAGCAAGATCATGGTGAGATCTAGTTGGAGTACCGGTTCGTACTCGATTGTATAGGTGTATAATGAGGTGAACAATAGCTTGTGTTAGCTGTGTGTTGTGACCTAGTGAGAGAAGATTACTCTTAAATGAAGATTACTGTAAGCCCATGAAGTGGAAGAAAGAGTGTGATCTCTTTATTGTAATTTCCTTCTATAATGAGTTGAATACAATTGTGTATTGCCTCTCACATTCTATGTGTTTTCTCATTGATAGTTACTTATACTTCTGTGTAATTCTGCATGTTTAATTACTTATACATTGGTAATCATGTGTGCTCTTAATTATGACAAGTTGTGTCAGAGCTTTAGGGAAATTAGGTCCTGTCAAATGGTATCAGAGCGAGGTTAGACGTTCTCAGAGCGAGTTTGACTAACAGATGGCCCAGATCTGGTTAGTGGTTTTTTGATTATAGGTTACTCACAGGGGTTGTTGTTTGAGTGGGAGTATAGCAATGGCAGAAGAAGGTAAGCTAAGAATGAAGAAATTCAAGCACAGGATTAACACCACAATGAGTGTGGTGGGTAGTCTTCAAGATTGAGCTTGAAGAGGAATACAAGCTAGGATACAGATTAGACAAAGTACTGGTATAGGTATAGGTGCAACTATTTATCTCTAAGTGGGAGATTGTTAGGTTGTGGAGCTAAAAGCTTCACATTAAGACAAACATGGAGGTTTCTAAGCATGACAATCGCCGGCATCGGTAGGCCACAACCGACATCGGTCAAAGGACAGTGCAGAAGGAAACTAACATCAGCAAGGATCAGCTGATGTCGGTCACCTCCAGTCAGATAGGGACTGACATCGGTCACCTGTGGTGGTTCCAGAACTACTGTTGACAAACAATTAGTTAAGTGAATGGGTCGTTTGCATGATGAAGACTAGTTAGAGTCTTGAGCTGCAAGTCTAACATTATATGTATGAGGTCTATATAATAGACTCATGGGCTGTATTGTTAAGTGGAGAACTAAGTAGAACTTGGAGAGTTCTTCCCATGGTAGAATCAAGTAGGAATTTTCATGTATGTAAGATCAGGTTTGATATACAGGGTGTTGCAGTATCATGGTAGAGATCTACATGTGATAAGTAAGATCGGGTTAGTCTACAAGGATGTGTGTATGTGAGGGTCAAAAGGAGATCGGTGGGGGAGCAAGATCCAAGGTGACAGCAATACATCAAGAAGCAAGATCATGGTGAGATCTACTTGGAGTACTGGTTCGTACTCGATTGTACATGCGTATAATGAGGTGAACAACAGCTTGTGTTAGCTGTGTGTTGTGACCTAGTGAGAGAAGATTACTCATAAGGGAAGATTATTGTAAGCCCACAAAGTGAAAGAAAGACTGTGATCTCTTTGTTGTAATTTCCTTCTATAATGAGTTGAATACAATTATGTATTGCCTCTCACATTCTCTGTGTTTTCTCATTGATAGTTACTTATACTTCTATATAATTTTGCATGTTTAATTACTTATACATTGGTAATCATATGTGCTCTTAATTCTGACAAGTTGTGTCAGAGCTTTGGGGGACTTAAGTCCTATCAAATGGTATCAGAGTGAGGTTGGACATTCTCAGAGTGAGTTTGACTAACAGATGGCCTAGATCTGGTTAGTGGTTTTTTGATTACAGGTTACTCATAGGGGTTGCTATTTGAGTGGGAGTATAGCAATGGCAGAAGAAGGTAAGTTGAGAATGATGAAATTTAGGCACAGGATTAACACCATAAGGAGTGTGGTGGGTAGTCTTCAAGATTGAGCTTGAAGAGGAATACAAGCTAGGATGCAGATTAGACAAAGTACTGGTATAGGTGCAGGTGTAGCTATTTATCTCCAAGTGGGAGATTGTTAGGGTGTGGAGCTAAAAGCTTCACCTTAAGGCAAACATGGAGGTTTCTGAGCATGATAGTCACTGGTGTCAGCAGGCCACAATCGACGTCAGTCAGAGGATAGTGCAGAAGGAAACTGACATAAGAAGGGATTAGCCGACATTGGTCACCTCCAATCAAACAGGGACCAACATCGGTCACCGTGGTGGTTCTAGAACTACTGTTGATGAATAGTCAGTTAAGTGAATGGGTCATTTGCATGATGAAGACCAGTTAGAGTCTTGAGCTACAAGTCTAATCATTGTATGCATGAGGTCTATATAATAGACTCATGGGTTGTATTGTTAAGTGGAAAACTAAGTAGAACTTGGAGAGTTCTTCCCATGGTAGAATCAAGTAGGATTCTTCATGTATGTAAGATTAGGTTTGATATGCAGGGTGTTGCAGTATCATGGTGGAGATCTACATGTGATAAGTAAGATCAGGTTGGTCTACAGGGATGTGTGTATGCGAGGGTCAAAAGGAGATCAATAGGGGAGCAAGATCCAAGGTGATAGTCATACATCAAGAAGCAAGATCATGGTGAGATCTAGTTGGAGTACCGGTTTGTACTCGATTGTACAGGCATATAATGAGGTAAACAACAGCTTGTGTTAGCTGTGTGTTATGACCTAGTGAGAGAAGATTACTCTTAAGAGAAGATTATTGTAAGCCCATGAAGTGGAAGAAAGAGTGTGATCTCTTTGTTGTAATTTACTTCTATAATGAGTTGAATACAATTGTGTATTACCTCTCACATTTTGTGTGTTTTCTCATTGATAGTTACTTATACTTCTGTGTAATTTTGCATGTTTAATTGCTTATACATTGGTAATCATGTGTGCTCTTAATTCTGACAAGTTGTGTTAGAGCTTTGGGGAACTTAGGTCCTGTCAAATGGTATTAGAGCAAGGATGCATGTTTTTAGAGTGAGTTTGACTAACAGATGGCCCAGATCTGGTTAGTGGTTTTTTGATTACAGGTTACTCACAGGGGTTGTTGTTTGAGTGGGAGTATAGTAATAGCAAAAGAAGGTAAGCTGAGAGTGAAGAAATTTAGGCACAGGATTAACACCACAAGGAGTGTGGTGGGTAGTCTTCAAGATTTATCTTGAAGAGGAATACAAGCCAGGATGCAGATTAGACAAAGTACTAGTATAGGTATAGGTGTAGCTATTTATCTCCAAGTGGGAGATTGTTAGGGTGTGGAGCTAAAAGCTTCACCTTAAGGCAAACATGGAGGTTTTTGGGCATGACAGTCACTGGCGTTAGTAGGCCACAACTGACATCGGTCAAAGGATAGTGCAGAAGGAAATTGACATCGATAGGGATCAACCAATGTCAGTCACCTCTAGTCAGACAGGGACTGACATCGGTCACCTGTGGTGGTTCCAAAACTGTTGTTGACAAACAGTCAGTTAAGTGAACAGGTCGTTTGCATGATGAAGACTAGTTAAAGACTTGAGCCGCAAGTCTAATCATTGTATGCATGAGGTCTATATAATAGACTCATGGGATGTATTGTTAAATGGAGAACTAAGTAGAACTTGGAGAGTTATTCTTATGGTAGAATCAAGTAGGATTCTTCATGTATGTAAGATCAGGTTTGATATGTAGGGTGTTGCAGTATCATGGTGGAGATCTACATGAGATAAGTAAGATCAGGTTGGTCTACAGGGATGTGTGTATGCAAGGGTCAAAAGGAGATCAGCGGGGGAGCAAGATCCAAGGTGACAGCAATACATCAAAAAGTAACATCTTGGTGAGATCTACTTGGAGTACCGATTGGTACTCGATTGTACAGGTGTATAATGAGGTGAACAACAGCTTGTGTTAGCTGTGTGTTATGACCAAGTGAGAGAAGATTACTCTTAAGGGAAGATTATCATAAGCTCACGAAGTGGAAGAAAGAGTGTGATCTCTTTGTTGTAATTTCCTTCTATAATGAGTTGAATATAATTGTGTATTGCCTCTCACATTCTCTGTGTTTTCTCATTGATAGTTACTTATACTTCTGTGTAATTCTGCATGTTTAATTACTTATACATTGGTAATCATGTGTCCTCTTAATTCTGACAAGTTGTGTCAGAGCTTTGGGGAACTTAAGTCCTGTAAAATGGTATCAAAGCAAGGTTGGACGTTCTCAGAGCGAGTTTGCCTAACAGATGGCCCAAATCTGGTTAGTGGTTTTTTGATTACAAGTTACTCACAAGGGTTGCTATTTGAGTGGGAGTATAGCAATGGAAGAAGAAGGTAACCTAAGAATGAAGAAATTTAGGCATAAGATTAACACCACAAGGAGTGTGGTGGGTAGTCTTCAAGATTGAGCTTGAAGAGGAATACAAGCCAGGATGTAGATTAGACAAAGTATTGGTATAGGTACAGGTGCAGCTATTTATCTCCAAGTGGGAGATTGTTAGGGTGTGCAGCTAAAAGCTTCACCTTAAGGCAAACATGGAGGTTTTTGAGCTTGACAGTCACCGGCGTCGGTAGACCACAACCGATGTCAGTCAGAGGATAGTGCAGAAGGAAACTGACATCGGCAGGGATCGACCGGCATCGGTCACCTCCAATCAAACAGGGACCGATGTTGGTCACCTATGGCAGTTCCATAATTGCTATTGATGAATAGTCAGTTAAGTGAATGGGTCATTTACATGATGAAGACCAGTTAGAGTCTTGAGCCACAAGTCTAATCATTGTATGCATGAGGTCTATATAATAGACTCATGGGCTGTATTGTTAAGTGGAGAACTAAGTAGAACTTGGAGAGTTCTTCCCATGGTGGAATCAAGTAGGATTCTTCATGTATGTAAGATCAAGTTTGATATGGAGGGTGTTGTAGTATCATGGTGGAGATCTACATGTGATAAGTAAGATTAGGTTGGTCTGTAGGGATGTGTGTATGCAAGGGTCAAAAAGAGATCGGTGGGGGAGCAAGATCCAAGGTGACAGCAGTACATCAAGAAGCAAGATCATGGTGAGATCTACTTGGAGTACCAATTTTTACTTGATTGTACAGGCGTATAATGAGGTGAAAAACAGCTTTTGTTAGCTGTGTGTTGTGACCTAGTGAGAGAAGATTACTCTTAAGGGAAGATTACTGTAAGCCCATGAAGTGGAAGAAAGAGTGTGATCTCTTTGTTGTAATTTCCTTCTATAATGAGTTGAATACAATTGTGTATTGCCTCTCACTTTCTATGTGTTTTCTCATTGATAGTTACTTATACTTCTATGTAATTTTGCATGTTTAATTGCTTATACATTGGTAATCATGTGTGCTCTTAATTCTGACAAGTTGTGTCAGAGCTTTGGGGAACTTAGGTCTTGTCAAATGGTATCAGAGCGAGGTTGGACGTTCTCAAAGTGAGTTTGACTAACAAATGGCCCAGATCTGGTTAGTGGTTTTTTTATTATAGGTTACTCATAGGGGTTGCTATTTGAGTGGGAGTATAGCAATGGCAGAAGAAGGTAAGCTGAGAATGAAGAAATTCAGGCACAGGATTAACACCACAAGGAGTGTGTTGGGTAGTCTTCAAGATTGAGCTTGAAGAGGAATATAAGCAAGGATGCAGATTAGACAAAGTACTGGTATAGGTATAGGTGCAGCTATTTATCTCCAAGTGGGAGATTGTTAGGGTGTGGAGCTAAAAGCTTCACCTTAAGGCAAACATGGAGGTTTTTGAGCATGACAGTCACCGGCATCGGTAGGCCACAACCAACGTCGGTCAGAGGATAGTGGAGAAGGAAACCAACATCAACAGGGATCGGCTGGCGTCGGTCACCTCTAGTTAGACAGGGACCGACGTTGGTTGCCTATGGCGGTTCCAGAACTACTGTTGATGAATAGTCAGTTAAGTGAATGGGTCATTTGCATGATGAAGACTAGTTAGAGTCTTGAGCCGCAAGTCTAATCATTGTATGCATGAGGTCTATATAATAGACTCATGGGCTGTATTGTTAAGTGGAGAACTAAGTAGAACTTGGAGAGTTATTCCCATGGTAGAATCAAGTAGGATTCTTCATGTATGTAAGATCAGGTTTGATATGCAGGGTGTTGTAGTATCATGGTGGAGATCTACATGTGGTAAGTAAGATCGGGTTGGTCTGCAGGGATGTGTGTATGCGAGGGTCAAAAAGAGATTGGCGGGGGAGTAAGATCCAAGGTGACAGCAATACATCAAGAAGCAAGATCATGGTGAGATCTACTTGGAGTATCGATTCGTACTCGATTGTACAGGCATACAAATGAGGTGAACAACAGCTTGTGTTAGCTGTGTGTTGTGACCTAGTGAGAGAAGATTACTCTTAAGGGAAGATTACTGTAAGCACATGAAGTGGATGAAAGAGTGTGATCTCTTTGTTGTAATTTCCTTCTATAATGAGTTGAATACAATTGTGAATTGCCTCTCACATTCTGTGTGTTTTCTCATTGATAGTTACTTAACTTCTATGTAATTCCGCATGTTTAATTGCTTATACATTGGTAATCATGTGTGCTCTTAATTCTGACAAGTTGTGTCAGAGCTTTGGGGAACTTAGGTCCTGTAACACATGATGTTGGTTATTAAGAGGTAGATTAACTTGACCTAGATAAATTGGGTGTATAAAATATTTAGGAAAATATACCTAATTAGTTATACCAAGAATGTGTACCCTTTGACCAAGGTTATATTGTTGATATGGTACTTGTTGTTTGTATGGTACTTAATACTAAGTATGGAACTAATATGGAGTGAACTAAGGTCTAAATGGAGGAATGGTTTTCTAGGTATTGAATGGTATCTATTGGGAATGAAATGGAACCTAGTTTTGATTGCTATGGATCTATTTTATGAGAGGAACTTATTGTTGGTTAAGTGAGACTTGGTTTAAGAAGCACCCTATTGTTTATAAGTAGTATGTAGTTGATTAATAAGCACATGTTATTGGTTAGACAATACTTTTTGGGTATCGGCTACCACTTGTTGTGGTAATCTATTGGTCACCACCTATTAAGGTGTAAGATTGGTTACATCACTTAAAACTAGTTATTATAGATTAGGTGTATGTGTAATCTATTGTTGAGAAGTGTTTATCACATTAGAAGAAGGGATCTATTGATAAGTTGGAGGAATATTAAGTTGTGTTTTGGGTGGTATTATTGTGGGTTATAATTCACTAATTAAAAAATATCAACCACTTGTTAGGATGAAACTATAGGAGGATTCGGATAAGGGTTTGTCACTATATTTCTTTTTGAGGTATGGGTGTTAAAAATATTTTAAACTAGTGTGGTACTAGTAAATGGATCATAAATGGGTGTGGAATGGATCAAAAACATATGTTGGTTGTTTGGTTATATAATTTCACTCTATAGATGTGGGTTTTTGAATATTGAGAGTAATTTAGGATTTGACTAAAGTAACCAAGACCTGACTATATTTTTGTATTTAAGAAGCAATGAATTAGCTTTTCATGAGAGGGTTAATGAATTGACCCTTACCTTTATCTAGCACTACTAGGGTTTGATTAGAAGCTTTGATAAAAAATTTATCTTGGACAAAATTACTTGTATTATTTAGTAATGTAAGGGGTGTTTATTTAGGAGTTATAACCAAGTAACATAAATCTTCCATAGGAAATTTAGCCTCCATTTTTAAAAATCTTATGAGGTGCTTGTCTTTATTACTAAATCATTGTCATGTAAATTAATCTTGGTTGTATCCCATATTAGATGGTGTATTCACAAGGTATGTTTTATTGGGTTTATGTTCTATCTCAAATGGTATGTGTGTAAGATATGGTTGATATTTCCCTTGTTCAAGATTAGGGGGTATGGTAGGGAGGTATGGGTTATGTTACTAAAGTTTGGTATTATATGGCATGTTGGTAAGGTATTGTTGAGCTTCCTCATCCTCTTCATAGTGGTCATATCCATATGGGTTGTAAAATACATATTCATCAAAGTATGGGTTATAAATATCCCCACTGCAAGTATATTTTATCATGTTTGGGTTATGATCTTCATTTTGAAGTAGGCTTAAATACTTAAAACTTGTTTTTATTTGGTGTGTGGTTTCAATTAGAATAGAACTCAAGAGAAGGTTTGTCAATTCAAAAGTTTTGAATTAATGCATATCCAAAAGTGTACACAAGTCTTAGGTATATCAAGTGGTTTTAGGTTTAAATTTGTAAGGTTTATCTCTTGATAGTGTTCAAACTTGGTCTTGACTTAAAAGGGTTTTCTATCTTGGTAACTTGATTTGTGAATATGGAAAAAAATCCACTTAGGAATTTAGAATGTAAATTTTTGATCTTTTAATTAAGTTTGAATTTTAGAATTGGATTAGTTGACTTTGAATTTAGAATTAGAAGGTTGATTAGAATTTTCTTTTAAATAGAACTAGGATTGGAAAAAAATATACATCATAATGGTTCAATTTGGACTAGAATTTGGAACTTTTTCTTCAATTTATTTGAATTTGTATTTTGGATAAAATTAGGATTTGGTTCCAATTAGACAACCTAACAATGTGGTTTAGATAATAAGGATAAGTATTTAGACAAAGTTTAAAATAACATCTAGAAGGGGTGATTTTTGACTTGGTAAATGGATAGAGCAATGCCTCTTTATGCAATTGTGTATGGAGTAATTTTTTGTTTTGGTCTTGAATTATTTTTTAGATTTGGTTTTGAAGTAAAAATGAGGTTTTGATGTAACAAGAAAGCATCAATACACAAGCATTACAAGGTAATTCTAATAACTAGCATGGGTTTTCATCACATCCATTTGATCCTTTGATATACTCACCTTGAGAGAGTATTATAAAGTTTAATATTATTTAAATAATTAATGTATTTATTGGTATTGTTTTAAACCCACCTTTATCTCAAATGGTTCATACATGCAAGGCAATATTTAATTATTGTTAACTTTGTACCCCTACATCAATGAATGTTTTACATAGAAATAAGGTCTTAAATTTTTATTTAGATTTATAGATGGTCCCCAAACGGAGAAAATACATCAATTGTATGTCAAGAATTAATGGGTTATTTACCAAAGGGTCTTGTCCCTTCATGACCGCTTCATCTACAGGATTTTAGTGAAGTCCTATTATAAAAATCAAGCTCGAAAGGATATATTAGCTAAAAATCAACTAAGTGTAGCCTTAATTTGTATACCCCATTAGATAAATGGGGTTGGTCTGAATATCAAGGGATGAAATCTTGGTCACTACACCTTAAGGACTTGTGATAAGGTGATGAATTACCCGCCACATAGTCAAAAAGAAAAAGAAGGTATTATCATTATGATTCATAAGAATCCCCCAAAAGGGTAAGTGAAGACCATCGTAAGTAAATATTTAGGCTAAATAAAATTGGTACTTCAATTTTTTAGGTCACCCAAAAATGGGAGAGCATACACACAAAGAATTATACAAGATACACATAACTTTCAAGAATTAAAATCTTAAAAACAAGAAGGGAAATGACTAAGTAATAAGCTTGTGAAACCCAAAATGAAATGCACATTTATTTTTAAGCCTAAAATTGAAATGTGAGTTATTTTAAGCTCAAAATAAAAGCATTTATGAAAATAAAATGTTTTGATCTAAGTCTAAAATCCACTTTTCGGTTAAAGTCCTACAACAAAAGTTATTATTAATTTGAAAAATGATGTTGGATTAACAAGGGAAGTCGATTCTTGGATTTTAATAATTTTCATCCTTAGCACAAAGTAAATTCACTGATTAATAGTGGCATATTTTCCATTTATAAGTACCTACATAAAACATAGAATACAGGAGAAAATCATAAAACCAAAGTGTTTTCTCTAATTAGCAAGGGTAATTTCGCTAATTTGTAGGGTTAATTTTGCCAATTAGGTCAAAATCACCAATTTTTTGAAATATTATACATGATGGGAATTTTTCTATTTACCTAAGAATTTCATAATTTTTGTGAAATCAAAATATTTTTTTATTATTATTTTTTCATGTGTGTTTTCAATACTTTCATTTTTCTATAAATGATAGGTTAAATGGACACTCGAGTCAAAACTTATGGCCTCCATAATATAGGTCCTAAAAGTATAAAAATGAGCAATTTCACCAATTATAGTATCAATATCATTGTTTTTAGGTCAATTTACTGTAATGATCAATTTTTATATTATGTAATGCATTTTCATGGATTTTAGAGTTGAATTCATTGATTTGAGGGTCAAATTTACTGATTTAAAGGTTGCATTCATCTATTTTGGGATCAACTTCATTGATTTCACCTAAACCTACACATGACATGGAACAAAAACCATAGAGGGGTCAATTTACTGATTCACAAGATAAATTCATTATTTTCACCTAAAGTGGAAATTAGCAATTTTTTGAAGAAAAAGAGGTTAATTTAAACTACTTATTTAGTTAACTCTAGTAATTATAATGAGAATGGTCCACAATAACTTGTGGGGTGCATCAAGTCCCATAGGGTATGTCATTATGTAGGAAAAGAATCCAAAGCGGGTTAGTCTAATTATTAGTGAATGAAATCCAAAAATAACTTGAATAACTAACACTCTAAGACTATTCCCTAGTGTGAGCTAAGATTACCAAATAAACAATTAAATATAATATAAATAAAAGTATTTACCTTCCTTGAAGACCTCAATTGTTAACTAGTTTGAAGAGGCATGAACTTGGCTTATGAACTAGTAGTACTTAATAATGGTGATTCCACATATAGGCATCATTTCTCCTTTTCCACTTGAGGTCTTGTCTTGGCATGGTTGAATAATGGTTGAAGCTCTTATTAAAATTTGTCTTAATAAGTTTAATTTCAAAAGCTTATATACAATGGCCAAAGGCCCTTACATTTATAGACTTTTAGAATTATTGTGAACCGTCCATCTCATATCTAAATGGAGGGTGGAGAATGAATCCTCAAACTCATGATTTCACAAGAAAGATTGTGTAAGAAACTCTATTTAAGGTATTTTAGAGTGTGGAAGAGATTTGGAATAAAATTTCAATAATGACCTATTTTGGAGTGTGTAGGAGGGTGTAAGAGGGAGGAGTGTGGAAGAGACTTTAAGAGAGTGTAAGAGCTTTATTACACTTCTCTCCTTTCCCATTTACTTATCCTTGTGATGTCACTAGATGAAGTAATATTGTAATTTTATTTAGGAAAATACAATAGGAATTTCCTTTTAGAGGAAGATTAAGCTTGATTAAGTGGGATTAATCAATAATTATAATTATGTGACTTTTACAATATTCTTTTGTCAATCAAATATTCATTAAATTATCTTGAACTAACACTTGAAAAGGGTTGGTTTGATTTGGGATGCATTTGATAAAATTAATATTAAAATATAATCCATTTCCCTAAGCATAGATGTGCCATTGTGATTTCAAATTAAAATGGTAGTTATGTGGGTAAATTGGGTCAAATAGCAATTTTTGATTAAATTTGCATGTGAATGTATAAAGTCATTTTGATTTTATTGTAGACATATAAGTGGTTAAAATGGAGTGTATACATTGACCACATGGATTTTTTAAAGATAAAAAATATCAAAAAAAATTACAAGTACTAGTCTTACAAATAATGTTTCACAAGAAAAAGCAATCAACATGTTTATTATGCAAAAAACACAACATGAACAAGAAGATGCATGTTTCTTGTCCTCTCTTGTGTATTTTTATCCTATTGACTGCCTTACAAACCCTTATAAATGGTTATTTCAATAATGTTCTCCATTTTGGGCATGTCAGGGCTAGGTATGATCCCATGATCATTCATTGTCCCTTTAGCTCCATTGGTTCTTCTTTTGTTAAATGATTTTACCCCTTTTTATCTCATCAACATTGCTTGCCTTTTCTTCATCTCTTAAATCATGGTCATGTTTTTGTCATAGATATTCTCTCTCATATAGTGCATTACCTACTCACCTATGAATTTTAATTTCATTACATACTTCTAGGGTTTATGCACTTAGTGTTACCTTTGGTCAGACCCAGTTCAAATTTATGCCCAATTTTAAATCTACTCCATCATTAAAACATAGTTTCAAATCCTTTCCAAATGTATCTCTTTTACAGCCTTTTCCTCCCCCACCTTTGTTTCTCAACAACTCACACATTCCTCTATATTTGTCTTATAGAGATGCCCTAAAGGATCTCCTTCTTACTTATTGTAATAAGATTAGGGTCGAACTACCTAGAGGTCATTTTGTGGTGGAGGTAATCGACAAGACTTTTATTCTCTATTTGAGCTCAAAAGTGGTGGATCAAGAGTGTTTTTCCAAAGACCACAATTTGATATATATATATATATATATATATATATATATATATATATATATACATATATATATATATATATATATAATGTTTTATGGCCCAAACCCTCTAAGATTCATGAGTGGATTTAAACCTCATAGAAACCCATAGTCTTTTAATAAATTTACATCTACCCATATTCTAGGATTTTCTTTATTATATAATTTTATTGACTAAAGGATAAAAAATAAATTATTCTTACAAATTATTGGTTTATTAAAATGTGGGTTTATGCCTAAAACCCTAGTTATTACCTTTTGATCCTTCTCAGGACTCTATGTCATCTATTCTAATTTGGGCAAGGATTCTAAACCTTCATCTATAATTTTATAATCCTCATAATTCGTAATGACTATGGGATGCTCTAGGTAAATTCCACTATTTCTCCCATGACATGACTCAATTTCACATCATTGCATTTGCTTAAGTGTGTGTTGAAGTAAAATTTTATATAGGCTATCCAAGTAATTTTGGTTGAATGTTAATGATAGAATTTAAAAGAATAATATGGACTATGAACAAATTTATTTCAAATGAATGTTTATTTCTCTCTTAACCACTTAGTGGCAGCTTACTTTGTGAATTAATCTAAGAAACTTATTGGTCTTATAGGTAAAAGAAAAAAGGATGTGTTTTCCACCTAAAGTTTTTGTAAGTAGATAAATAAGTGAAAAAATTATTGGAATCTTGTCAAAATGATTACGGTATGACCTTATCCTCCCCTCCCATGAATGATGCTCCAATATTCACATGAATGAAAAGTTATATGGTAAATGAGGTTACCCTTGTAGCTGATTTCTTTGCTCGATCTAAGGCTAGGTAGTATGTGCCCCACTCAAACATTATCCAACCTTATCACTTATCTTTTTGGTGGGAAATATAATGGTCTTTATATATCATCTGGATATTTTATTTTTTGTTATTGTTTCATGGTTTTTGACTCCCCTAGAACCTCACCATTTAGAGATACTAATGATGAGACTTCATGGTTCATCAGTGGTTAAGAAGAGAAGATAGATAAGGAAGTCTTATTTCCCCGATTGGATGGTTATTGGACTAAGAATTCCCATATCCCCATTATGCTAATTTATATCTCTAAACTTGTATCTTCTCTTTATTTTCTTATATCCCCTTCTTTAATTTTTCCATATTTATCTTTTTTTTATTCTCTCTATATTTGGTATCTTATATAACATATTATTCTTCTGCACCTAGCTTTCTCCCTTTAGTATTTTCTTTAGTATATTTCTTACAAATCAATTTAATTTTTATACTTTATTTATGGATTTTACCTTTTTGATCTTCTTCTCTATATACTTGTAGAAGACAAATCCACTTATGTAATTCAAAAAAAAACCCTTTTTAATTTTCCAAATGGGTGATTGCCATAATATGATCCTCTCATTTTACCAATAAAAAATAAATCATGTCTATTAGGATAATAAAACCTCCATAACATAAGAATCATGAGAGGTTTAAATACACTACTCACTCACAACAAAAAATAATAAACTTTAGGGCCACCAAATTCAATACATCAATAGTGACAAAATGTTTAAAAACATGGGTTAATCCATCAACTCAAACTATTGACAAGGTATGGATGGGATGATCCATTAATCAAATTTTCAAAAGGGCATAAATTTTTGATCCATTATAATAATTTTTATGGGTTGATCCATATTTTGATCAATCATTTAAAGCTAGATGGGTTGATCTATCACTAAAATATAGATGGTTGATCCATCACTAAAATTTGGATGGGTTTTTCTATCACATAAATATGTAAATATTAATTACAAATGGATGAATTAATAAATAATTAGAGGCACCAAAAAATATGGTTTGATCCATTGTTAAAATATATAAAAACATATGTAACATACCAAGGAAGCAGTAATATATAAAAGAAATCCCCCTTCCCATAATGTTGAACTAGAGTGATTCCTAAAATAATTCTATGACAATGTACAAGAAAAATATATAGAATAAAAATCCAATAATAAAAATATGTTGGCTCCATGTAATAAATATAATTCCATACATGGGTGGGAAAATCCATGACTCATATGAACTGTATAGAATGAGAAATCACCAAAATGTCTAATAAAAAAGGTAATAAGACACAAAATAATGCACTAATGAACTAAATACATGAAGGAAAAAAATTAACACTCACCATCATATAAAAATTCATAAGTTCATAAATAGGGTATGTGTTTTTCCAACAAAATATGTCTAAATTTAGTGAAATACTTTTTCACGTACATACTCAAGAAAAGTGAAACAATAAAAAATAAGAGCAGTGTAAAACATAAACACAAGTTTACTTTAATCTTGACATAAAATAAGAAGGATTTGAATATTTTACTAATATTTCCCAAGAAAAATCTTGACACAAACCTCAATGATAAGGATTCATACGGAAACATGATACATAGGTTAATATCCTATCTTATAGTTTTGTATCCTATATTTCCTTAGTAAAAATATGTATAATTATGTTTACCCTAGTCATTAGGTGTTTGAATGATATTATATTATGTGGATTGTTTCATAGATTTACCCTATTCATTATGGATGTACTTCCATTCTATATTCTCATGTTGAAATTTTCCAACAAGAGGATAAGTTTGATCTCTTTATTTTTAAGACTATTTATGGTCAATTATAATCCTATTTAAAGGCACTTCATGTACATACAATTTGGTCAGAACATAAATAAATCAATATTTACATTCTCATTATATCCATTTTCATGTTCAATCATTATTGTGGATTCTCTAACATGGATTGAGTAGTTACACTTTATGTAGTCACCTTAAATGCCATGATCTTGGTAATGTGTAGTTATCTAGAGCCATATCACTCAATAATGTCAAAAAAATTTATAAAGTGTCCCAAAATATGTGGCACAAAAATTAAGAGTGTCCAAAAAGTACCCAAGATATGAAAAATGAGTGCCAAATACAAATCAACACTAAACAAGCTAGGCATGCAAACCAATAGTCTAAATTAATTATTCCCATACAAGATATTGTTTTATTAATTAATGCATTATAACAAGTCCCACTCCACCAAAATTATTATAATGATGTAGTTATTAAAATATATTTATAAATTACAATTTTGACTAAAAAATTGAAATATAAAACTAAATTCTAATTACATATTTGGAAAATTAGTGAAAAATAAGTAATTTTAGAAAACACTAACTAAAATTAGAGTCTAGAAAATAGAGAATGGGTCATGTGAAGTTGAGCACTTGAAGGGGATGAGAAATCATAAGAGAATAAAATGATGATTTTAATAGTAACAATTAGTTCATATACAAAACATGAATTCTTCTTATAAAATCATCCAACTTCAAATAAATGAAGCTAAATTTTGAACTACCTACCAAAAGTTATGAAATTTTGAATTTGTTGGGAATGAGGGTTGTTTATGTCATGTACACATAAAAATATGTCATTTGTGATGGGTGTGGCTTCTATCCATATTGAAACCATCCTATGGTATTTATAAAAATGTCTCCAAGGTACAAACAAAGTAGCAGAAGGGTGTCAAGGATGCAGAAAAGGCCAAAAGGCATTCAAAGTGAGAAAAATACAAAAATAACCTTGCCTAGGTCAATGGCCTTTTCCATTAGGTTAGCCCCAAAAAATATGTATGTGCCTTATAAAATAGATACATGGACTTCAAAATGGGTCTATATTATTCAAAAATAGGTTTTCAACCTTAAGGGAAGATATGCACATGGTTGGCTAATTAGGGATGGAAAAAGTCATGAACATAGTCATGAACTTGGGTCTATATTGAGGGTCTACCCTAAATGCGATAAAAAAATACATCATATCTATAATTTAATCATAGTTTGGAGAAGATAGATCCTACTTACACTTTTGACTATGGATACATTAGATAATCAATAACATGACCAATATGTGGATCAGATAGACCCGATTAGGGATCTCTTACTACAATAAAATCACTAGGGATGGTTCCAAAGCCTCAAATCAAGTAAAACTATGAAATAACCCTAATTTAATCATATGTTTTCATATTCATTATATTAATAACAAGTAAATAAAATTCTAATCTAGTACTCACCAAAGCTTGTGTCATAAAGTGGGGGTAATAAACAACAAAAGTAAACATTAATAGAATACATATACTCAAATTAATGTATATGGAATCCTAATACATGGAAGAGAAGTACAAATTCATATCTATCTACTATTATAAAGGAGGAACAAAGTTAGGAATACTTACCTTTGAAGACAAACCCATCGATCCTAAATCTCTCCCTTAGGTAAGGTGCTTCATAAGATATTGTTTTGGTATGTAAGGATGATAAGGACAAATCAGCTCTTGGATACACAACCTATCAATACATCCAAAAGAATTCTCCACAAGACAAGATCCATATCTCAAAATAAATTTTAAAACCCTAAACTTGATTCTCAAGTAGAATGGTGGATAAGTAAATGCATAGTATCTTTTACTTCTTCTCTTCTCTAAATAATGGAAAAATGATCTTGTATATATAGGAAAAATTAACCCTAACCCTAATGAAAGTTTTAGTCGACAGGGTTAACCTAGTTGACCTAGTACTATTATTAATAAAAACTCACTAGGTCATGGGCTAGGTCAACCAAGAGCCAACCTAGACCCTAAATGAGTTTCACCAATAAGATTACAAGGTTGATCCAATGGACCTAGTATTATAAACTATTAAAAGGGGTTTTAGGTTATGAAAAAGGGTATAGAAGGTGGAAAATGACTAGAGGAGTGTACATGAGATAAGAAAAAGCTTATGGGAATGGTTTTTAGGAAATAAGTATGGACATAAAAAGTGGAAAAAGGACAACAATCCTATGAAGCACCAATGGTCTACCCACCCCTTTCTCAATGCACCCATTATGGCATATACTCAAAGATATTGAGAATCGATGGGTTCCTCACAAGATAAAGAGAATTAATAATTGATAAAAGTTTTAAAATGTTGTGTGTATACATATTTTATTAGATCTATAAATCAATCTTAGATCAGGGAAAATAGATCCTACTTACACTTTTGATTAGGGATATATTAGATAATCAGGAAAATGACCAATATGTAGATCTACTAGACCCAATTAGGGGATCTCTTACTATAATAGGATCATTAGGGAGGGTTTCAAAACCTCTGGTCAACTAAAGCTATAAAATAACCCTAACTAAAGCCTATGTTTTCATATTCACTAAACTAATAACAAGTAAAGCAAAGTCTAATCTAGTGCTCACCAAAGCTTGTGTCACAAAGTAGGAGTAATAAAAAATAAAATTAAACATGTATAGAAGACATATACTCACAATAATATATATAAAATCCTAATGCATGCAAGAGAAGTGAAAATTCATATCTATCTACTCTTATAAATTAGGAACAAAGTTATGAATACTTACCTTTGAAGATAAACCTATCGAGCCTCAATCTCTCCCTTACGCAAGGTGTTTTACAAGAGGTTGTTGTGGTATGTAAGTATGATAAGGATAAATTAGCTCTAGAATACATAACCTATCAATTCATCTAAAAGACTTATCCATAAAACAATATATGTATCTCCAAGGAAAGTATGAAATACTAAACTTGTTCATCAAGTAAAATGGTGGATAAGAAGATGCATAATAGATCTTGTTTCTTATTCTCTTCTCTAAATAATGGCCATATATATAGGTGGATTTAACCCTAAACCCTTCTAAAAGTTTCAATTAACAAGATCGACCTAGTATTGTTATTTTAAAAACTCACTAGGCCATGGGCTAGGTTAGCCAAGCGCTGACCTAGACCCTAAATGAGTTTCACTAATAACAGTACAGGATCAACCTAGTTGAACTAGTACTATAAACTATCAAAAAGGTTTTTAGGTTAGGAAAAGGGGTAAAAAATGTGGAAAATGACTAAATGAGTGTATAAGAGAGAATAACAAGCTTAGGGGAATGTTTTTCAAGAAATAAGTGTGTAGATAACAAGTGGCAAAAAGGACAACAATCTTGCAAAGTACCAATATGTTGTCTACCCATTTCCAAATGTACCCCTTAAGGCATGCACTCAGAGAGATTGAGACTTGATGGGTTCCTAAAAGATAGAGAGCATTAGTAATTGATAAAAGTTTTAAAATATTATGTGTATATATATGCCCCACTCAAAACTCATCACGTGTCACATAAGTGCAACACAAGATGGTGCTTCAGGAATAAAACATGACAACACATAACATTGATGCTAAGTAAAATGCAATAAGGAGAAAATAAGATAAATGAAAAGATAGAATTGAAAAATTAATACATTTACTTACCTTAGTGTTGTATATAAAGAAGGAGACTATGAGAGAAATGAAGGCATACAATGTGAGGAACATTAGGCAAACCTATAGAGATTAGTGCAAAAATAGCAAAAAAAAAGAATATATGCATATAAAATTAGAAATATTCTCTATGACATCATGATTCTAGAAATTTTTACGATTCAAAAAATAAGTTAGTAAAAACAAAGATATGATCAAAATAAGGAATCTGACATCAAATATTTGAAAGGTAAACAATTATGAATATTAACTTTAAATAGGGTGAAAAGAAGGTCATTTTATATTGTTTGACTATTTTGAGAGAAAAATAGAGCTCTGAGAGACTTATAAACATCTAAAAGAACTAAGATGGTGAGGAGATGATAGATGAGACAAGAAGGAGGACCACCAATCATGAGACTGGAGATCAGACTCTAGTGTGAGATACCATGGATAGGTTGAACATGATGGATAGTAGCTAGAAAGGACATAGATGTGGATGCAAGAGTATTATAGGTACCATAATTGGCACCATAGTAGGAGTGGTGACCATATTGGTTGCACCATCAACAGAGATGTTAGTGATGAAAGAGAGCATAGAGGGTGTGTTGAGGTCAACATACCCCCATTTTTGAAAAATAAGGACCCTTGTTCAGTTTTAAATATTATGTTATAAATAGTGCAATAAAATTGATCAAAATTGCATTATTGAATATCATGTTTTGATCTAGCTTGTATTTGTCATGTTAGCATTTAATCTTTATTTGACTTTATCTAATATTCCTAATGTTTGATTTCTATTTCCATGTTGTAGGTTTAATGGAGTTCTATTGGAATGAACATTATTTAGGGTTTTATGATTTAAATTCTAACTTAACCCTCTTTGACCAAGCCTTTAGTCTTTGGTCAATTAATTGAATCTATGTCTAAATAGTATTGAAAAACCTAGTCTAAATATTTAGCCTAAGTTCCTTTTGAAATAGATTCAAATTTACGTGGGATCAAATTTAAGTGGGAGCACTTTATTATATCTTAAACTTAGTTTAAATTTTATCCTAAAGTTTTAATCATGTTTATTAACATGACTAAAACCGTAGCCTAAAATTTTATCCTGTCTCTTTATATTACCCAAGCCATTAGTTTATTTTCATTACCCATAGGAATGAATTAATGTGACGATTCCAAGTGTCAAGATCCATGGAGATCGTATCAAAGATCAATGATCCATATGGAATTTCTCAAGTCAAAATATCAAAGATCCTAATGAGTGGTGCAAGAATGAAAAGTGTCATGATCTTAGAGGTAGAGCAAAGATCCAATGGTAAGCGAAGAGATAAATTGTAAAAGAGCCTATGAAGGAATGTGATAGTGACAAATGCCACAATCTTAGTAAGTAATAAAGTAGATCAAAGGCTCGATTTCAATCTTGTGTATAAATAAATGAATTAGTGATCCATGTTTATTTATACATCCTTCAAATCAATGGTGTAAATGAATAGCATTCAATCTTTTAGATTGAGATCAATGGTGTAGAATGGGTCAATAACTAAATAGGCCTACATTGAATGAGAGGATGCCACATAGTGAAAAGGTCTTAAGTAATGGAGTGTGTTTATAAGGTACATATAGAGCCCACAGAGCTGCCAAGTAACATACTCTAGAGAACTCAAATGGAACATCAATGGCTCATGATGAAGTCAAGGCTAGGAGGGCTTCTTAATAGATCAATGATGAAAATTAATCGAGCATAAAAATTACATGAGATATTGACATGTGTCCAAAAGTGGCAAATGGTCATATTTTAAATAAATGAGCATTGTGACATGGCATTACCACATAGGTAGAACATGTCACATTGGGAGATCTTGTGGGCCTAACACACAAAAGGTATAAATGTGCAAATCAAAGTCAATCAAATCAAAATAAATCTAAGTCATAAAAGCTTGTTATTTGAAATAGATGACCACTATTAAAGCCCTATATAAATCTTCAATAAAGCCCTTGAGTATATGGATTACCCTAAATTATATCTAGAATTATTGTAATTGAACTAAAATAGTTTGATTATTGTCCCCAATTGGATAATTTGATCAGGATTGTAGCAATAATCAACCATAAGCATGTTTCAAAGCAAGATTTAGAGTTATATTTGACTTCAGATATAAAAAGTTATGTGTTTAAGGACATAGAGTTTGTAGTAACTACTTTGAACATAGGGGATAGAAATTGTTCTAGACAAATAAAAATCAACCATTGATTACCAAAGAAGAAGACAAGGTTCTCTCAACAAAAAGGATTTATGATGATATTGTAGTAATACAAATGACGAGACTTCACTATGCAACTATAAAACCTGAGCATTAAGTGAAGTTATAATTGATATCCCTATGTCAAGAATTTATCTTTTGATCAAGAAATATATTAAAGCAATGGGGGATATATGGTTGTACCCTAATTGTACTATCATAAGGATTGAGAGAACTCAAAATTATCCTCTCAAATGACTAGTCTATGTTCCTAATAAGCAAGTAGAGCAAGAAGTGACCTACCAATTATTCCATGGTTTAGATGGCCTTTATAAAACCAAGAAAAAGGGACTTTTACATAGCTTCCCAATGATAATTAAAAATACTGCATTTAGATAGTGGGTTCACATTGAGGAAGCATCAAATCATAGATCATATTTTAATCTATAGATAGATGAACTTAGACAATGAGACCCTTATAGAAGGGTTAAAGAGAATTTAAAACTCAAAAGATTCCAAATGTTCCCTATGAACATGAGCCTAGTGCCTTTGATATTATATACACCAAGGCATCTACCTACTTTGAAATCACTAGAAGATTAAAAGAACACAACCTAAGACCTGAGTCTAGACTATAGAGAAATCAAAAAGTGGATAATAGGTGGTAGTTGGGCTCTAGACAATATAATTTAGTAGGTGGTGAATATTTTAATCTTTCATTAGTTAGAATACAAGCATAACATAGGCCAAAATAAAGAAGGCTAGATGAAATCCCCTCAAGTTCATCAACCTTTGAATCATCTAAGATAGCAAAGCATGATACACCTTTAGAGGAGGTTCATATGATAGCCCTTGATCCTAATGAGACTATTGAGGATGAAATTAAGATGTTATCCATGGCTTATGATTTAGATTCAGATGAAGATTCAAAGGTTAAGAAAACCAAGGAGGAGAAAGGAAAAGAGAAAGTATTAACTTGGTTCCTGTTGACACTCCAAAGAGAAATACTGAGATATCCATTGTCTCAAAGATAAAGAGACCTAAAGTGAATTTCATTACTCCTTTATGTAAATTAAATCTATTCATTGAAGATAATATATTTTATGGTATACCTATTCATGAGTGGTTCTTATATGAACCTAGATTGGAGAAGTTGCCTACTTACTATCCATGGGTTATGGTAAAAACCACTAATATCTCTATGGAGCAAAAAATGAAACCATGGATAGTTGTTTTACAAGAGATGAGATAAGAAGATTAGATACTCCAAGCCATTCAACTGACCAATCACAAATGGAGGTCCTAATTCCACATGCGACCAAATCATCAGTCGAATTTAAGTTTGATCCAGAGACTACTAGCTTGCAAAGAGTGATAGGGAAAATGATCATGGCAGGAGGTGAATAAATTGTGTATCAAAAGATGGAGCCATTAAATAATTTGAATCAAAAGTAAGGATAGAGGCCTAGTTAAAATCAAATCTTTAAATAAGATGTCTTAGAATTAGCTCAAGCATAGTCAAATTAGTTGCAAGCTACTATCAAAGGGATAAAGAAATAAAATAAGAACTTGGAGGAGCAAGCTATTTTGTCTATTCCAAGAGATATGGTAAACATATTTGAAATAAACATGCATGATATATTAATCTCCTTAAAGGCAATAAAGTCCAATCATGATATGGTTAAAAAATATGGTACTTTGGCTTCAATCCAAGTTATCCAATGGTAGACTTCAAGCAACAAGACTAAGGAATTGATCAATATTTTGATAGAGGATCAAATTCTTGAATTTAAAATGATCAACATGGCACACTTGAATATGGCTATGGATATATTGATAGAGAAGATTAGAGATTTGAATAATTAGTCCAAGGAAATGGGGGATCTTTATAAAGATGTTGAGAAATTGCAAAATAGAATGATGCATATACTAGGGAGCTTAATCACAAACCCAACTACACTTAGTCCTATTGGATTGATCACTAATGAGGAGTTTAATCATATAGCTACTCAATTAATGTAAGATTTAAAAATCAAAATACAAGGCAAAATAGGGTTAGACAACAAAAGGATATTGGATATGATCTTGTTTGTAGAACAGAATATTAGTGATGCTAGAAGCATCAAGGAAGAATTGGATGGAGTTGGCAAGGACTTCAAAGGCCTATCAGATCAAGAGGAAGAATTTTTCATAGATCCCATGATCAACTCCAAGCTGATTGATGATCAACATAGTAAAGCAATGAATATCTTATAGCAAATACAAGGGACTACAACAACGAGTCTCAAATTCAAATATATTGACTTGGAATATTCTCTTGTATAGGTGTTGTCACTTGGATTTTCACCCCTTGAGGATATGCCTAAGCCCTCCTCATCCACTTTAGATTGGAACTATACATAAAATTTTGGGGTGAAAAGGGAGAGATAAAAATGAAATAAAACTATTATAAGGGATATGATACACCAAATATATTGATGACTTCCAACCAAAATCATGCTACACTTGAAATCAAGGGACAAACTAAACATCCTCTTATCCAATCTACATCTTCTCACATCAAAGTTATATTATGAGGTTATAGACAAATATGCAAAGCTAGAAGGACTAGAGAAGAGGCATTGAATGGAACTAATGAAAATACTAACTCATTAAATCCTTGAAATTTCTTAGAACACTTCACATGCCCTGCAAGAAGAAGCTTTCCAATTGCCAATAGGATGAAAGAATGAAACATGTTAAAGAACCAAGAGTTATCACTTAATAAAATCAATCATCCAAGTATAAAACACTATGAATAGTCATTAATAGGTAGAAATCAGTATTCTTATTTATCAAAAGGTATGCAAATGATCAGGGCTTTGCCATACCCAGGTGGAGCATGAAGTACAATTGCCAAAATGGCTAGTTTTTATAGAACTTGAGAGAGAGAAAAGAAGAGAGAAGTCCAAGGGTCATAAGGACACTTTTGAAGCTGAGAGAATTAGTTACATGTGTATTAGAAGAGGATATGGTATGAACTATGAAAGGTTAGGAAGCCCAAGTGTCCATACAAGTATCAAACTCTTGTAAAAGGGCATAAAACTCCTTATTTTGGGTTAGAAAAACTACCTTCATGATTAGCCTTGTTTAAACACATCATAAATAATTAATAATAGGTAATATTAATGGAATTAATGTTATTAATTTTATACATGCCTCTCCATGCATTTTTTGAAGTCCTAGTCCTCTATAATCATCCCAAAATGAGATATCATCATTTGTTGTTAAGAAAACTCCTCTTTCATGCACCCTGCACACTTGGCCTCAAAATTGGCATCAATTAATCATAAAAATATATTGTATGGAATTTAATACAATTTTCAATACCCTTCATGGCCTTATAAGCATCAGGCACACCTTAACATCACCTCACTCAAAGTTTTTCATCCTTCTCACTAGCTTGTCCACTATGTTAGTTTTCATTGGATAAGATGAGAGCTCCTATTAAGGCACCTAGGAGTTATTTTGAGGCATTAAATTAACATTTGGAGTTATCAAAATCCTTAATATTTCTCCCAAAATTGGTTTCATCTTTAGATTCATCCTATAACCTACACAACATAAAAAATATTTAAAAATACCTTATTTTCACCCTTTTTATACAAGTTTATAAAGCCAAAAATCATGTGGATTAGATTCCATGAGTCATATATAACTTATAATAGGTTTCATTTTCAAACCATTCCATTATATCAGCTATCTAACTCCATTTCACCAAAATGGTCTTGACTGAGGGTTTACAAGTGTTTTAGGCCTATTTTGACTCTTAAGCTTTGTTCATAAAGCTCTGACATCCAACTTGAAAAAAAAATCCATAAACATGTACTTTAAGACCCATAATAACTCTTATAAACCTCTTTGTCTCCCATGCAAAACCTCTAGGAAGGTATGAACATTTGAAACTCTCTTATTGTGCTATTTTCCCCATTTTAATAGGCCTAATGTTATTTAACATCTAAAAATGGATTATTTATGTTTTATCTAATTTAAAAAATATTTATCACCTATTTATTGTCCCACTAAACATTATTCAATGTGTTTAAATTCTCACCTCATATGAAAAGTAAAGGTGACCATCCATTTCAGGTCTATGCTAAAACCTTGCCTTTAAGCTTGACTATAAATTAGAGCTAAAAATGACCTTTGATAGTTTTAATTGCCTATTGATATCTAAAACACACCTATATTCCTCACATAAACATGTTACAATAGTATAAAAATCTTTCCAACATTTAGAAATGAGAATAACCTTTTGTTTGGGCTTTAGGCCAAAATCTTGCTCAAGAGTCATGATTACACCTCTAAGAGTGTAGGGTACCCTATTGAGTTTCATCCAATTTTACATATTATAATATATTTATATTTATGTTTCCTAACTCTAAACACCTTCTTGAAGTGTTTCTATGGCTCTTGGCCTCATATTTTGTCATTGACTCTCAAATCTACTAGTTTGTGTTCAAGGGGAAGTACCTTCTATTTGAGATAAAATAGAGGGCACTTCCCATAATTTTTAGACTATATTAGATATTTTATGGGATAAAACATGTTTTTTATACCTCATAAATGTAATTTAATTATTACATTAGTTCATTTTACATTCCAAACTCTCTATAATCGAAACAGACTATTGTAGACAGACTGTGTAGGGTTATGTTGGTGTAGACCATGTTTTGCTTGTTGAGCCACTTACTTTATTCCATGCCCATTTTAAGAGGCATATTTATGTTTTAATAATAAAAATATAGTTTTTCCAATAAATATTATAACACTCTTACCCCTTTATACACCCTTCATACTCTTAAATTCACAAGATGGTGTTACCTACCTAACTACGTTGCTCTTTTGGAAACCTACATGTAGGCATGTGTATGTATTAAGCATAGATAATAATGAATAAATAATATCCTTGAAGATATGAGGTAATTTTAAAATTTATTTACCCTATTTACCTAGAGCTCATTAAATGCAACACTTAGATGACATATCTATCTCATTGTCTGCTCACAGTCACTTCCAGCTGACTGTGTGGGAATTTTTAGGGTCTTGTAGGTGTTATTAATATATGAAACCTATGTTATATAAATTATAAACTCCATTATAACCATATTATAATTTTTATATCTATTTAAATTACCAAGGTGATGTCACCATGCTTAATTTTACTCCATGACCAGGCTTTATCATGACTGACTGAGACACCCCTGTCTATTTATTCCTATAGGTGTATATAGCTCCAAATGATCTTGGTTATGATGTTTTAGAGCCTCAATTTAATTACCTAAATAAATATCACATTATATTATATTTTCATTTAGTTTGAGTGGCCTAAATTAACACCTAATCACCCATATTGGCTCACTATTCATATACCCTATTGTAGGTGTGTATTTTCCATACAAGGGACACCTATAGCACTCATGAAACTTGAAATTCATGCATCAAACCTATAATAATTGTATCCATGCCATTATGTTCACCACACAATCCATGATATTAATTTATCCATGAGGTAATGCTTTGTATACTTGAGGGATGCAAATGTATTTCAAACTTCTAAAATTGTAAACAAGAATGTAAACATTTAGTGTTTTTTTAGGCCACTTTAAGGCTCTAAAATTCCATCCTCTCCTCACTTTATAACTTTAATATTTGGTATAGGTCTTGTATAATATATTTTATACATGTTTTACCAATATATATTCCTTAAATATAATTTCAACCATGTCATATGTTATTTACAAAATCCCTCCTAACCTTTCTTTTGCATTTTTAGGGAAAGTGTCCCTGTATCAGTCATTTTATGTTTGATCAAAGTTTCAACCCAATTTATTCAACATATAATTTTAAATGATGTATTACATAGTTAATTTTTATTAATAATATCCAAAAATTGATTCACCAACTATTTCAACACCTCAAAAGTTATTTTCATGCTCTGTTAGCACCACCTATAGGTGGTTATCCTCATACATAGGCAACAAGGTTGTAAGCATGGATAATGTGATTATTTTGTGACCTTTATGACTTTTATATTCACCTAAAAAACTAATAATCTCATAATAAAACCTTTATTATCTTAAAATATCCCTTTCATCAATAAATCCTTCATGAGAGCACCTACAGGTGTGTTTTGGGTTATATGTAGGCAGATAAGAACATTCAGAAGGATGTATGGATTATGATCATGTATCATGACATTTTCACCATTTTAAGGTTTCATATGGATCCCTAAATACTATTTAAACTTCAAAAAATTCAAAATTACCTTCTTAACATTAATGTAACTCTTGAGAGCACCTATAGGTGTGTTTCCATGGCTAGCTATGTGAAAATGTTCAAAATGACTGTCACAGTCCCCTTTTCTTAAACCATATGAAATATTTACTCACCACTTCAGCATGTTAAATGATAAATAAATACTTTTAAAAAATTTAAATACACCTTTATGATATGTTGTACAGGTCCCCTGCATGTACTTCACCATAACTACAAGTAGGAGTGAGCAAGAACTTGATTGAGTAAGATAGTGGACTATAATTTTGTTTCAAGCATGATGTGTTGAGATAAAACATGAAGTGAGATGATAAATATGGCATGGATACATTATATCCTATTCACATGAAAGTCCCTATAGGGAACTCAATGTTTTACAAGTGGAAAATAGACTGAGACTGCACATAGTGGTACCTTCCTAAAACATGAGACAAATTTTCCCATCAAAACACCATGAAACTTGAAAATAAGAATGGGAAGCATCTAATAATAGAGCCCAAATTCCTTGGATTCAACACCACCAACCACTTCGTATGGATTTGACTAAAATGGATCAAAACCTATAGGGTGCATGAAATAGCTAATAGGAAAGTATAGTCAACCTCATAAGGATGGTTCATGAAGCACAAGTTATCATTATTAAATGTCCTTATATGTAAATTAAGGTATATAAGTTACTTCAACCTCATAGAATCATTTTACTTGAAACCTCCTTAGCTGTCTATATTGAGAAAAAACTTGAAGGTCACTTCTATATGTCTAGGAAAGCAAGAAAAGAGAAAAATGGTTTTATCTTTAAAATGGAACTTCCAAAGCAAACCACATGTTGAGATGAGTGTTAGGAAGGTGAAGAGGCCTTCCATGATATTTTTTCATGTGGCACACTTCCCCATGGGCCATACAAGTGCCATTTTCTCTCTTTTTTTAATTATTCTTGAATTTCAAGTAAATAACCTACAATATTTTGATGTAACTAAAATACCTGATAGGTAAATTAACCTATTTTATTCTTTAAATTAATAATGGAGATATAGACACCTTGTTAAATGTGCCACTTCCATTTATCACCCTTAAAATGACCCAAAATGACAAATTGTCTAATATGCCTAAGACAAAGGCTAAGATGACATTAAATGACATAAAATAACATACAATACACCCCATGACAATATATAAGACCCCATAAAACATATAAAACTCATTTTTTTACCTATAGGGTTCCCAATTTGACCTAAAAATCAAATTTTGTCAACAAATTGGTGATTCATAGGGGTGGTATGCCTGTTATACTAACTAAACCAATAGCCTTATTAGTCCATTAGGTTTAGGATTCAACTAAAGTCTAAGATAAATAACAAGGTTTTAACCATTGACTTCAATCTTTGATCAAGATAAGACCAATGACTACCTCAACCACACAAAATAAAAGACACACACAAAGCAAAAACAAACACATGTGCTTCATGAGCACTTATGGAACACACACACTAAATTAAACAAACTAACTCAAACATTAACTAACCTAAGATAATTATTTACTCCTAGATTAAAATGGAAGTTTTAAAATCTTCTTACTTCATGACATGAAGTATTTAGTGAGACATGTAGCCTTTTATTCTTTAGCATTGATGCCTCCAACTTTTTCAAGATGTTTGCCAACTTCATTGGCATGATGTTCACTAAAAAATAGGTAGATTCAAATAGTTTGGATATATAAATTAACTCTTCTTGGATCCAAAAAGCCTCAACCTTCTCATGTGGATCTTCAATTGAAACCTCATTCTTGATTTCCATAGGGCTCTCAATAAGATTGGATTTCTTCTTAATTGCAAGTTCTTATAGCTCATCAAGGAAATTTGCATAATCTATCTAATATTGATCATTGTCCTCCATGGAATATTATTTTTTCACCTTTTCATGTACTTGACACTCAACTTGGCAAAGCTCTTCAATCTCTTAAAATAACTTAATTTATAACTATTAATCATCTTTATTATCTAAAAATACTACCTCTTCAATCTTCTCTTCATGATGTGTGATGTCATCAAGCTAATGTTTTTCAATCTCTAATGTATCTGATAGTGATTTAATATTAGGCTAAGGTATTGGGTCATCTTCAAAAACATCTTGCATTTTGGTCTCAAGAAAATTTTCTAAGGCTGCAACCTCTTTGGGAAAGACTTAAAATTGTTCTCCATCCATAATAGCACATTAATCCACATACTTAATATTATAATTCACAACCTGTTGATAAGATTTAGATTATTATTCAAGGGCTACAAGATATTCCATTTTCTACTTCATGGTAATGCCAACACTAGGCATCTTGAAATCATTTGACCTAGCCCAATGAGGCTATCAAGGAGGTATGGTTTATTCAAGCAAGAGTTCTATTTCCTTATCAACCAATTACTCCTATTTAGGTTCCCATACCATATGTACATCAAGGTAAAGGGTTATGGGGTGAGGAAAAGATAAAATAGTTGGTGGAGAAGGCACATAGGACTCAAAATCATATTGATAGTGAAGTGTAAGGGGCTCTCTTAGAAGCTCTTGGGGAAGGGGAGGTAGACCTTAGGATTAAAAAAAATTATTTTCTTCCTTCCACTTGAAAATCACTACAGTCACATCTAATTTATATTTAGGAATGTTTTAAGGAAGGTGGATGGGTTGGGTTTAGGCATAGGATCTTCTTTTGAGTCTAAACCTTCCATCACATCTTGACTTAGTAGCTTCATCTTTAACTCTAAATATTAAATTTATTTGGTTAGTTTATCTTAGAAAAGTCTCTCTTGAATTTTATATGCATCATCATGAGGATGAATAATATAAGGGGATTCATATGGAGGTCAATAGGTTTCTTGAATAAGGGTGGGAAGAACTTGCAAAAGATCATCTTCATTCACAAATTCACACTCCTTATCAACCAAACTCATATTTTCTTTATTTCCCCATGATTCCACTATCTTAATCCAACTTAGGATGTTAGGATTAGAATTATTTTCTTAAGGAAGGGTGGGAGGGGTTTGTATATGATCAAGCTCTTTCTCAACTTCACACTCTTTGTCAAGACTTTTCTCCTCTTTCTTTCCCCATGACTCTACTATCTTATTCCAACTTAGGATGTTAGGATTAGAAGTCTCTTTTTGAGGTGGTGGGGATGAAATGTGAGAAGGAAATAAGAACTTGAATCCCACTTATTTTATTTCTTACATGAACTATTGCATATTCATATTATCCAACTTAATTTGCCTATCAAGATTAGCTTCAAAAATAAGGTTTCTCTTCTCAACTCTCCCTTCCAAATGATTGGAAAAAGGGTTAATTTGATAAGCTTGATTGAGCTCATGATTAGGGATCAAATATTTTGATAGGAAACTTGGGGAAGTGGATATGAAAGCTGATAGGTTTGGTGAGGTTGCCTTTCATGAAATCTTATCCTATCCTTTAAGGAAAAAATTAGGCCACTCACATCAAGCATCTCACTTGTAAGCCTTTGCCAATTGGATCTCTCAATAGGTACCCAATATCTTTTGACCAAATCTAATGCATATTTCACCTTATTAATATTATGACTAATAACCTCTTGACCACATCCCCGTAGAGTATCAAGCTCTAACATGTACCTCTCATAGCCCAAAAGTGTTTGCTTGAAGGTGGAAATGGATGGAGTTGAGAAGTGGCTAGGTTGACTAGGAGAAATAAGATATTGAGGAGGCTAGCTATAGGACTGATACAACTCATGACCAGGTTGGATATAGTGCTAATAAATATCATGATAGGGTTAGAAATGATCATTACAATACTGGTAAGAATCACACCAAGGCTGATTAAGAACATTCTCATGTTGATAGGAAATGCCACAAGCTTTAAATGTCTCACCAACTTGTGTAAGACAAATATCAACACCAAAATTAGCCATGAAATCTCATTAAAATAAATAACAAAGAAAATAATATTACCAACAATATTCAAAAGGAAAGTTGGGATGCTTGACTAGTTGATGTATCTTCAGAGTCACCATTGATGCTTGGATAAATACCTCTAAAGGTTTATTGTTGAAAGACAACACCAAGACTCTTTCAACCTCTTAGAATAAGAGTCCCATCAGGCATGACAAAAACTAGTGTCACTTGTATTTTTAACCCTTCTTGAGATTCCTAAGCTCTCCTCATCCAAGTATCATAATGAAAACACCTCTAGGATTGTGGGTACCTAAAGATGAGGTGAATCTCTAGATAGGGATATCTCCCTTGATGTACCACGTTAGATTACAACTAAACCTAAACTTTGAAATTGAAAAGGGAGAGATAAAACTGAAATAAAACTATTCTAATGGAGGTGATACACCAAATATATCGATGACTTCCAACCAAAAACATGTTACACTTGAAATCAAGGGAAAAATTGAACATACACTTCTCCAATTTGCATCTTCTCACATCAATGTTACATTATGAGGTTATAGATGAATGTGAAAAGCTAGGAGGAATATAAAAGAGGCCTTTAATGGTATTAATGAAACTACTAACTCACTAAATCTTTTAAATTTCCTAGAACACTTCACATGCCCTACAAGAAGAAGCTTTTTAACTACCAATAGGATTAAATAATGAAACAACATGATAAGGAAACAAGATTTATCACTTAATCAAATCAATCATCCAAGTATAACACACTATGAATAGTCATTAAGAGGTAAAAATTAGTTGTCTTATTTATCAAAAAGGTATGCAAATGAGTAGGGCTTCTCCATACTCAGGTGGACCATGAAGTATAATGGCCAAAATGGCTAGTTCTTATAGAACTTGAGAAAGAGAGAATAAGAGATAATTTAAAGGGTCAAAAGTACACTTGTAAAGCTAAGAGAATAAATTAATTATGAATTACAATATAATATGGTATTAACCATGAAAGGTTAAGAAGCCCAAGTGTCAATATAAGTAATCAAACTCTTGCAAAATGGCATAAAACTCCTCATTCTATCTCAAAAAAAATTCCTTCATGATTATCCTTGTTTGAATGCCTCATAAATAATTAGGAATAGGTCCAATTATTTTAATGAAGGATAAGTATTTCATACATGCCTCTCCATGCATTGGTTGCAGTCTTGGTACTCTAAAATCATCCTAAAATGAGATATCATCTGTTATCAAGAAAACTCCTCTTTCATACACCCTTCACACTTGGCCTCAAAATTGGAATCAATTTCTCATTAAAATTCATGGGAGGGATTTTATGACAATTTTTAAGACACTACATGGCCTTAGAAGCATCAGTCACACCTTAAAATCACCTCACTTGGATTTTTCCATCCTTCTCACTAGTTTGTCCACTATGCCATTTTTGACTCACTGAGATGAGAGCTCTTATTAAGGAAATTATGAGTTTTTATGATGAATTAAATTAAAATTAATAGTTATAAAAAGTCTTAATATTTATTTAAAAGTTTGTTTTATCTTTAAACTCCTCCTAAAACCTGCACAACACAAAAAATGGTCAAAAATACCCTATTTTTCACCCTATTCATACAAATTTGTAGATCCAAAAAAGTATGGGGAGTATTTTTATTGAGTCCTATACAACTTAAAATATTTTTAATGGTTAAAATATGTTATTATATCATCTATCCAACTTCATTTCTCCAAACTGGTCTTAACTAAGGGTTTGTAAGGGTTTTAGGCATATTTTAACTCTTAAGCTTTGTTCATAAATCTCTAATGCCCAAATTGAAAAAAAAATCCATAAACATGTCCTTAAAACCCCTAATAACTCTTATAAACCTCTTTGGATCCCATGCAAAACCTCTAGGAAGATATGAGCATTTGAAACTCTCCTATGGAGCTCTTTTCCCCATTCCAACAGGCCTAATATTGTCTAAGGTCCAAAAAGTGGCTTCTTTATTTTTTTATGATTTAATAAATCTTGGTCACCTTTTTATTTTCCCTAAAACATTCCTTAATATTTTTAAATTCTCACGTCATGTGGAAAGTGAAGGTGACCATCCATTTGGGGTTTACATTAAAACATTACCTTTAAGCTTGATTGCAACTTAGATCTCAAAATGACCTTTGATGGTTTTTCTTGTCTCCTGATAGCTCAAACACACATTTATTCATCCATTACACATGTTTAAATATTGTATATTTTTTTTTGATATTTATAAATGAGAATGACCTATTCTTTGGGCTCTATGTCAAAATCTTGCTCAAGAGTCATGATTGCAACTCTAAGAGTGCAGGGTACCCTATTAAGTTCCATCCCATTTTTCATATTATACTATGTTTATTTTGTTTTTTCCTAACTCTCAAAACCTTATTGAAGTGTTTTTATGGCTCCTAGCCTCATATTTTATCATTGACTCTCAAATCTACCAATTTGTGCTCAAGGGGAAGTGCCCTCTATCTGAGACAAAATAGAGGGAACTTCCCCTATTTTTTAGACTATAGTGGATATTTTATGGGATAAAAAAAATTATACCTCATACACATAATTTTATTCTTTAATTAGGTCATTTGACCCTCGAAACTCTTCATAACCCAACCAGACTATTGTAGGCAGACTGTGCAGGGTTATGTTGGTGTAAACCATGTTTTATTTGGCTAAGCCACTTCTTTTGTTCTATATAAATTTTAAGATACCTATATATGTTTTCATAATCATAAAATAATTTATCCAATCAATATTCTAACACTTTTACCCCTTTATACACCCTTCATACTCTTGAATTCATAAGATGGTCTTATCCTATCTAACTATGTTGCTCTTTAGAACCCTACCTATATGTGTGTGTATGTATTAGGCCTAGATCATAATTCATAAATACTCTCCTTGACTATATGAGTTAATTTAATAATTTCTTAGACCTTTTTTACCTTGAGATTATTCAATTCAACACTTAGATGCCATATTTATCTCATTGTCTGCTCAAAGTCACTTCTAACTGACTATGTGGGAATTTTTAGGGTCCTATAGGTGTTATTCATATATTAAACCTATGTTATATAATTTATAAACCCCCTTATACCAATTTTATCATTTATATCTCTCCTTAAATTACCAATTTTATGTCACCAAGCTTGAATTTTACTCCATGATTGGGTTTTATCATGACTGACTGAGACACCCTTGTCTATTTATTCTTATAGGTGTATATAACTCCAGCTAAGCTTGGTTATGATGTTTGAGAACCTTCCTTGAATTACATAAGGTCACATCACATTATATTATATTTACATTTAGTTTAAGTAATCTAAATCAACACTTGAACACCCATACTGGCTCACTGTTCATATACCCTGTTGTAGGTGTGTGTTTTCCATACAACGGACACTTGTAGACACTCATGAAACTTGAAAATCATGCATCGGCCATATAATGATGGTATCAATTCCATTATTTTCACCACTTAACCCATGAGAGTAATTTATCCATGAGGAAATGCTTTTTTGGCTTAAGTGATGTAAATGTCTTTCAAACTTTTAAAATTGTAGACAAGAATGCAAACTTTCAGTGTTTTTTAGGCCATTTTAAGGCTCTAAAAATCCATCCTCTCCTCACTTTATAACTCACATATTTGGAAAAATTCTTGTCTATTCTAGGGGATTGTAGACACCAAAATTGTGTCTACTCCTTGGTCAACTCCTCCCCCTTGGTCCCCTTGGTCCACTTCTAACACATTCCTAACCCACACGCTTATTAATTTAAAATAATAACTTATTTTAAATTAATAACACCTCACCCATGACACATCACCCTTGACACCTTACCCTTAGATTCCTCACCCTTAGATACCCTCATTCATTACCCTATGACTAATCATTCCAACTCTCCCACTAATCCTCATGCCCATTAAACCCGCCTTCGACCATTTTCCAATGACAATTAAACTTAGCAAATGGAAGAACAGGCAGAAGGCTAAAAATAGCCTTTTTTCCATCTTCTAGCTGCCGATGTCGGTTACCCATCGACCGACGCTGGTGGGATCACTGACGTCGATCTTTTAAAACAACTCAAAGGTGAATTCTCTTCCCCCTGGGATGATAAATCATAGACCCAAAGGCTAATTCTCTTGCACCCATAATTTGACCTTTCTCTCTCTCTATCTCAGACACACACCAAGCATCACAGGCTATAGGCACTCTATAGAAATAACTCCAAATTTTGGATTAAAGACATTGCAGGGAGTCTTCTACATCAGCCGCATCAACAACAAGTCTTCTACACTTTTGGTTCTCTGCTAAGGAGCTAAGTATTCTTCTTTTATGTCATTTCAGTAGCTTAGAATGTATTTGTAATTAGTTTCTTCTTAATCCTTCTAAGTATTATCAACCAGACCTAGCTGTCAACTAGACTAGACCTAACTTTCTTCTCAAAGAGGCTAAAAAGCCTTCTTTATACTCTTACCCCTTTTTTGACAACCTGTCTCCCTACCTTGTCCTTCCTAAGACCTTGTCCACTATCCTGCATCCCTTGCACAGACCCAGACTCCTTTTAGACCCCTCTGTCGACCAGAGACCTATCCAAAACTTGCCTAAGGCCATTGCCCTGACTGACATCGACCATTTCCCATATCAACATTGGCAGACTAACTGACGTCGGCAACTTGAACAACCGGTGCCAACAGAAAAACTAACGTCGACAACTGTGGCAGATTGATTGCAAAGAAATAGGTACACATTATCTAATTTCCTCTTTGCTATTCATTTGTCATTTCTTTATTTTTGACACTTTTACTTATAAACAGTGGACTATCATCCCTCAAGAAAGTCTTTGCACTTCTAGGATCGAGCATATCGCTTGGCAGTCCACCATACATCTATCTAACATCTTCTTTTTCTTAGTTTTCTTCTTATCCATAGGTGTCATCCTCTACAGCCAAAGAGGAGCTCCTTTAGTCATCTAGATAATGGTGTGTAAACTTCATCTGGGTATCATCTAACCCCTGACCATTTATCTTAGTTTCTTATTTCCTTTGAATGTAGAAAAACTAAAAATAGTTAGAAACATTCTGGCATGCCTGGTGGGACACCTGAAATTTTCCTTGGGTTCATCATTCTTTTTCTTCTAAAACAAACTTTCATATAGGTGCATTAGGAGATTTTTTTTTCTTGCATCCTTTTTCCATCTCTTTATTTCGAAAAGACATCATAAGTAGAAGTTAAAAAGAATCTTTCTTTTTCTTCTTGTCACCTTTCCTTCTTGCATCTTAGAGTAGTGAAGTTCATGCTCTTAACCTTTTCTCCACTTGTCTGCATCTGAACACACATTTCAATTTGGGCTAAAAACATACTGCATTTCATCTCTGTTTGAATGCATACTTAGCTCTCACATCTAGTAATTAAAAAGCATTATGAATAAATCTTAGTGCACTTATGTTACACGACCAGACCACTATCACAAATCAAACATCTAAACATACCTGAGATAAGGTCTGACTAGGATTTAATCACCTAGCGGATACCTTACCCATCTTGGTAATCCTACTTGGACTTCACTACCAAGGGGAGAGCCCACTCTATTCTCTGGCAGAGTATAAACTCTAGGGGAAGTATATACTGGCTAAGCAACCCAGCTTATCTTTGGGCTCATGAAGTGAGGGGAGCTTGCTCCTTAGCACCAGGCGACATACGAAACCTAATACATACTTTTGAGCACCAAAACTAACTCGAAACCAACCTTAGACTGCTTCTTTCAGGACCCGTTCTAAAAGTCAACTTCCCAAACACACTCTTTTAAGGCATAAGCCAACAAGACTCTAAAACTTATTCTTAGGAATTTAACATTTAGAGTTTTCTTGTATTCATATATTTTTCTATTTTCATCTGGTTTTTTGAGCTGGTGAAGATGCATTATTCTGAGCTCCAAAAACAACTCAGAACTTTCTTCTTTTTTCCAAGAACTTTCAGTTTCTAGAAATACACAGTTATCGACATCGGTTTTTCCACCGACATCGGCAAATTTTCTTCACTGACATCGGTTATTTGACCAACATCAACAACTTATCTTCACCGGCATTGATTATCTGATCGACATCAGTCACTATCAAAATTCTTTTCTTTTCAAAACAGCAGGCTTAAAACTCGACTTTCTTACTGTTAGACACACATTCTAGTTTTTGAAACTGATAAAAAAACATAGTTTTTGGTTACTGACCCTTTTTGCCTTGAATGGTTTTGACACGTATTCAAACCAAAACTCTTGTTGACCACACAAGGCACCAACCACTTCCACCTTCGCCCCCATAACAAGTCCTCTAATGGAGTATCATTCAAAGACTAAACAAACTCCTACTCAACCAACCTCAACTCAACCCCCTATTATTCCCAAAGGGGATCAAGACTTTGAAAGGTTCCTTGACCTCAATGTCAAGGCCATTCAGCACTATCTCATGAGAAGTTAAACACGAGACTCTTTAGGCAACCTAATTTATGGGATGTCGACCTCCTTAGTTGAGATGGCAGTCGTATCAACCGCCTCCGTAATTCAACCCATAGACACCCAAGCCATTGCCTCAGCTAATAACCCGACCATGACCAATTTTAAAAGTGTGGCTTCTCCTTCTATTTTTGGACCTACTTCCATCAAGGTTTTGGTACCCCATCAACTGCAAACTATTCAACAAAGTTCTACACCATTTCAGAACCTAGTTGCCTCCATCCCACCTACTCTTGCACCTATCAACACTAGGGTGGCTACTTGTCCTTTAGCTAGTGTTGCCACCATCCAACCACCTCTGGTGACATCAAGCCAAGTTATGCCTCCTAGTTGCATGACACAACCACCCCTGGCTTCAACATCTATCCCTATGACTAGTTATCAACATGTTGCACCTATACAAGCACAACCAACTACGTCATACGCCCCTCCTAGCACCTTCTAAGCGCCTTACAATCTATGGGGTGCCCCACCCACAAATTTGTCAACTAATCTAATCAAAATGTTAATGGACAAAATGTATAATCTTGAGACCTCTGTTTTGGGTTCAAGAAATGTTCTCTCGTGTGAACAAATTTGTAATGAACCCATTCATCCTTCAGTCCCAATTCGACCATATCCCAGTCAGTGGGAACTTCCCAAGTTTACTCACTTTCAGAGTAAGGAAGACCCAAAACAACATTTACGAGCATTTAGACACACTTGTTACCTTATAGCCCATGATGATGCATTATTGCTACGCACATTTCCCATGTCACTTTTTGGTGCTGCCCTCGATTGGTATAGTTCTATTATCAGTCACTCTCTTTTTACATTCACCCAACTAGCTCAACTTTTCCTTGACCACTTTTCTATCAACATCACTAAGAAGGTCTCCATCACGGACCTATACTCTATCAAACAATTTGATGATGAATCAATAGCTAATTTCATTGCCCATTGGAGAGGCTTAATCAACCAACTCTCCTTCTCTTTACCTCAACTCGAGCTCATTGAGCTCTTTTTACAAGCATGTGCCAAACATATTTCCTCTACCTTGTGGGTCTAAACATTTTGCACATTTGACAAAGCTTTCACCATGGCCAAGAAGCTTGAAATCCATGCTATCAAAGAAAATAAGGTTATATTGCATAGTAAAAACCCTAATGCAAAATCAAATGACCCTTCTTCTTCCCACTCTAAATCCAAGGAGTCAGCAAACACTGTGGTCGTTAGATCACCATCCTCTACAATAACTAACCAATCTGAACCTTCCACATCACAAAGCATCACAAAACAATTCCAACAATGATACGTGTAGCATCAATATACTCCACTAAGAGAGTCATACGCGTTTGGGTTGGATAAACTTGTCAAACAGGGGGTCCTCAATCTCCCTTAAATTTGACCACCTCAATTCGACCCCTCAAAAGCCATCCCTACATGGTATAGGGAAAATGACTTTTGTCTTTATCACCGTGTCAAAGGCCATGACATAAACAACTGCAAGACCTTTAAAAACATTATCTAAGACATGATAGATAAAGCTGATCTTATTTTGGATAACCCAAACGCACCACCTAACCAAAACATAGACATCTTTAGACAACCTTTTCCTAACCATCCCCCTAGCCAAAACAATGTGTAGACCATGACCGATGACTCCCAAGAGCGTAATATACACATAGTCAACATGATCTCACCTTTTATGCCTAACCAACCTCTCTCACAGTCTAAAGAGGTTAGCCCACCCATTGGTCCTTCGCAGGTAGAAGAGCCTTCTCCCATTTCTCCTCCATAGGTAGATGAACCTTCTACTCCTATTAGTTCTCCATCAACCTCTCTTATATTGGAGGATGCTTTGACCATACCGATGCCACTAGCCCCACCTTCATCCTTCCTACTACCAATGGAGGACCTTACCTTTCCTACTTCTCAACCACAAGTAGAAGGCACCATCATCCCTGCCCTCTATCCTCTTGAGGAGTCACATTCTCCAATTCCTTCTCCACCAAGAGAAGAGCTTGTCTCTTCACCTACTTTGACCGAAGATGATCTAGTTATGACTCTCTCATGCCTTGGGTCCCAGATCACTGCATCTAACACATTTTTGGTCTCACATCTACCCACATCTTCTAAAGAACCAAAGCCTCATCCAACATCTTCCAAACCATTCTCTCGATTAGTGGAGAAACTAGGACTTCTCCATTCAAAGAAATTAGAACATGAGGCATTATGGGAGTGACTCAAAGCTCCTCACCTAACACATCCCATCTCATCTCATGCTATCAACCCTCCTTCGACAAAATCTCTCAAAGTCTCTGATGAGGACCAGGCTTCTACTTCCAAATATTCAAAAGCCCAACCATCCACATCAAAACCTAAACCTTCACAAGCATCCACCATACCAACACCAGTTAATTCCCTCAGTGTTTGCCCCATACCTAACCTCACTCACCTGTAAGTGAAGGTAGACTTGAACCTTGCCTCACACAATAGTAGTCCTCAAACCAAACTAAAGAAGGCTACTAAACCACATCAGAGAACTCTTCTCCTACCATCACCATTTCCCTCTATTTTGGGCCGACACCCATCCACCTTAATAGGAGTGCTTCCTACTCTGACACCCAACAAAAACAAATCACCTCCATTATGACCAACACTTAACAAAAACATGCCTCCTTCAAAACATTTAATGCCTCCTACCATGAAAGTATCATCTACACATCTGGCCACACTACCAAATAAAAAGATGGTACGAAACACTCCAACAATGTCTAAATAGAAGTTGTCAACGTTTACTGCAACACAACGTGCAAACCCATTAGTATGTTCTTACACCTTGTTGTTATGCCAATTGTTACAATCCTCTAACATCACTCTTATGCCTATTAATCCATCCCAACCTCTCGAACCAAAACCATCTTGGTTCGATGATACTAAAATTTGCCAATATCATCACACACCTAGGCATGACACTGAGCATTGCTACGCTCTTAAGGTTGTCATCCATCGACACTTGAAATAGGGCACTCTTCTCATTAAGGACCCCTTTGATAAATCTCCAACACTATCTCATGTCTCCCAAACATTTTCACCATCACACTCATCAACTCTCAGATCAAAGCCATCTTGGTTCGATGACACTAAATTTTGTGCATATCATTGCACACCTGGGCATGACACTGAGCATTATTGTGCTCTTAAAGCTGTCATTTGTCAACACTTCAAAAAGGACACCCTTCTCACCAAGGATCCTCTTGACCACCCTTTCAAGAAACCATCAACACCATCCTAGGCCTCTCAAACATCCTCACCTAAATCGGGAGCCCATCATCAAACTGTGGTCCCTCGATCACCTTCAACCCCTTTGTTCAAAATCAACACCATCAATGTGGCCAACAGGTCACAAACCATGAAGGATAAATGGAAAGATAAGGTTTCTCTCCCTCAAACATATCCATTTGTCAAGCCCTTTCAACCACCACAACTCAGGATTTCAATCTTGGGCACATCTCAACAAACATCTTTGCAGCCACTTCATGACTCCATGGTGAAACAACTTCACCAAACCCTAGTGAAGATGTCTTTGTATGACCTCATTCAAATCTCTCCCCAACATTGAAAAGCCTTAATCAAAGCCTTACAGGTAGTGGAGGTCCAACTTGAAGACTCCTAACCACTAGCTGCCTTAGTCCAATCATTACCAACCATTGCCTCCATCACCGTCCATAATTCTGAGATTCCAAACTCCAACCTGGAAGATCAAGATCTCGTCCTCTCAAAGTAAAACCTATCAAGAAAAAATCTTCTTAGGATGCATCCTTACATCACACTCCTTGTCAAAGAGAAGCTTCATCGTCTTCTCTCCATCTCCTTTATCCAACTCATTGATTATCCATAATGGGTGTCAAACCTTGTCCCTATCATAAATAACTAGGGGAATTTGACTCTATCTTGATTATCATGACATCAACCAAATACCAACCAAACATCAACCAACCAAGCATCAACCATCAACCAACCAATCATTGACCAAACATTAACCAACCAAGCATCGACCAAACATCAACCAACCAAGCATCGACCAACATGTGACCAATATGGAAAGAAGTAAACGAGGCAAGTTTGCTCCTAATTAGCTCAAACCTTATATCATAACGCACAAGTATGGATCAGGGACTTATCGTCTATCTTCTCTTGAAGGCTAACCAAAACTTGAGCCCCTTAATGCCTTGCATTTATGACCATTCTACTATTAATCAAGTACTCATTCACTTGATATTTAACTTGAGCTCATCCCTTGAGCAATCCCTGTCATTTTAATCTTTGTTCCTTTTAACCCTATTACCTAGCAAACACTATGTAACCCTTTTATAAAATATGGATGATCTATCTTAATAAAAGGGAGCCCTCTATCCTAATAAAAGGGAGCCCTTAAGCTTCTATAGTCTTGTCCATGACTACAAATCCTATCAAAAATAAATGGAGATGTCAAACAAAATATCAAAATGTCATAAAACTATAAATGCAGACTGTTCCCTTGAAGGATAGCTGCATCATCATTATTGTAGCTAATAGACTACTCCCTTGAAGGATAGCTATTCTAAGCCCTCAAAAACATATAAAGCAAAAATATAGACCACTCCCTCGAAGGATGGCTATGCCTAAAAATATTGCTACAAACAGCACTCTCTTAGAAGCTTCCCACATCGATCAGCTTCACAAATGACCACAAAACAAAATGACATCCCCATGTAGAATTCTCGCATTGATCAATCTACCAAAAAAAAAAGGGTCATGGACTTGACTTATAGTCATTCTCAGGGTCTCCTATAAAAAGGGCCAACGTTATCCCTATTAAAAAGGGTTATCCTATCCTAACATATCACATCACCTACTCAAGGGATTTCAAGCTCATTTTAATGTCAAAGTGATTCAATTACTTCTCTAACACAACCAATGGTCAATGACGTAATGCATGAATGGGGCTTTTGTTTCTAAAAAACCCCTACCTATGCTATCATTATGGTCCTTGTCAATGAAAGAGCAATGCGCCTTTCACTTCCTACACATCTTGGTCACACATAACCAAATCATTTCCAAACCAAACCCAACCAATCCAAACATTTCCAGACCACTAAGTTCTCATAGTCCATTTCACATAGTTTTTATGGACAACAATACACATGGAAACTATCGACCACACAATTTATGTCAAGCATAAACCATTACTTGCTAAAGCATAAAAATACTCATTTCATTTTTAGCATACATCCATCACTAATATGGAAAACTCACTAGGGATGAAATACCACTCAACCAATGTTACAGAATACACCATCACATAATATGGAAAAGGCTATAACATCATCATACACTCATCATTTCAACACATGACCAACCCAACCTATCAACCTATCTGAACTACATTGGTCTGAGGCCCTTCAAATAGGGGCTATATAGGTAGCACTCAGATAACATGACATATTTTGGGGTTAGCTTGGCCACATCTGTTTGTTCATCTACTTGATGGACAAACCATTTCACCCTTTAACCATGGCTTAACCTAGTCCAAACCAACCTATCAACCACTTTGACTCCTAGCTTGAACTACATTGGTCTGAGGCCCTTCAAACAGGGGTTATGTAGGCAACACTCAGATAACATGATGTCTTTTGGGGTTACCTCGGCCACATCCATTTATTCCTCTACTTGATGGACAAACCATTTCACCCTTTAACCATGACTTAACCTAGTCCAAACCAACCTATCAACCACTTTGACTCATAGCCTGAACTACATTGGTCTGAGGCCCTTCCAATAAGGGCTATGTAGGCAGCACTCAGATGACATGACCTCTTCTGAGGTTAGCTTGGCCACATCTGTTTGTTCATCTACTTGATGGACAAATCATATTACCCTTTAACCATGACTTAACCTAACCAAACCAATCATCAACCATTTTTCCTCTTAGTCTAAACTACATTGGTCTGAGGCCCTTCAAACAGGGGCTATGTAGACAGCACTCAAATAACATGATGTCTTCTAGGGTTAGCTCGACCACATCCATTTGTTCATCTAATTGATGGACAAACCATTTCACCCTTAACCATGACTTAAACTAGTCCAACCAAACTCCATAACCAACCCTCTTCCTCCCTTTTGGGGAGAACTACATCGGCCTGAGGCCCTAACGACCAGGGCTATGTAGGCAACACTCAGTTGACATGGGGTCTTCTGAGGTTAGCTCAGCCATTCCTTTGTCACATGTCATTCTTTCATTCATCCATCTAATGGACCAACTATCCCAGCCTAACTTGACCAATAACCTTGGAGATCGCGACTATCTCCTCAGACCATGACCACTTTCGAGACAACTCTACCTTGGTTGTTTTGATTGCATGTATGCTACCTCACGAATGGTTAGCAAAATTGTCTGCAACCCATATTATGACCCTCACAAGTATTGGATCATGAGTAAGTTGATCCCCACTACTTGTGACTTTTTCATGTTTTCCAAGAGCACTTTTTAAGCCTAGGATACTTGGAACACGATGACCATTGGAGCTACAGCTTTGATCATTTAACCCAATCAGCTATGACTAAATGTTGGGGATTGGTTATTTTGATTTTATCACTCGTTGACCCTTGACTTGTGAAAATTTGACCTGACCATCACCTGAAGTGGTATACGCGCAATCCCACCCTTTGCAGCATTCACACTCAAACTTCACCATATCCATCCTCTATCTGTCAAATTGGCACCCGATATCAGGTTCCCTTCCCTCGACTCCCACTTTGAGGGGGAATACCTCATCCCATAATCAGGGCAACCTACATTCATTTTTGTCTTGCAATTCATCAAAATAACCAACAGGAAAAAAACTATCTCATCCCGTACTTGGGGCAACTTACTCCTATTTTTGTCTTGCATTTCATTCAAAACAACCAACAAGACAAAAAGGGGCAAATGTAGACACCAAAATTGTGTCTACTCCTTGGTCAACTCCTCCCCCTTGGTCCCCTTGGTCCACTTCTAACACATTCTTAACCCACACACTTATTAATTTAAAATAATAACTTATTTTAATTTAATAACACCTCACCCATGACACATCACCCTTGACACCTCACCCTTGGATTCCTCACCCTTAGATACCCTCATTCATTACCCTGTGACTAATCATTCCAACTCTCCCACTAATCCTCATGCCCATTAAACCCACCTTCGACCATTTTCCAATGACAATTAAACTCGACAGACGGAGGAACAGGCAGAAGGCTAAAAATAGCCTTTTTCCCATCTTCTAGCATCCAACATCGGTTACCCGTCAGCTGATGCTAGTGGGATCGCCAACGTCAGTCTTTTAAAACAACCTAAAGGTAAATTCTCTTCCCCCTAAGATGTTGAATCACAGACCCAAAGGCTAATTCTCTTGCACCCAAAATTTGACCTTTCTCTCTCTCTCTCAGATGCACACCAAACATCACAGGCTATAGGCACTCTGCATAAATAGCTCCAAATTTTGGGTTAAAGACATTACAGGGAGTCTTCTACATCAGCCACATCAGCAACAAGTCTTCTACACTTCTGGTTCTCTGCTAAGGAGCTAAGTATTCTTCTTTTATGTCATTTCAGTAGCTTAGAATGTATTTGTAATTAGTTTCTTCTTACTCCTTTTAAGTATTATCAGCCAGACCCAGTTGTCAACCAGACCAGACCTGACTTTCTTCCCAGAGAGGTTGAAAAGCCTTCTTCATACTCTTACCCCTTTTCTGACAACTTGTCTCCCTACCTTGTCCTTCCTAAGACCTTGTCCACTGTCCTGCATCCCTTGCACAGACCCAGACTCCTTTCAGACCCCTCTATCAACTAGAGACCTATCCAAAACTCACCTAAGGCCATTGCCCTAACCGACATCGACCATTTCCCATACCGATGTCGATAGACTAACTGATGTTAGAAACTTGAACAACCAGTGCCAGCAAAAAAAATTGACGTTGGTGACTATGGTAGACCGATTGCAAAGAAACAGGTACACATTATCTAATTTCTTCTTTGCTATTCATTTGTCATTTCTTTATTTTCGACACTTTTACTTATAAACAGTGGACTGTCATCCCTCAAGGAAGTCTTTGTGCTTCTGGGACCGAGCATATCACTTGGCAGTCCACCATACATCTATTTAATGTCTTCTTTGTATTAGTTTTCTTCTTATCTACAGGTGTCGTCTTCCACAGCCAAAGAGGAGCTCCTTCAGTCGTCTGGATAATGGTGTGCAAACTTCATCCGAGTATCATCTAACCCCTGACCATTTATCTTAGTTTCTTATTTCCTTTGAATGTAGAAAAGCAAAAAATAGTTATAAATAGGGATACATGGTTTACTAATATATATGCGTTAAATATCATTTTGACCATGTCATATCTTATTCACAAAATCCCTTCTGATCTCTATTTTGTATTGTTAGGGAAAGTGTCCTTATATCAGTCATTTTGTGTTTGATCAAAGTTTCAACCCCATTTATTCAACCTATTATTTTAAATGAGGTATTCCATGGTATCATTTTATTAATAAGACCCCCAAAAGGATTCACCAACTATTTTAACACCTCAAAAGGTATTTTTATGATCTATTAGCACCACCTATAGGTGGTTATCCTCATACATGGTTAGCAAGGTTACAAGCATGGATAAGGTGATTATTTTGTGACCTTTATGAGTTGTATATTCACCTAAAAAACTTAAAAAACTAATAATCTCACAATAAAAACCCTAATTATCTTAAAATATACCTTGCATCAATAAATTCTTCATGAAATCACCTATAGGTTTGTTTTGGGTTGTATGCAGGTAGATAAGAACATTGGGAAGTATGTATGGATTATGAGCATGTAACATGACCTTTTCACCATTTTAAGGTCTCATATGGATCCCTAAATCCTATTTAAACTTCCAAAAATTCCAAAGTACCTTCTTAACATGAATGTAACTTTGAGATCACCTACAAGTGTGTTTCCATGGATGATTGTGTGAAAATGTTTAAAATGACTACCATAGTCCCCTTTTCTTACACATATTAAATCTTGACTCACGACTTAATTATGCTCAAGGATACATAAATACTTTTAAAAACTTAAATACACCTTTATAAACATTTTGTATAGGTCCCCTACACATACTTCACCATAACTGCAAGTAGGAGTGAGCAAGAAATTGACTAAGTAAGATAATGGACTATAAGTTTGCTTCAAGCATGGTGTAATGAGATAAAACATGAATTTAAATGATAAATATTGTATGGATACATGTAAAAACACCATATACTATTCAGATTAAATCTCCTATAGTTAATTCAACCTTTTACAAGTGGAAAATTGACTAAGACTACACATAGTGGTACCTTCCTACAACATGAGACAAATTTTCCCATAAAACATGAAAATAATCATGGGAAGAATATTTTAAGAGATAACACATCCCATAGAGCCAACGCCATTAATTGGTTCATATGGATTTGAGAAAAATGAAGCAAAACCTATAGGGTACATGAAATAGCTAGTAGAAAAGTAAAATCAACTTAATGAGGATGGTTCATAAAGCATAGGCCACCATTATTCAAAATAATTATATGTAAATGAATTTATTTGAGTGTAATTTAACCTCCTAGAAGAATTTGACTTTAAACCTCCTCAGTTGTCTGTATTGAGCAAAAACTTGAAGGTCACTTCTATATGTCTAAGAAAATAAGAAAAGAGAAAAACAATTTGGCTTTAAAATATAACTTATAGAGATAATAAAATGTTTAATTTAATTTTAGGAATTTTAAGATGCCTTACATGATATTTCCCATGTGGCACACTTCCCCATGGGTCGTATAAGTGTCATTTACTCTCTTTTTTAGATGTTTCTTGAATTTCAATTAAACAACCTATAAGATTATGATGTACCTAACATACCTGATAGGAAAACTGACTTATTTAATTCTTTAAAGCAAAAATGGACATCTATAAACCTTTTTAAATGTGTCACTTGCATTTATGACCCCTAAAAGCCCATTAAAATGACCCAAAATGACAAATTGACTAATATGACTAAGATCAAGGCTAAAACGACATTAAATGGCATAAATAACATATAATACACCCCATGAAAATATATAAGAGCCCCTAAAACATATAAAACTCATGTTTTTAACTATAGGGGTCCCAATTTGACTTAAAAGTCAAATTTGGTCAATAATAAGAACATGTACATCTTTTTAAAAAGTAATATTCTTTTTGTAAAAGCATGTGCATATTTTAAAGTGAATTTATTATAGGTTGGTACACTTATAAAGTGTCACTAGCTATAGAATATTGTATAAGGATATTTTTCCTTAACACTTGTATAATTATCATTTGATATGACTGACCGACATACCTCTTTAGTCTTCTATAAAAAGGGTATTATCATTTGAAAAGAGGGGGAAGTTTTTGAGTAAAAACTATTGTGTGAATTTGGAGTAAATTAATGCAAGTAGGATAATTTTGAAAGGATTATCTCATCTTTTTTTCTTAGTTTACTATCATGGATGATTCTTCAATTAACTAGTCTAATTTTTAGATTTAAATTGTTTTCATAGATTCTATATGGGCATATTTAAATGTAGAATTGTCAATTTTTGCTTATGCTAAATTGATTGAAAGATCTTAGATTCAATTCATTTCATTTTCTCTCTTGTAAATGTGCTTATGCAATTTGCTTGTAGAAAAAAATCTTTAAATTAAATCTAGTTTCTTATTTGGATTGTTTCAACTATCCTTAGATGTTTTCGTGATATGTGATAGGATTTTTGATTTAGATATTTCATGTCATATATTGGTATAATTACATGTTTGGATGAAATTTAAGCTCTGTCATAATGTCTAAATTGAATATCAGTAACATCTTCTTCTCTTCCCTACCCTTCTTTTTGCTCATTTTTTTATCAACTCACTGTATTTTAGCTTCCATTGTAAATATACATGCTAGCTTAGACTTTAGACCTTAGGTTTCAATCATAATTCACTCTAATTAGTTCATATTACTTTCATGTTTCACAAGCATTCTTTAACACCATGATTATTCCCAACAACCATTTACATTTTTGTTTGTGAAACAGTTATTAGCTTTGTCTCTACTCCATGAAATATATCAAGAATATCAAAACCAACAACTCATGCAATGGATTCTTTGAATCCATAAATGAGAAGTGTTTCTTAAACACTATCGAATCCCTATGATGCACTTTCAATCATCACCAAGCGTGAAAATTGGTGCTAGAAGGAGGGCCTTAGCTAAATTTTTCTAAAGTTTAAGTGTCTTTGATAATTTTAGTGAATGTTGTTCAAAGCTCAATTGATTATTTATAGATTTATGTTTTTCTTAGCTCAAATGAGTAAAGATCACTAAAATTCATGGTTTCAAACTAATATTTAGTCTTATTTAGCTAAAGATTGTTATTCTTTGAAGATTCATGAGAAATTGTTTCAAAGGTAGTTTAAGCTTTATAAATATACCATGTTTGAGGTTAGTGATAGTAATTTTGTTCAAATATTGGTTGATTCTTTGAAAATTTGGGTTTATTTAAACTTAGAAGTGTAAAGATCCTTCATATTTACAAGTTTGGAGGCATCTTTTATTACCAAAACTAGAGGTTGCATAATGAATGTAATCAACAATAAATTAAAATATTAGCATATAAAAAATAGGAAATAGTTGCAGAAACATAATATGAATAAAATGGAGCAATTATTATTGAGTTTTAGAGGATTTATTATATAATGGCTTACTCCTATAAATATGGAGTCAAGACTTATCATAATATTCTCCTCTAATCCTTCGTCTTACTCCCACACCCTTATCTCTATGATTTGTGCAGTACAACTATTTTTCACACTCATGTATTATTTAAATATTAATATTATAATGTTCACACTATGAACATCTTTTTCTTAATAGTTAGCCCCTTAGTATGAACATGGGGTAAGTTTTGTCTATTACCTATTCATATTTTATATGGTTTTCCTAGCTAACCACTAACCAACAACTCTAGAAATATGGTTTTAAAGTGTAACCAATAAACACTCTATAGATGGTTTTATAATAGAACCAAAAACTAAAAAAATGGTTATCTAGTGAAACCAACCACTCTGTAGATGGTTTTCTAAGAGAACCAACAACTCAAAAAATGAGTTTCTAGTGGAACCACCAATCACTCCATATCAGCATACATGTTTTCACACTCATTTTAACAAAAGGGAACAATACAATAAATTATGCTCTTAACTATGAACAGTAAAATTACATATATTCTTATTTAACTACCACACATGCAAAAAATAAAAAACATAAAAGATAAATGATCACCATTAGAATAAAGCAATCTCATCATTGGTGACTAATAAGATATGTTATTTGTCCTCCATCCTCCATAATTCACTACTCAATTTAGGAAGTCTTCTTCATCTTCCTTTTTTTTTAGATTCTTCTTCAGTGTCCTCCTCAGTAATTACATTAGCCTCATCCATTTTAATCTTTCCTTTGATAATGTCCTTGGCACGTGTAGTACAGAAAGAAGATTTATGTCCTTTTTTCTTACAATAAAAATATTCTAATTCCTCTTTATTCTTTGAAAAAATAGTATGTCTCTTTTTTATATAAAGGGTAGCTTCTACTTCACTATTTTATTTTATTTGTTTTTCCTCAACTAGGAGTGCAAATATCATACCTTCAAGTGATTGTGTTGGCATTTGACCAAGAGTAAACACTAGGCTATTTAATAAAATTAATTTTACATCTTCATCATCCACTTGAGCTTGAACTTTTGTTAATTATCTCATAAAACACCTTAGTTCATTAATGTGTTTTAACATTGTTGCACTATCATTGATTTTTAGTTTAAATAACTATAATTTTAGTGTGAATTTAGATTTCATAGTATTAACACCAAATATTTGACTTAGTAGTTCCCAAATATATTTATACTTCTTTTCCAAGTCAACATAATACAACTTAGTATCAAATAAAGCAAGTCTAATAATGGATTTTACTTTGTCATCCCTGATTTACCATTCAAGCAATTTTACAACATCAGTTGGTTCTTTTTATTTTCCACTCACAATTTCCTAGAGGTTCTTGTTCATTAGTTGTATTTGTATTTCCACCTTCCATGTGTGAAAATTTAATCCAATGGACTTATCTAAAAGAATTTCCATTATGGATGTCAAACTTAATTGAAAATGCACCCTTACAATGATTTTCAATTTTATTTTTAATCAAAGTATTTAAAAATATCCATTAAAAATGAGAAAACACTAAACTATTATAAGTAACCAGAGGTTGATATTGATCAGAATCAATGTTAGCCAAAATACATTATAAACCAAATCAATGCTGATAGTAATTGATAACAACCCAAAATCAAGATCGACCAAGATCGATGTCGACTATCAGATAGTATGTATGTATGTATGTATATGTATATGTATGTATGTGTGTGTGTGTGTGTGTGTGTGTGTGTGTGTGTGTGTGTGTGTGTGTGTGTGTGTGTATATATATATATACAATCGAATTGAAATGAATAGAATGCAAATTAGCAAAAAGTAGATCAAATGAAGACACTAAACAAGAGGATAGCATAGGATAGCTATGTTATATTTTTAAAAAACACCATATCTAAAAAAAATATTATCGATGAGTCTCATGGAACCCACAAAGTCATCAAAAAACTTCAGGTGAGATCAAAGGGACATGTTGGTCTCCTCATAGATGGATGTCACTACCATATACTCCAATGATAATATTATCAATAGATTAACTATTTTTTATGGATCGATGTCAGCTATTCTATATAATAGAGTTGATAAATGTATATCTATAGAAAAAACATTACAAAACTTTTTAAAAATGCCTTCTCATGTGGTTGATGACTGTTATGGTCGATGTCGACCATTATGTGCAAAGATGAACCCAAAAATGGTGACAAATGGAAATGATTCTTTAGATCTGAATGCCTCTAAAGATCCTATAGACTCTCATGGTGGTTTAACCCATTTTGATGCCACATATTACCAAAACTAGAGGTTTCATAATGAATTTAATCAACAATAAATTAAAATAGTAGCATATGAAAAATAGGAAATAATTACAGAGACCCAATATGAATAAAATGGAGTAATACTTATTGAGTTTTTTAGGATTTCTTATATAATTTCTTACTTCTAAAACTATGGAGTCAAGACTTATCATAATATTCTCCTCTAATCCCTAGTCTTACTCCCACACCCTTATCTCTATGAGTTGTGCATTACAACTATTTTACATGCTCATGTATTATTTAAATAGTAAGTAGTATTAATATTTTAATGTTCACACTATGAACTTATTTTTCCTAACATATTTAAGTTAATTCATTTAAAGATAGTTGTCCTTTGTAAGAATTTATGTAAATTTTGCTTAATGTATAAATTTTATCATTGTTATTTGCAAAGATAAGGTTTATACATCATATTTTAAATAGGATTCAAAGTTTATAAGCTGAAACTACCAAGAATCAAAACTAGGTCACATTTAGAGATAAGATTACCTCTTCTTTCTTTAGAAGTTCATAGGAAAGCAAGAGCAAATAAAGGTAAATACAAGGTTTCTAAATCTCAACCTACTTCACTTATTCAGGGTACTCTTGTGTTCAAACCTTATCAAGGTATGGCATGGTTAGGTGGATCTTCCATCAATGTGCATGGTCAGGTACAAGATTTACCTAAAAACCCTAAGAAGTATTTGCCTTCTTTCATTCCTACAAGTGTGGTTACTGCTAAAAAAAATATCAAGTCATTTAAGTATGCTTTGATATTATTAAATGTTATTCATAAAAATGTTGCATGTAGATTATTTTATTTTACCTTCAAAGATGTAGTATATGATTGGTTTCTCAACCTTCCTGAGAATTAAATTACTAGTTGGAATGATTTTAATAGTATTTTCATTGATCAATTTGGAAAGATCATTAGTCCTTGTATTCTTTATCAACAATTCACCACTGTGAAAAGAGATTTAAGTAAATTATTAGAGATTTTAATGCTAGGTTTAATAATAAGTTTAATATAACTATAGATCCATATAGACCTAATGAAGCTTTGGATTTAGATATTTATAATGATGTTTTAGATCCCAGGACTTCTATGTTTTTGAAAAGGTCTTTTGGAGTTATAAATATATTGGCCTTAGCCTATGTTGAATCTGTCAAGATGAGTGATCAAATGAAACCCTGGGGTCAACTGGCATATGTTATTCCTAATGTTAATCCCAATTTCTTTGTATTTCATGTCATATCAAATGCTAATCAAAACACACCTACCTTGAACCAAACATTAGTTTTAAACTAATTACCTTTGAGTCATGCTCATCCTAGTTGAAACCTATGATTCTTGAATAACACTACAAATGGATTTCATCCACAAGATAAAATATCTTTGGTTCTAACATCTATTATTACTACTCAAGTTCATAATTTAGAGGAACCTGAGAATGAGAATGACTCCAGACTCAAAATGGTTCAAAAATTGAGCACTGATTTGCTTCAGTTGCAAAGACAATTAGGTAATGTTGGGGAAAGTTCTAATAGGAATTATTCATTTTAGAGGTTTAATATAACTTTAAATAGTTTTCACAATATCAACAAAAATGAGTCATCTACCAACAAGAATAATCTTGAGATAAAAATATGTGATGTAGCTTTAACTGAATATTGTAGAGTTCATAACACTTCAAAGCATGGTGAATTGGATTATATCAAATTTTGTAATGTTTTTGAGTTATTTCAAGATGAATTATATACATTTAAAGGTGGGCCTAATAAAGATAATAATATAAGTACATCTGATTCTTCAAAGTTATCTAAATCTACTAACACAATTCTGATGGTGGAGACTTTTGATTTCCCATTCCAAGAGGAGAAAGAGCCTAAAAATACTCCATAGGAGATTCATTATTTTCAAAAATGTCTAAAGAAGACTTAACCACTAAGTCATAAAGATTAGAAGCATCCATTAACAACTCAACTCCACCAAATAAATTTTATACTCCTCCTGATCCTATAGTAGACAATAATCCAGAACCTCCAAAAGGAAGTAACTCTAAACATAATGTTGATTCATCTAGTTCTTCTACTATAAATGGATATAATATAGTTGAGTATATGAAAAATATTAAAGCTAATATCACTTTACATGAATTGACTCAAATTACTAAATAAATAGACTTTTTGCTTGAATCTTCATCCAAAAAGACTAGTAAATCACAAAAGGTTAAAAATGCCAATGTAGTGATGTATAATAACAAGGTAGAGGTTCCACCTTCCTTGCTAACAATTATATTTTTTTTAATAAATTGCATAATTATTTTCTAGATTTAGGTGCTTCTACCAATATCATGCTAAAAGGTATTTGTGAAAAAACTTGGTTTAACCCCAATCAATTCTGATAGAGTAGTCAATCAATTAGACAATTCAAGAGTTAAAGTAATTGGTAAATCATCAAATGTTCATATGCATCTTGATTTGGAGCCAAGGATACAAAAATTCATATATATTCAAGTGGTGTATATTCCAGATGCTTATGGAATGCTGCTAAGCAAAGATTAGACTAAATCCTTAAATGGATATATGTTCACTAACTATTCTCATATGTGTCTGCCATGGAAAGGAGTTCCTAATCAAATATGGATTGAAAGAGAGCCAAAGATAAAACACATGATCACTAAATACAATTCAACAAATGAGGAGGTCAACATGGTCAATTATGAGTTAGGAGTTTACACTGTTGACACCCCTAAGGTATGTGACTCTAAATATTCTTATTCTATGCTTGGAATGTGGAATTATATTTTTATGGTGCTAGAAGTAAATCTGGTTCTAGTGTAGGAATTATTCTAATCAATCCCATTAGGAAAGAGTTTAATAATTCCTATAGACTTTAGTCTATTTACACTAATAACTTAGCAGAGTATGAAGCTTTAATATTAGGATTATAATTTTCCATTAAATATAAGGTCAAAGAACTACTAGTGAAAGTTGATTCTGAGTGATTATTTAGTAAAGTTATAAGTAAGTACCAGTACAAATTATCTTATCTTAAGAAATATAAGTTTAGAGTGTGGGAATTGATAGAGTACTTTGATGCCTTTAATATTGATTCCATTCCTAGAAAAGAGAATAATATTGCTGATGAACTAGCCTTAGCTACAACCAACCTCATGCCAAATCAATAATCCCAAATATTTAATATTGAATTAGTTTCATGTCCCTCAATTATTGAAAATGTCAATCATTTGCAAGTATTTAGTGATGATCAGTAGATCCTAGATTTCATGAATAACTTAGTATTATTTAATTCTCATATCATTGATGAGGTCAATGAAAATTCTCTTGATAAAGATAAAGTTGATGACAAGATTATTCAATTAAATGACAAAAAAATTCTCAAAGGCATGATTGCCTTAGAAAGATATTCTGATCAAAACAAACTATTTTAATCCATCAAAGTTCTTAAAGTAAATGTAAATGATTATAATGTAGTTGACCTAGGAACTCAAGGTCAACCTCAGCTATTAAATATTGGTACATGTATAAACATAGAATTGAGAAAGGTTAAAGACTTTCTGACCAAGTACAAATATGTTTTAGCATGGTCCTATGAAGACTTAAATATATTTGATCCTAGATTCATTACCCATACCATTCCATTAAAATAAGCTTGTAAACCTTTTAGATAAAATCAAAGACATTTTAATCCTATTTTAGAACCATTAATCTCTAAAGATTTCAAAAAGTTATTAGATGTAAAAATAATTTTTCCCATTAGACATTCTACTTGGGAAGCTAACTTAGTGCCAGTTAGAAATAAAAATGGAGAAATTAGATTATGCATAAACTTTAGAAATTTAAACAAAGCTTCAAAAAAGGATAATTATCCTTTACCTTCCCTTGACCAAGTAATTTAAATTGTAAATGGTTCTGCTATGATGTTTTTAATAGATGGTTTTTCAGGTTAAAATCAAGTACTTATGAATAAGGAGGATGTAATGAAGACTACATTCACAAAAACGTGAGGCACTTTTACCTAAAAGAGAATGCCTTTTGGGCTAATAAATTTAGGGAAAAAACTTCAAAGAGCTATGGACCTTGCCTTTAAGGGTCTCATAGATAAGTTCATCATCATATATATGGATGATCTAACTATGTTTTCCAAAATTAAGGAGGACGATATTATGCATTTACAGAAGGTATTTGAATGTTGTAAAAGGTATGAAATCTCCCTTAATATTAAGAAAAGAATTTTTTGTGTTATAGAAAGAAAGTTACTAGGACATGTTATAACTAGAGATGGAATTTCTATATATCTTGATAGAGTTAATGCCATATCCAAGATATAACCCCCTAATAGTAGAAAATAATTAATTTTTTCTTTGGGAAAATCAATTTTGTGAGAAAGTTCATTTCTAGTTTTGTATAAATTGTGAATAAAATTAATGATATGTTGAATAAGGATGCCAAGGTCATATGGAATGAAGAGACAAATAAATCCTTCAAGGACATTAAATAAGCAATAAGACAAGCACTGGTGTTGATAAGTCCTGATTTCACAAAAAAAAATTATCTTTATTCTTTTGCTTTAGAACACGTCATAGCTGTTGTTTTAACTTATAAAATAGATAAATGTGATCACCCAATTGCATTTATGAGAATTAATTTTAAAAATGTTGAGTTAAACTATTCTCTTATTGATAAATAATAATGTTCTTTAGTTAAGGTAGTTAAAAATTTTAGACACTATATTCTTAAGAATAAAGTACAGGGAGTACTGGAAAACCTTGCCACTAAACTTATGCTTAGTCAATATGAACTAGGAGAGAGAAGAGGTAAATGGATGTCTTTATTCTTATAGTATTATCTTGAGATTAAAAATACCAAGTTGGTAAGGTGTCAAGGGTTGATTCAAATGATTTCTAGTATTAATCCTAAAGTGAATGTCTTGTAGGTTGATCAACAATGTTTTCAACTAAATGATTGGTATGATGTTATTATTAACTTAATAATCAATGGTTCTTGTCTTACAAGATTAATTAGAGATAAAATAAGAGCTTTGAGGCTCAAAGCAACACATTTTTTGATCAAATATGGGGTACTCTTTAGAAATAATTATGAAGGCATATACTTGAAATGTGTCTCAAAAGAAGAAGTAGATGAGACCTTGAGTACTTTTCATGGAAAACTTGGAAGTGGACACCCCTCTGGAAAGACAACAACTCATAAAATCCTAAGGGTGTAATATTATTAGCCAAAAATCTTTAAGGATACACATAAACATGTTAGATAATTCCATCAATGTCAAACCTTCAACACCAAGGAGCCAAAAGTAGCTATGCCATTGAATCTAGTTATGATTGATAAACCTTTTGCTCAATGGGGATTGGAATTTTTAGGGGTAATTAACCCTAATTATTTAGATGGCCATAAATATTTTCTTATTTCTATTAATTACTACATGAGATGGATAGATGTAGAGCAACCAAGAAATATAAAACTAAAGATGTGATCAAGTTCCTAGAACAAAACATTTGTGCAAGATTTGGGACATCGATTTCATTGGTTTATGATAATGGATCAGCCTTCATATCTATTGAAATGATTGAGTGGTCCTATGATAACAACACAATTCATAATTTGTCATAAAATCATTACCCTCAAGGTAATGGAGTCTCAGAATCAACCAACAAAAATTTGATGAAGCCAATCAAAAAGTATACAATGCAATAACCTAAGACATGTCACAAATTGCTTAAGCATGCTCTTTGGGTAAACAAAACTAGAATGAAGCAAGATTTGAAAGCATCACCACTTCTTATGGTGTATGGTCAATAATAAATATTTACTATCACTCTCAAACTTTTAAATTACAATTTCATGCAAGAATACATGGAAGTAGACCAAGAGTATGATAATTCAAGGCTACTTGGCATCATTAAAATGGAAGATGCAAGAGATGAAGCTTTTGCCAATTTCAGTAGACATCAAACCATAGTCAAAATATGGTTTGATAAGAGTTCAAAGGTAAAGGCATTTATGTAGGGAGACCTAGTTATGCTATAGGATAAAGCCTCATAACCAAATGGAAAACATGGGAAATTTACTCTTTTATGGATTGGTCCCTATCAGATTACTAATACATTAGGAGACAACACTTTTAAACTCAAAGACTTATAGGGAGTAGAGTTTACTTTGCCAACTAATGGGCAATACCTCAAGAACTATTTCTCTATTGTCCCACCTCAAGTCTTCAAGGAGTAACTTTTAACACTATTTAGAGTTAGTGTAGGTAGGCTTAGATTAGTTTCTTTCTTGTTCCTAGTTTATAAATAGTGTTTGTATATATTTGTTTGATTATTGTTTGTTTTCCTTATTGTTTATTTCCTTTATTGTGTACCCTTCTTTTAATAAGTCTTTTTCAAGATAATTTTAAATATCCAATCCATCTAAATGTCATAGGAACTTCACAAATCAAGAATGCAAGTATGAGCCATAAATATTGATCAATCATAGATTTTGGAAATTATGGATTGATGTTATAGTTTTAAGGAATTAGTGAAGATTAATATCTAGGTTAATTGTTCTTTAAAATATTAAACCTTATTTTGATCTAAGTTTGGTTCTAATAAGGATTACATATGTTGAATGAAAGTTTGAATCATTAGAATAAAGTCATATTAACACTTAAAGAATATTATTACCTGGGATAAAGTTTATGACTAAGGATAATTATTTGAAGATCAAACATTTTAAAAAGTCTTAAAACTTGGCTAATTTTGGTTTATAATCTTTGATAAAAGCTAAATATGCCTAAAAAATATAAAAAATAAGAGATTTACTAAGAATTTAAAAACTTTCTAAGTAAAGGTGATTTTGGTAACCTTCATCAGGGTTATGGACACCTGGTTGGCAGTGGAACAAAGCCTTGAGTGAAGTTAAAGGTATCTATATCAAAATTATGGATGTTTGGATAGTAGAAAAATAATGCCCAAGCCTTCCCTTTTCATAAATCATGATTCATAATGAATATATAAATGTGTTTTAAGTTAATGTTAATGATTAAGTTCATGAAGTCTAGAAGTTGTTCTCTAAATTCCATGGCAATTAGTTAAAGAATCAAATCACGCACACAACATGACTAGGTTTTGATGGTTGAGACTAATTATACATGTGTAAGACTTGTTTTAATCATGAATTAGTCTTCATATTGGTACTTGAACATGTGGAATGATTGTTCTAGGTTTTAATTTAAACCAAGAGCATTTGAATTCTAACATATTATTATGTTTCCCCTAGACATTGTCATTTGTTATGGTCAGTATACCCTAATTTTTGAGAAATGAGGACCCTTGTTTAATTTTGAAAATTTTGATATAAATTGTGCATTAAAATTGATCAAAATTATAATATCAAATGTCATTTTTTGCTCTCACTTACATTTGTCATGTTAGCATTTAATCTTTATTTGACTTTATCTAATATTGCTAATGTTTGATTTCTATTTCTCTATTGAATGTTTAATGGAGTTCCATTGGAATGAACATTGTTTAGGGTTTTATGATTTAAATTCTAAATTAACCCTTTTTTACTAATCCTTTAGTATTTTGTCAATTAATTGAATCTATTTCTAAATAGTATTGAAAAACCTAGTCTAAATGTTTAGCCTAAGTTCCTTTTAAAATAGATTCAAATTTACATAAGATCAAATTTACGTGGGATCACTTTATTATATTTTAAAATTAGTTTAAATTCTATCCTAAATTTTTAATCATGTTTATTAACATGACTAAAACCTTATTCTAAAATTTTATCCTAGGTATCTTTATATTGCCCAAGCCCTTAGTTTATTTTCATTGCCCACAAGAATGAATTAACGTGAGGTTACCAAGTGCCAAGATCCCAAGAGCTCGAATCGAAGATCAAAAATCCATGTGCAATTTCTCAAGTCAAAATGTCAAATATCCAAATGATCAATGTAAGAATGAAAAGTGTCATGATATTGGAGGTAGATCAAAGATCTAACAGTGAGTGAAGAGTCAAATTGTCAAAGAGCCTGTAAAGGAATACAAAAGCAATAAATGTCACAATCTCTATAAGTGATCAATAAGATAAAATTACTACATTTGATATTATGTATAAATAAATGAATCAATGATCTACATTCATTTTTACATCCAATAGATTGATGGTGTGAATGAAGATGGACTTTTCAAAGGGCCCAGATCAAACACGGTGGTGATACATGTCACAACCATAATGGATTTGATGGAGATCAAAAAATAGCATTCAATATTTTGTATCGAGATCAATGCTATGGTGTGTGTCAATAATTCAACATGTTGAGATTAAATGAGAGGCTACCAAGTGTGTTTACAAGGTACACAGAGAGCCCATAGAGATACCAAGTGACACACTCTCGAGAACTCAAATAAAAGATCAAAAAATCACAATTAATTGAAGGATAGAAGGAATTATTAAGAGATAAATAATATAAATTGATCAAGCATAAAGATTACATGAGGTATTAACACATATTTAGAAGCAACAAATAGTCATATTTTAAATAAATGAGCATCATGACATGGCTTTGCCATATAGGTAGAACATGTCACATTGGGAGATCTTGTGGGCCTAACACATGAAAGGTATAAATGTGCAAATCAAATGCAATCTAATTCATAAAAGCTCATTGTTTGAACTAGATGACCACCATTAAAGCCCTACATAAACCTTTAAAAAATCTATAGAGTATATAGATTACCCTAAATTGTCTATAAAATCACTATAATTGAACCAAAATAGTTGTATTATCATCCCCAACTAGATAATTTGATCAGGATTGTAATAATGGTGACCCATAAGAATGTTTCAAAGAAATATATGGAGCTATATTTAACTTTAGACAGAAGGTCATGTGTTTATTGATATAGAGTTTGTAACATCTACTTTAAACATAGGGGATAATAATTGTTTTAAATTATTCTGGATAATCAAAAACCAACCAGTGATTACCAAATAAGAAGAAAATATTCTTTCTAAAAAAGGCTCTATGATGACATTATAGGAATATAAATGACTGGACTTCACTATGTAGTTACAAATCTTGAGTATTAAGTGAATCTATAATTGGTATCCCTATGTCAAGAATCAATCCTTTGATCAAGAAATATATTGAAACCATGGGGGATATATGGTTTTACCCTAACTATACTACCATAAGGATTGAAGAAACTCAAATTTTCCTTTCAAATTACCGGTCCATGTTCCTAATAATCTAGCAAAGCAAGAGGTAACCTACCAATTATTTGATGGTGTAGATGGCATTTATAAAACCAAGAGAAAGGGACTTTTGCATAGCTTCCCAATGAAAATTAACAAAACTACATTCAAACAATGGGATCACATTGAGGTAGCATCAAAGCATATATCATATTTTAATCTATAGATAGATGAAATTAGATAATGGGACCCTTACAGAAGTGTTAAAGACCATTTGAAATTCAAAGGAATTATGAATGTTCCCTATGAACATGAGCCTAGTGCATTTGATCCTATATACACCAAGGCATCTAATTACTTTGAAATTACTAAAAGATTAAAAGAACACAACCTGAGACTCGAGTCTAGACTATAGAGAAATCAAAAGGTGGATGATAGGTGGAAATTGGGCCCCAAACAGTATCATTTAGTAGGTGGTGAATCTTCTAACCTTTCATCAGCTAGAATACAAGTAAAACACAGAGTAAAAGAAAGAAGGATAGATGAAATTCCCTCAAGTTCATCAACCCTTGAATCATCTAAGATAACAAAGCATGATCTACCTTTAGTGGAGGTCCATATGATAGCCCTTGATCCTAATGAGACTATTGAGGATGCATTGAAGATATTATCCATGGATTATGAGTAAAATTTAGATGAAGAGGAAAAGGTTGAGGGAACCAAGGAGGAGAAAGGAAAAGAGAAAGTGTTGGACTTGGTTCCTATTGACACTCCAAAGAGAAAATCTAAGACATCCATTGTCTCAAATATAAAGAGACCTAAAGTAAATATCGCTACTCTTTTAATTGAATTCAATATGATTAATGAAGAGAACATATTGTATGGTCCACCTATTCTTAAGTGGTTCTTGTATGAACCTATATTAGAGAAGCTACCTAATTACTATCCATGGGCTATGGTGAAAGCCACTAATATCTCTATGGAGAAATAAATTAAACCATGGATAGTTGCTTTATAGGAAAAGGAGATAAGAAGATTGGCTACTCCAAACCATTCAGCTAACCAATCACAAATGGATATCCCAATCCCATATGTGACCCGATTTTCAATTGGAGTCAAGTTTGATCAAGAGACTACTAGTTTATAAAGAGTGATAGAGAAAAGGGTCATAGCAGGAGGTGAAGAAATTATGTATCAAAAGGTAGAGCCATTGAATAATTTGACTTAGAAGCAAGGATAGAGGCCCGGGGAATATCCAATCTTTGAAGAAGGTGTCTTGGAATTAGCTCATGAATACTCATATCAGTTACAAGTTACTATTAAAGGGCTAACGCAAAAAAATAATAAATTAGAGGAGTAGGTTATTTTGTCTATTCTAGGAGATATAGTCAACTAATATGAAACAACCATGCATGATCTATTTAGCTCTTTGAATGTAGTAAATTCCAAGCAAGATATGGTTAAAAAATAGGGTACTTTGGCTTCAAGCTAAGTTAGCCAATGGCAAGCTTCAAGTAATAAGATAAAGGAATTGATTAATATTTTAATAGAGGGTCAAATTCATAAATGTAAAATAGATAGCTTGTCACACTTGAATATGGCTCTAACTATATTGATAGAGAAGAATAGATCTTTGAAAAAATTATCCAAGGAAATGGGAGATCTTTCTAAAGATCTCAAGAAATTGGATAATATAATAATGAATATACTAAGGAGCTTAATCATAAACCCAAATATACTCAGTCATATTGGCTTTATCACTGATGAGGAGTTCAATCATAGAGCTAATCAATTCATGCAAGAGGTGAAAAGTAAAAGCCAAGGGAAAATAGGGGTAGACAATAAAAGGATATTGGACATGATCATGTCTATAGAAGAGATTATTAGAGATGTTAGAAGCATCAAGGAAGCATTGGATAGAGATAAAAAGGACTTCAAAGGCCTGATAGATCAAGAGGAATAACTTTTCATGGAGCCCATCATCAACTCCAAGCTAATTAATGATCAACATAGCAAAGAAATGAAGATCCTATAGCAAATAAAAGGGATTGAAATAGTAAAGGAATCTCAATGTCAAATCTATTGACTTAGAATATTCTCTTGTATATGAATATGTATATCTTTTTTTAAATAAATATTCTTTTGTAAAATCATGTGGATCTTATAAAGCACATTGATTATAGGTCAGTCCACTTAGAAAGTGTCAGTAGTTCTAGAATATTTTAGAAGGACAATAGTCCTTGACACTTGTATAATTTTCATTTGATATGATGACCAACATGCCTCTTTAGTCTTATATAAAAGGGGTATTATCATTTGAAAAAGGGGGGAGTTTTTGAGCAAAAACTATCATGTAAATTTAGACCAAATTAATGAAAATAGGAGAATTCTAAAAGGATTGTCTCATCTTTGTTTATGTATTTTCTATCATGGATGCTTCCTCAATTAATTGGTCTAATTTTTAGATTGGAAGTGTTTTCATGGATTCTATATGTTTATATTTGAATGCTAAATTTTTAATTTGTGCTTAAGCTAGATTGATTGAAAGAGCTTAGATTTAGTTTACTTTCCTTGCTCTCCTGTAGATGTGCCTATGCAATTTTCTTGTATAAGTAAATATTTAAATTAAATTCAGTTTCTTAATTGTATTTTTTAAATTATCCTTAGATGTTTGCCTGATATGTGATAGGATTTGTGATTTAGCTATTTAATGTCATATAATGGTACGATTTCATGTTTGGATGAAATTTAAGCTATGTCATAATGTCTAAATTAAATAATAGTAACATATTTTTTCTTTTCCCTGCACTTCCTTTTGCTCATTTTTATCAACTCACTGTATTTTAGATTTCATTATTAATATGCATGATAGATTAGACTTTAGACCTTGGGCTTTGATCATAGTTCACTCTACTTAGTTCATATTACTTTCATTTTTTACAAGGATTTAACACCATGGTTGCTCCCAATAACCATTTACATTTTGATTTATGAGACAATCATTAGCTTTACCACTACTCCACCAAAGATATCAAGAATATAAAAACCAACAACTCATGTAATGTATTATTTGAATCTAGATATGATAAGTATTTTTTAAACACTACTGAAACCATGTGATGCACTTTCAATCATCAACAAGGTGGTCATCTAGGATGACCCATCAGTTGACCCAAGGTAGAGCTAGTCTATAGAGGCACCACTAAGGTGAGGCTTGCGATGAGCATGGGTAGTGACCCTACGGTTTACATTGATTGAGAGGTATCCCATAAATGAGTTACTTAGAGGATGAGCTAATGAAGAGACCATACTTGATGGTTGAGTAGATGAAGAGATGATGATTAGTGACACTAGGATAGGTAATAAATGGTTGTAATTTGTTTAGTCTTTGAAAAGAGAATACTAGTTATATAAGGTTTAATTGATAGATTGTAGATAGATTTTAAGATATATCTTTGATCTAACCTCTATCTAGTTTGAATTTTGAAGATCATGTAGAGGAGGAGACTAGATGGGGATCCCTAGTGAGGGGAGCACTCCATGATATCCTAGATGGGGTGATGACACCATATAACCCTACTACATTAGATGATCCCATGGTACCATCTACCCCAACTTAAATGAGTTATTTTAGACTAGAAAGAGAGGATACGAGGTGGTTACAGGCATGTAGAGATAGGCTCCAGCCACTATCAAGGGTGGGAGTGGGAGATACACAAGCATGATAGGCCTTGGATTGGGAGAGATTCATATATTTAGATATCACTATATAGCTATGACAAGTACAGACCCAAGTGGCCAACCAACAAGGGCAGATAATAGGCTTGAGATCTTAGACATCCTCTTTACAACATATTATTTAGAGGGGATTGTCTAAGGTGTCTATGGGCAATGTGGCTAGGCCACAAGATAGATAGGATAGAGCCCAATCTTAGAGATAGAACAATGTATTTTTGTATTTTATATCAAAAACACATGATATATATAGATATCTTATTTTGATAGTTTGATGTTGATCTTATGTGTTTGTATTATGGTTTTGGTTGTGGATGCATGGATATATTTATTTCTATCACATGTATTTTGTTGTTATATGTGATATAGGAAATATTTGTGTTGTTTTTTCTTTTCTACCATTATGTAGGACACATGCATGGTTAAAAATAAATATGCAAAAAGGACTTGGAAAAGTATAATTAATCAAAAATAAATGGACTACACACTATTTCATTTTGGGAAATGTGTAATAACAAGAAATGACTAAGTATAATAATCCAAAGAGTGGTAAACAAGAGGGTAAAGAGTTGTTTTAAACCATGAAAAAGAATGGCATCAAATTAAAATAAGTAAAATCACACTAAATCACATTGGGAAGTATGAAAATAATGTAATAAAATGGAAACCATGTAAAATACCAATGGTAGAAAAATAAATCAATTAAGTCAATGAATCATAGTAATTCACGTTGGGAAGTATAAAAGAGAAACAAAATTAGCAAAAATGGTCTTAAATTAATCACACTAATTCAAGTTGGAAAATATGAAAAACTCAAGAAAAATGGTTGGATTCTTACATGTAATTAAAAAATAATAAGATAAAAGTGGAAGATTAATGAAGTAGAAAACATACTAAATCAAGATGGGAAGCATGTCAATGACATGTAACTGATAATCAATCACATCTTATCTCATATTTGACACATGTAATTTTGTTGTGACTTGGATATTGCAAACTTTTGTCAGGAAGGTTAGGTCATATCCATAGTCTTACACTACAACTCACAAATGGAACACAAATGATGTGGAATTATTGTGAAAATATGGTAAAAAGGGATGTTTTGAAATGGTAATTTAAAAATTTTGGTAATTTAGGAGGAAGGTCAGGTCCTATCAATGGTATTACAATGTAACTCACAAATAGAATCCCTAGGGGGAGTGATCAGTGAATAAAGAAATATTTCTCAAGGGGAAATATTAGGATTGTAGGGAGTGAAAAATGGAATGTAAGAAGCATAATGTATGTGTCTTATGAAAAGACCTTAGAAGACATAAGGCATACTTAGGCTATTATAAGACACCAAGTGATTAGTGACCATCAATAAATAGAGGATACTTGTTTGCTAAATACAAAGTTGTAAAGGCAAATAAGTATGATACTAAATTCAACTAATGTAGGTAGTTTTGAATAAGAAAATTAAAATGGACCTACCTTCCCACAACATTTTTCTCATTCTTCAAGACCCCTTATAAAGCCATCAGTCTACCACAAATATTAGGTATTTGCATGAGAAAGTAGGTAACACTAAAATGTTTCTTTACTCTTATTTTCTAATCTATTGGCCTATCATACCCCAATGAACCTTGACTATATTTTGAGTCCAACTATGGTGTTTGAGATTTGATTAGAAGAAGTAAATGTGTGTAGAATCACATCTTTTAATGTGATTTGACTTTTAAGAATTTTGAATGTTGCCTTGTAGATCATTACCTTTTGTTAAATGATTTGGTTTTTGAATATTTTTATGGCTTTTAAGATTCCTCCTCCATATGGACTTGGAATGAACAATCATGAGAGATAGAGTGATACACATGAATGAGCTTTAGGATTTGGCTAAAGGAAGCTTAATAATGAACAATCATGTTATCTCAAGTCTTAACCATGTTTATGCTTAGTTTGTGAAAGGGAATAAAAGGGACTAAAAGGAGATCCAAAGTGGACTCATAGAAGGAAATTATTATGAGATGAATTGTTTGATAAATGATCACATGGTAAAGAAGGAATGACTAAAGGGAGTAAGGTTTGTATGACCAAGTCACAATAATTATGATCTATGTGTATAGAGATAAGATATCAAATAATTATGGAAAAGAATAAGGGAATAATAAGAAAATGAATTTAAGAATAAAAAAGAGAAAACAATGAGGAAAAAACCCATAATAAAACATAATGACATGTTAAGCAATGTAAAGTGTGAAACCAAATTCACCATGTAAGATAGATAAGAATTTGACATAATTTCAAATGATATAAAATAGATAAATGTAAAATTGGAGCACACATCTAATCCAAATTAAAATGTAAGAACACCATGCATGTGTTTGTAAGTATTGATATATTTGTCTACATATATTATCCATAACATCTGATAAGTTTCAATGAAGTTGAATGTGAAATGTAGCTAATATCTAATCTATATTTAGTGAAAATTGGGAAAATCTTTCACATCAAATATACTCAATAGAAAATGTATGAATGCTTGAAGGATCATACTAAGTATGACTATTGTGTAAGGGATGATTAGGAGAATTCATGGGAGTGGTTTCTATGGGAGATGAAGGGATCATTGGTGGGGAAGATTCCATGGGTGAGGGACTCATAGGTGGAGAAGGATCCACATGTGAGGGAAGGTCCACAGGGAAGGGACTCGCAAGTGGAGGAATAGTAGGTGAAGAAGGGACCATAGGAGGTGAAACCATGGGGTAATAAGGGGGAGCCTTTTTGTGAAAATAACATGTGGGAGGAATGGTAGAAGGTGCAAGAATGGTTAGGAGGTGATCCTTGAGATGTTATTAAAGGATGCAATAATGATCAATGTGATGTGTGCCACATTGGTCTAGAGACAATATACCTCTCCATACTTAAGAATATACTTAGGTGATACTTCTAGGGGAGGTATAGCCTTTAATCCAAGATACAAGGTATTGATATTTTATTGTAGCTTATGATAATGCTTGGATGAATGGTTATCTATGCCATGGATGTAACTTATATGCTTGTGAGTAGTCTTGGTAGTATACTCATATGAGGAGATGTAATAGAAGCTAAGGGAGTCTGGTATAGGAAACAGTCTCTAGTCCAATGACTGACAACTTTATAAATGTCATAATAAAGTTGACTGGCCCATTTGGTGGATGAAGGAGCCAGTTATGGTAAAGGGATAAAACCATCACCAAGAGAAGATGGGTTTGGTGGAGAGTTTGGACAAGTCTCAACTGAACGATCAAGAGGATCAAAAGTAGGATAAGACTTAGATAAAGTGGGAGTGGGAATGGGATCCAAGCTAAGCTCTATTAAGGGAGGGACAGGGTCCATAAATGGCTAAAGTATAGTTGCATGCATCTCAAGGATAAGTAGGCTATAAGGGTTACCATATCTAGTAAAGAGATAAGGACCAGTTATATCATTATCCATAAGCATACTCCTATAAGGTTATTCATAAACTAGAGGTGTTTGCACCATCTCTACCCTATGATAAAGAGGAAAAATACTAAAATTAGGAAAAATATATGATGGACTATGGGAAGATATACTAAAATACTGAAGCAAAGAGGAATGATAACGAATAATATTAACATCTCAGGCTTTAACTAGACCTCTTAAGAATGTATCATCTAAGGTATAACCATCATCATAATTATTTGTATTAAGAGCAATGGTGTAGATAGGGATGACCTTGTCATCCGATGTGGTGTGATGAATGGAATGTTGAGTCTTAGTTAAGATAAGAATATCATCATGAGGTGGTTGATGAGAATGAGGTTGAAAAGAGGTGGGAAGCTGAGAGATGAGATTAGATGAGAGATCAAAAGTTTTAATATTAAGATTGATCTCATTAGGCTCATCATCATTAGAATCTAGGAGGTTAGGGGGAATATTCCTAATGAGTTTTAGATGACCATTGTAACCTCAAGTAGAATTAATAGGGAAGTTAAATCATTGATATTCATGAAATATAATGTTAGGTAAGGGTTCAAGGGTAGGAATATTGAATACACCATGGTCTTAGAATTGTTCAATTTTTTTAGGATTGGTGTCACCTTGAATTTTATAGATGGCTCCATTGTGAGGAAATTTGATGCAATGGCAAGCATAAGAAGCAACTTATCTCATGTGATGAGTCTATGGCCTACCATGAAAAATGTTGTTAGATAGAGTAAAGTTGAATATCATCATCTTCATATGAATGGTGATAGGTGGGATGGTAATGGGGATCCACACACAACCTAAAGGAGGCATTTGACTTTGGTCATAAACTTACATGTGTTGCATGTGGACTTAAGATTACATTTAGAATATCTAAAGGTTTTGATAAAATTGAGAGAGTCAACATCGGTTCCAAACCCCTCATCAATCAAGGCAATCCTTGACTTGGATATCACTAATTTAGACACTGATAAATAGAGGAGGATCATCCACATGAAGCAAAATATCATCGAGGATCATGGAAGAAATGGGGAATTTGAGGGAAAGAGAAGTGTCTATTATTTCATCAACATGTATGGACTTCTCTTTACACTATTATAAAATGTTTTCTTCTAATCTGGATAAGGTTTCTTCACATCCTGCTACGGGAAGATGAGGGATGTTCATTTCAAACAAGAGCTACATAAGATGATTATGATGATGTAGAGAGGTCCTCATAAGTTTAAGAAATGGGATTTGAGATGGGAGATTAATGATTTCCATGATAGGATCCAATTCATCATAGCCTATAAGGAGATTTTTGGAAAGAGGTGCATAGTATTTAAGGAGGTCCTTCAAAAGAGGATTTGAAGTACATGTGAATTTATGTTGATAAGAGGTAGAAGGTTGAATAGGAGGACAAGTTTGTAGATTATGTTGAGAATATGGAGCAGTTGATGTAGGTTTGGTTTGAGAATTATTAGAAGAAGTGTTGATAGAAGTTTGAGTATCATTAGTGATAGGTAAAGAAGATAGAGGGATGGTATAAATAGTATGAGAAGTTTTATCCAAGGAAGGTGTTGGAATTGGTTCATCAAAAGATATAAGGTCATCTTGACCCAACTAATTTAAGTGAGTCGGATTAGAATCTTAGATAACATAAAATGTGCATGATAATGAAGGTGTGTAGATGGGTTAAGGATCAATGAAAGAAACCAACCTTCACATGTTAGTCATATTAACCATATTATCTTTAAGATTTGGGTCAAGAAGACTATAAACATTATTGGTATAAGGGGTTGGATTGTCTTGGTGATTTGGAAAAGGATATTTATAGATGGCCAAATGAGCATTAGCATGATTCAAATATTGAGAGTTAATATGTGTTTCATGGGCTTTAAAAGTAATGTCATACGCTTATTGGCATTGATGAATGGAAAAATCATGGTCAAAATTAGGACCAAGAAGGAAATCCATAGCTAAATTATGAAGCTTCCTACAGGTCTCATGAGAATATGATAACTAACATGAAACCAAAAAAATATATTGGAATCATACCAAGATTTCATGAGACGAGTGGGATCAAGTTTTCATGGGAAAGGGCCTTGGTATATGTTTTAATAATTTTGTTGAGGATAAAGGTTTGTGAAAATTGATGTTATTGGTTAAAGAGAAATGAAGATTGGTGATGTGTTTAGGAGGGGAAACTTGTTATTAAGTTCGGTTAGGAACAATAACTTGAATATTATGAATGGTATCATAAGAATTTGTGACACCATCATTGGTAGTGATATGTTTATTATTATTGAGTAACATGTGAGTACCTTTAGAAGGTTGGGATGGTTAAAATTGATGCATAAGAAAATATTTATGTTTATCTTGGTCAATAGCTTCCTCTAAAGTATGTGGAGAGAGGGTTTAGAATCAATATTACAATACGGAAAAAGAGCATTGGTAAAGAGATGGAAAAGGTTGTCATCTACCATATTATGCTCTCATTTTTTATACAATGTCTTCCATCATTTAACAAAAGTTTATGTAGTTTCAGTTTCAAGTTGCTTATAATTTATAAAATGGACTAAGGTATTCTTAGGAAGATCACTAGTTTGGAACTCTTAGACTAGAGCATTTACTAAATCTTCCAAACTTGTAATAAATGAGTTTTAAGCTGGTTGTACCAATCTAAAGCATCACCCATGAGAGTTTTATCTAGTAGCTTTGTAGTGGCAAAGGTATTTAGTTTAACCTAGTCTTTATATAGATTTCTAAATGTTTTTAAATGAAGAGTAGGTTTAGTTAACCCATTGAAATAAATGGTAGGGGTGATACTTCCTATATCAATATTAACAATTTGAGATGTAAGAGGCTCATTTTAAAGATGTTTGATTGTCTTATTGACAAGAGGAGGTTGAGGGATAAGATAACCATGAGAATATTGAATAGAGGTGGGGTAATATTTTGATTATGCATGACCCATGGCATTTGTTGAGGGTAGGTTTAAAGATGGATAATATGATTTTGAATTTGCATCATTTGATTTGCATTGTTAGCTTGAAAATCATTCATTTGATTAGGATTTTGTAATAGGATTTAATTGGTTTAAGTTTCATTAGTGTTTGAATAATTTAAATTGGAATTAGTGGCTTGGGTATCATTATGAGTGTTAATAGGAGCTTGAGAACTTGGTAAGTGAGGCACTAGTGGCATAATTTAATTGTGTGGAAAAATTTGGACTAGTAGAGGGATGAGAAGGAATAACACTAGAGGAATTATTACCATGGGTATAAAATGATGCACTAATGGAAGAATTGAGAATAGTGGGTCTTGTAAGAGGCCCACTAGATGTAGAACCTAACATGTTAATAGAGATACTAGGAATGGAGGTAGAGGAATTCAAAGAAGAAAAAGTCATTATATGAAAAGGGGTCAAAATAGATGGAAGAGGTTAGGAATCAAAGAATCTAGTATCCTCAAGTCCATGTGAGAGCATGGGATAATTTGAATGAGGCTCTTCAACTTGACCACTTATCGTGAGTTGGTAAATAGTAGAAGGATCATTTCCTTGATGTTGAAAAAACTCATAAATGAAAAAGATCATTTTTGGGGTATAATCTAATTTGGGTTGATATTCAAGTGAGAAGAGAGGGTTGAAAATTAAATAAGAATTAAGAGGGTTCACATAGTTTATTATTTAAGAGGCTATATGAAACATTAATTTCATTCAGGATAGGAGCCACAAGCTGCTTATGGGAGAACCTATTAGGTTTGGCAAGACTCATCATATCCATTGAATTCAACTCATTTTTGTCTTCAAAAAAAACTTCATGATGAAGTAGGGAGATTAGATAAAACAAAATTGATGCAAAAGTAAGGAATTACAAAGGGGCAAATAAAAGTACATAGTCAATTGGGTTGACTAGTACTAGAAATAAGATCTAAAAGCTAAGTTAATAAAGATATAAAGTTGACACAGTTGACCTAGTACTATAACCTAAGATATAAAATAGCCTAATAAGGATACAAATTTGATATGGTTGATGCCGTACTATACCTAGAGAGGCAAAAATGAATACTGGGTCGACCAAGTTGACTTAGTACTAAAAGCAGGGGAAACAAGTAGTTTATAGGAGACTATATCAAACAAAATGATAGTGTACTAAAAATAGAGAAAATTTTCATAATTTACCTTTAAATTAATAAATGAAATAAAACACACAAGCAATTAGATCAATGAGGATGATCCAATTGAGGCACATAACATAAAACCTTACACCAACACTAGCCAATGCATGTTTTTTCAATACAACATACAATGAGTAAAGAGCAAGCAGTAAACTAAAAATTAAATGCTAACTATATGGTCACCATGAATGTTGTTAAATTTATAAAGTGTTATTTTAATTGTGACAAGGAAGTTGGCTAAAAATTGGGAACTACGAAGTGATCTATGGATGGTTTCATGATGTTTAAGTTGAAAGGGATTTATGTTAGCAATACTACTAGCTTGGTATTGGGGCCTACCCCCTCACTTCACAATACCATAGAAATAAGGGTGTCAGGTGATTTTTCAATATATACCATTAACTGTGTTGATACTTGGCTAAAAAAATAAGTCAGTTTCCCCCTTGGTGATGAAATCCAAGTAGGTAGGCCTTAGTAGACAATTTTTTAAATGCATTTTGAAAATATATGAGTTGGTAGTGTGTGTAATAAAATATAAAAATAGTGTAACTAATTAGTATATTTTAAAAACACCTAATTAGACTATGTGATCTAATCTAAGCATGCAAACAACTGAAAGTGAAAGTGTGAAGTGATTACTAGCATATAGTTGTTAATTTCCAATTTGAAACATAACATAGAGTCAATTCAGGGGACACTATATGAAAACACTATAAAATAGATTCGACAATATTGCTACTATACTACAAAAGCAAGGATATTTAATAACTATGTCAATATGGTTGACCTAGTCTTCCAGATAGAATACAGAACTAGGTTGACCTAGTTTTTTGTATGATGGTAGTTTTAAAGACTGGAAACTTTACAAAATAGAACTATATAAAAGAACTAAAATGAAAGAAAGAGAGAGAAAGGAACCTTGGTGGGTTATAATATGCTAAGGAATGTGAAATTATTTTTAAAGTGCCATGAATGTTACTTGCATATTCTACCATGTCAACTAGATCGACTTAGTTATAAAATTCCTTGTTTATTGAAGCCTATTAAGATGACTATATCGGCCTAGTCAACCCAATATGTTTTTTGGAAGCTATATAGAATACTATATCAGCTTGGTCAACCTCGTATGTTTTATATAAGTGAATAAGAGTACTATGTTGACCTATTCAACCTAGTAACCTATATCCCATGAAGACCTACATAGAAAGCAAAGAGTCATTTTTTTGCAGTTGTGTGTTAAACATGTGCATAGAAATTAGAAACTATAGCATCCTTATATTCCTAATGTTGAAAATATATAAATATAATAAATAAAATGATATAAAAAAGAAAAACATGAAATAAAACTTACAAGGGTTAAATTCACATTAGGTTTACCAAAATGTATAAAATTAAACATGTATCAAATCTATAAATCAATCCTAACTTGAAGAAGATAAATCTTACTTACACTTCTGATTGGGGATAGATTATATAATTCATAACATGACCCATATGTGGATTTACTAGACCCAGTTAGGGGATTTCATACTACAATAAGATCATTAGAGAGGGTTCTAAAGCCTCCAATCAAGTAAAACTATGTAATAACCCTAATTAAAATGTTATGTTTTAATATTCACTAAACTAATAACAGGTAAATCAAAGTCTAATATAGTGCTCATCAAAGCTTGTGGCATAAAGTGGGGGTAATAAAAAATAAAAGTAAACATGTATAGAATAAATATACTCACATCAATGTATATGGAATCCCAATGCATGGAAGATAAGTAAAAATGCATATCTATCTACTCTTACAAAGGAGAAACAAAGTTAAAAATGTGAGCTAGGAATTTGACTCAAGAGAGGCTGGTTAGTATCATGTTAATTTCAAAAATAAAACAAAATGAAAGAAACACACTAACTAGCCTAACATATATGGGCCTACACACTAGGGAGATCTTAGTTAACAAACATGAATAAAACACACAACTAAAATGAAAAAGTAACTTTCTTTTACCTTCCTTGGATGCTCCAAAATGCTTTTTGTAGTGGCTTACTCAACTTGTGCTCATGAAGTCTTCATCAAAGGAGGCTTGGCTATCTCTTCTTCTCCTTAGCACCTTATAGATTTGGCTTAACTTGGCTTAAAATCAATTTTTCATGGTAACACTAATTGCAATGGATTTTTGGAATAATTTTTGCATTATAAATTTGCACCAAAATAGATTAGAAATGATGTTCATGACTTCTCTATTTATAAATTTTTGAGATTGGATAGAATCAACCTGAACTATCCATCTCAGGATTGAGATGTGTGGCTAAAGATTAATCTAATTATGCAATTAAAATTTATAAATAGGCTTGTCAATATTTTGGATAGATGGGAAATTAAGAGGCATGGAGGTTATTGATGAGGCATGAGAGGCATGAATCCTGATAGTTATGGTATTTATGGCCTAGGGATGTCTTCCCAAGAAATGAGGTCACTTGATGATGCAGATTTTCAATATTCATTTCCAAAAATAAGTATTCAATAAGTTTCCATGGAATTCTTGATTAGAATATAATTTAGTTTAATTATCTCTTAAGAATGATTAAGCACTTTGTGCACAAATTACTCAAATTGATTAGAGTACTTTGTTATTGGTCCAAATTTTGACTAGATTAAAATTGGAAGTTAATGTCAGATGTGTTGGATTTGTTATCCTATTTAGGATGTTGTCAACACTAAATAACAAACACATGTCTCATGAAAGAGATTTGATAGAAAAGAGAAATCTAGAGCACCTTTGTGCAAAATTGGCATTTTGACTCAAAATGATCTTATCAAAGTTAGTTGGCCCAGAAATTGCATTGCCCCATTTAATGATACCCTAGCTAAAATCAGCACTTAAATATATCAAATTCAAATCTTTTAATGTGTTTTAGTATTTTTAGACTAAATTGTGCATTTTGGTGGAAATTGGTTAAAATCTTGGTTGGGGGTCATCGATGGCCTATTTTAGGTGTCTATAGTTTGCCCCTGTTTGGAAAGATGTTGCAAATTGTAGGTAAAGCAATGTCTTCTAAAATAATGAAAAAAGGCCTTTACACCAAAAAGAAGATGATGGTTGAAGAACAAATATCTAAATGGTGTTTGGGAAGCCTATGATGATGTCTCCTTGAAGGAGTGCTCATCACATTTATTGATGGGTGGTTCCTCAAAAAGAAATAAGAAGAAAGGCAGAATTAACCCATGGTTGAGATTAATCCAAATAATAAAATGCTTAGATGCATTGATGTAAAAAGGATGTTTATTTGCCTAAAGGTAGTTATAATTAGGAATAAAAGTCAAAATAATGATTTTCCAATAGGCAGTTATAATCATTAAGCAGACCTAGATTGGCTAAAGATGATTATGCCCCAGTTAAGGTTGATTAACAAGAATAACTCAAAGATATAAATTGGAATATAGATTAAATATGAGTGGCTTAAAATTGATGAAAGAGATGATATAGGAATGAGATTGATCAATAGAAAATGATTCAAGTGTACCTGTTAACAAGGAGATGCTCATCTTTATTAGCAATGATACAACTAGAATGTTTAATAGGTTTATTTGATCAAGGGTGGGATGGGAGGATTTACCTAGGTGTCAAGGAGAAAATTATATGACTCCATTTATTGTAGACCTTCTTGAAGCTGATTTTTGTTATAGCATGTGATGGTAGGCTTCATAATAGAACACCATGAAGACTTGGCCAAAATATGCATAAGGACTGACTCTCAATACAATAAACACTCAAAACTAATACACCAATGATGATAATATTGACATATGAATATGGATGGACTCAAGAATAATTTGCTCAAGGAATTACAAAATAAACACATATAAACTAAGTCGAGGCAATAGTGCTAAAAGTAAATAAAAAGGAAAGTAAACAAACAAATTAAAAAAAAACAAACAAATAAATAACCTGAAATAAATAAACAAATAAAAAGACAAAAAATAAAAGAAAAATAAAGCATCCTAATAATGATAATGCCCCATTAAGTTGGATCGAGGATAATTGACTAGGCTTAGACAAGATAAATATTTTTGCATTTTGAAATATTTTGAATGTTTTTGGCATTTTGAGGTATCTTAACTCAATCAAGAATGACGAAATACCTACTTGCAAAATGGTGAGAGTGTTTGTCTTAGGTTTCTCACAAAATGGTGAGAGCATATGGAAAGAGGGACTAAGGCAACCTCAACATGAATTGAGCATGACCCACATAGTCCTAAAATGACCTCAAGTCATAGTAATTCCATCCACACAAAAGGCAGAGAAAAACCAACTAGGTCCCAACAAGTTCTTAAATCCAACAAATGGCCAATCAAATGAAAATAATAATGGTAAGGTGATGCGGTAATGCATGATAAATAAGTGTTACACCTAGTTTGCCCATAGGTGGTTATAACTAGGATATAACAGCATAGGTCAATGATACTAGTTTGTCCATAGGTGGTTATAACTAGGATATAATAGCATAGGTCAATGATAACTTGCCCATAGGTGGTTATAATTAGTAGCAAGACTAATGAAACACTGATTTGCCCATAGGTGGTTATAATCAAGCTCACATAAACAAGCTTGATACAAGATGGAAAATGAAAGATATCTTGCTAGATCAACTGTCACACTACTTTCATAAACTATCATTTAAACACAAACCTGATTGATTATTGAAACTTGATTAGAATCCTCTCACAAAAACTTTAAGAAGAACCAAAGGAACCAAGATAAAAATATTATTGGGTAGGATGACTAAAAATAGGCTTTGGTCTAGATAGGAAAGGAATGATAGGATGGTATAAATTGGTAAGAGGGTTTGCCCCCAAGTGATAGGGTGAATATCAAGAATATGAGATAATGGTAAATGGATATGTAAAAATGGCAATGGCATGGTAATGAAATGGTATGGTACATGTTTTTGGTATGGTACATATTTTTGGCTTGGGTATGGTTTTTGATTTTATTGTTCCTAATAATGGGGAGATGCATGTCCTAATCAGAAAATGATTCAAATAGAATAATCAATCATGTTAATTTCTAGCCCATACCTTATCTGAATAACTACTCCATCAAGAACTCAATGTAGATTTTGATTCCAAGAATGTTATTGTGATCTTCATTGGTCATTGATTTTGATTCCTTCAAACATTGAGACAAGCTATCTTTGTAGCCTCTACAAAGGAAAGTGTGACCATGGATGGTAAACAAGGACAAATAATGGATGGTAGGTTTGATTATGAAATGGAATGGTAGGTGATAATGGAATTTGGAACCATTGGGAAACAAATGAATATTAGGACGTTCAGTCACATGTAATGTTGTTGATGCCAAATTTGACATAATTTTGGTTGTTGTAAGGCCAAAGACTTTTTATCTTGATAGGAACATTAAATTTTTTTGTTGATTGGGCATAAGAGTAGATACCATCTTATTAAGCTATAGATAAGAAGCTATTTTGATTTGATATTTAATTTTGTCTTCATCAATTAATGAATAACTTTTGTGCTCAGCTATTGGTGCCTCAATGAGCTAGGAATTTGACTCAAGATAAGATGGTTAGGATCGTGTTAGTTTCAAAATGAAAACAAAATGAAAGAAACATACTAACTAGCATAACATCTCTAGACCTAAACATTAGGGAGAGCTTAGTTAACAAACATGAATAAAATGCATAACTAAAATGTAAAAGAAACCTTATTTTACCTTCCTTGAATGCTCTAAAATACTTTTTGTAGTGGCTTGCTCAAATTGTGCTCATGACATCTTCATCAAAGGAGGCTTGGCTATCTCCTCTTCTCCTTGGCACCTTATGGCTTTGGCTTGGCTTGGCCTTGACTCAATTTTGCATGGTAACAATAATTTCAATGGCTTTTTGGAATCATTTGTGCATTATAACATTGCACCAAAATAGCTTAGAAATGATGTTCATAGGCTCTTTATTTATAGATTTTTTAGATTGGCTAGAATCAACCTAAACCTTCCATCTCAAGATTGAGATGTGTGGCTAAGGATTAATCTAATTATGTAATTAAATTTTATAAATAAGCTCATCAATATTTGGGATAGAGGGGATATTAAGAGGCATGGAAAGCATTGATGAGGCATGGGAGGCATGAATCATAATATTTATGGCATTTATGGCATATGGATGTCTTCCCAAGAAATGAGGTCACCTAATGATGTAGATATTCAATATTCATTTCCAAAAATAAGTATTCAACAATTTTCCATGGAATTATTAATTAGGCTCTAATTTGGTTTAATTAGCTCTTAAGCATGATTAAGCACTTTATGCACAAATTACTCAAATTGATCAGAATGCTCTGTTGTTAGTCTAAAATTTGACTAGATTAGAATTGGAAGTTAATGTCAAATGCATTAGATCCATTATCCCATATAATATGTTTCCAACACCAAATAAAAAAGGTGTGTGTCTCATGTAAGAGATTTGATGAAAAAGAGCAATCTAGAGCACCTAGGTGCAAAATTGGCATTTTGACTCAAAATGATCTGATCAAAATTAGCTAGCCCATAAATTTTATTACCCTATTCAATGACACCCTAGCCAAAATCAGCACTTGAATATATTAGATTCAAATCTTTTAATGTGTTTTAGTGTTTTTAGGCCAAATTATGCATTTTGGTGGAAATTGGTCAAAAGCCTGGTTAGAGGTAATCGATGGCTAGTTTTAGGTGTCTATAAGGAATACTTAACTTTGAAGATAAACCCATCAAGCTTTAATCTCTCCCTTGGCCAAGGTTTTTCATAAGAGGTTGTTATGATATGTAAGGATGACAAGGATAAATCATCTCTAGGCTACACAACCTATCAATGCATCCAAAAGACTTCTCCACAGGATAAAATCCATATCTCTATTGAAATATGAAACCCTAAGCTTATTCCTCAAGTATGATGGTTGATAATAAGATGTGTAATATCTCTTGTTCTTATATTCTCTAAATAATGGAAAAATGATCATGTATATATATGTGGATTCAACCCTAAGCCCTTCTAAAAGTTTTGATCAATAGGGTTGACCTATTACTATTATTGACAAAAACTCACTATGTCATGGGCTAGCTTGACTAAGAGCTAACCTAGACCCTAGATGAGTTTCACCAATAAGAGTAGTCGACCTAGTACTGTAAACTATAAAAAGGGGTTTTAGGTTAGGAAAATGGGTACAAAAGGTGGGAAATGATTGGAGGAGTGTACAAGAGAGAAGAAAAAGCTTATGGAAATGGTTTTCAAGAGATAAGTGTGTAGATAAAAAGTGGTAAAAGGGATTATAATGATGAAAAGCACTAATGGCCTAACCACCCCTTTCCCGATGCACCCCTTAAGGTGTGCACTCAAAGAGATTAAAACTTGATAGGTTTCTGTAAGATAGAGAGCATTAGTAATTGATAAAAGTTTGAAAATATTATGTGTATACATACCCTATAGAATTGGACATGAAAATGATGAGGTAATGGAGTATAAAATATGTCATTAGGGTAGGGTAAAGGTCATGGGGGAATATTTAGAACCTATAATGGCCTTCTAGGATAAGGGCATCCTAAGCAGGTCTTAGGTTAAGGTCTTAGGCCCTTAATTTTTTGGAGAAAATCCCTATTTTATAACCAAGTGTAGATATTTTATTTAAAACTTCTTTTAAAAATAGAAAGGCAAAAAGGCCTTTTTTACCAGATATTTTTTTGAAAGAGATGAAGACTTCCTTAAATATTTATTTTCCCTAAATTTTTAAAACTCACATAAATGTAATAAACCAACCAATGTTTTTCTCAAATAATTCAAAAATTCTTTGTAATTATTTTTAAAAAGTCAAACTTTTAAAAAATTCTTAACCCCAAAATTTACTAAAATGCACTAAAAATCTAACAAATCTCCTAAAACTAAAAACCCACAATGTTTTCAAAATGCCCACATGATTTTTCTATAAAAAAACTAAACATGGCACATCCACTAACAAAATGACCCTTGACACCCTGGAAAACCTCAAATTTTGATTTTTCTTATAAGACTATGATATTTTGGAAAAACAAAGAGAGATAAAATGTAGGGTTTCACCCAAAATGGAAAATTTTCCCCTAAAATTGGTTAAGTATACAAAATCCCTACTTTGATACCATGTGATATCTAGAGATTCCTACATAATAAAAAATGATGCAAGTTCAATATAAATTTAACCCTATATAATTCTTGTATATTTCTTACAAATAAATTAACATGAAGATTAAAATTAATAAAATATAGTATAAAAAATGAAAATAAAGCCCTGGGTTATATGAAAACTCCCATAAGCAGTTTTAAGGCAACATACAAGGTGCCTAAGTGGTCTCAAGCATATACAATTCTTTCTCACAATACTTAAATTTATCCCAAATGATTTTTTGAATTTTTAGATAGTTTATACATGTGAATGAAATGTAACTATTTATAATAAAACCCTAGGAATCATATAAAATATCCCATTGGCTAGGTGAAATTGTACGCACTCTTGATTTTTTAGTGATTAATGTAAGAGCATCCAGATAGTCAAGCAATCTTACATCACCCAAAATATATCTTATATGTTTGTGTGATTTCATTAGTCAAATACATCCTATAGGAAAATAATCATAATTCAACAAGATTTAGAAAGGGAGAAAGAATGGTTTTAGGTTAAGAGATAGAGTGTTTATTATCTTGTAAGGAAATTTCTAATTGATGCAAGCATGCATCAACCAATAATTAAAATGTTTTCATGGTGGTTATATAACTGACACTCTAGCGGAAGAGTTGGTTTCTCTTTTTATGGTTAACTATATGTAATAACATCTTATATTTATTCAAGTGCTCATTTGGAGCATTTTCAAGGTGAATGGTAATTCCAAGAGTTATACCATGAGATAATAAAGAGGATGGAAGGCTTTGGACTAGGTAAATTGAAGTGGATAATAACTTCCAAGTGAGTGTAGAAAGTAAGAATTCAAAAGGATAAGATATTTTTATTAGTCCAAGATGGGGACTATGAGTTAGAGAGCATTATTCTATTAACGATATCCTTAAGAAAGTGCGTGAGTGTTGTGTGTGCAATATTTGATTTTCCTAAAATAAGAGCAATAAATTATGGATTTTATTTAAATCTCATATATTTGTGCTTATTTTTAGTAATAGGTTTCAATTAATAGAATGTATTTCATGGACCCTCTACCCTTAACTATGTCATATGGTATTAGAGTGAGGAACAACTATAGGTTGAGAATAGAGAGGTAAAAGAGTGTGACCTAATTAGATTCACAAAAGTAGTGCATTAGTAGTTTTGGATTTGAAAAATGAATCAATATGCCTTCAATAAGAGTGGGAAGAGTTGAATTAATGGTTTCCAATATGGTAAGAATATTGGATGAGATTGTAGATATGTTGAGGGTTACGCATACAATATTATCTTTTATTGAAGAGGATAAAATAAGGATATTCAACCCAAAGGATGATTTAAGTGATGTGTAAAATTAAGGGTTGGGAGTGGAATATGTGGGAGTACCACCAAAAAAAATTATATGGAGGAGAAGATAGGATTTCTAGAGCTATTTCAAACATTGGAAGAGGATCCAAAGTGAAATTTCAAAAAAATAGGAATGCAATTATATGGTGGAAGGATGTACAAACATAAAGAAATATAAGGGGAAAGGATAATTATTTTTTTGGATAGGATGGTTGTAAATCTTAAAATAAATATTATTCTCATGGATTATAAGCTATATTTATTTAAGATATTATAAAACTTGATGAAAAAGGAGATAAGTATGGGGTACATCATGAAGGAGTTATACAATAACACGATTTGAGTTAGCAATATAAAAATGGACTAAGATAATAAATAAAGATACATTTATGGGTTATGGATGAACATTTAATATTAAATTATCTTATTAAGGATGGATACAGTATAATAATCATACCAATATGCTTTAAAAGTGGAAGAGAAGTTTTCATGGAGGCAAAAAATTACATGAACAGGAAGAGGGAGTTTCAGTAGTGATAAAGGATAACCATCAAATGAATGCAATCAATAGTGGAATTAGGAAGGAATTATCTCTTCTCAAGTTCTAAATCAATAAACAAAAGGAATATTCACCTTTATAAGAGGAAGGGGAAGTTATGGATGAGGAATAAAAATATCATCCAATGGGACATGTTATAGATATCATGACTTTGGTTATCATGATTTGTGTTCCCTCATGCTCAATGTGATGGTGAAAATATTAGGAGTAAATGTAGAGTAAATATTACATAATATGAAGTCAAATGTGTATCATCACACATGCATAGAGAAGAATAGAAGCAAGGAGATATTTTTCTAGCAAGGATGATAATATTTAAGGTTGAGAAGAAGAGTAAGGAGTACCAAAGGAGACACATTTTCAAAACCTAATGCAAGACAAAAGTTAAGTGTTGTAATATTGTAGTTGAAATTATAAGCTAAAATAATTTAGTGTCCACTATGATGGTTCACAAGATAAATTTGGTGTATTTGGGATATTATGAAAGAATGTTATGAAATTGAAATTAAGACTGGTATATATCAGGATAATGTTTTGTGTGATGTCTTACCCATAGATGCATGTCATGTTTTTTTGAGGAGGCCACGAAAATTTTATAGGAGTATGTTGTATGATAGGAGAGCTCACATCATGTGTGTTAAAAAGGATGGGAAGAGATACATCATAAATCCCTTGAAATAAAGAGTAGTTTAGTGTAAACACTAGAATCATCTAACAAGGAATGTTGAGGATCATATATTGTTGGAAAAATTGGTAGGATATTCTCTCTTATATAAAGGAGATACATGGGAGGTTTAATAATTACCTATAAAATTTGAGAGGAAGATAGGGCAAGAAATAATAGTATCAGCTCAGATGTATATAACTAAGAATAGGAAGGAAGTGAAAATATGTGGTAAGGGAGGTCAGTTGAATATTCAAGGGAGCTAGGATGAGATATCATGGAACACGATTAGTATAGTGTTATCAAGGGTAAAGGGGATATTATTAATTCTAATAAAAATGAGAAAATATATGTATTAGGTGGAAGGAGTCAAAGAGTCACTAAAAGGGAAAGATTCAAAATGAAATGTGAAGAGTCAATTGAAAGATTTTATAAGCAATTATATGAGAAATTGAAAAGAAGACCATTATTTTAATAATAAATATCATCTTGGTCTCATTATGAGTTGGTTTATTCTCTTCTTTGTATTTCTTCTTTTCCAGTAGTTATGTTCTTCATATGTGCAAATCTAGTTATTTATGATTCTTTCCACTAATAACAATCAACAATGGTGTGGTTTTTTGTGTGATTAGATCCTAGGCCTAAAAATAGTGTGTGGCTACATTATTATTTGAGCCTTGGGAAATTTTCAATGAAGTGCTTCACATTCATTATACATATAGGTCTATTTGATAAATAAATTTGCATACAAGTCTATTAGAAGCACGCAAAGTGTTTGATAAAAAATTATTTAGCAAGATGAGGAGAATAAACTTGTTGATGCAAGGTTCGTGCCAAGTGTCTATTGAAATGCTAGCATAAAGGAAAGACTAGATGACAAGGCTTAAAAAATTGAAGATATGTGACTATTTCTAGGTAAAAGAGGAGGCATCTCATTTTTCATTCAAGTTGAGGCACAATGCAAACAAAAATAGGAAAAGAATTAACAAATAACTCAAAATATTATATGTGAAATATATGATAAGAGAACATATACAATAAGAAACCAAATAGATAAAACTATTTGGGTTCTCATTTTTTAGTTGAAGATTTAGTTGTAGCCATGTTAAAATCAGATCTTGTTATAGATAAGATCTAGGTGGTTTAAGTCCTGACATAAATTTGGATTCTCATCAAGTTTTTATTTGTATCTCAATACATGAAACATCATAGAATTTATAAAGCTTTACAAGAAAATTTATAAATTCACAATGATAACTTCATGCTTATCGAGCTTCTATGATTATTTAAAGGAGAATTTAGAGTTTTTAAGACCTTGCATGCAGATAATGGAATAGACTATGAAGACTATTATAGGTCTCAAGGAAGTCCTTTGAACCTATACATGGAATTTATATACATTTTATATGATGCATTAGATTTATATTGGTGCATGGCAGATAGTAATATAAAGGCATTTACCTTTACTCCAATCATATCACTACCATACCTTTTCTCATGTTTGCCATTTCCAATCCTTCATAGTAGCTCAAATAAATATGACACATGGTCATTTATATGTCATAGCCAAAATTGGTAGAATATGGTTACACTAATAATATTGATTTCAAAAATATTGATAATAAGTTTAACTCCAAATTAGAGAATTAGAATCCAAAAATACCCTTGTTTTTATTGTTAATGAAAAAGTTGAAAAAACTAGACTAAAGAAAGAGTATTTATAGTTTTATAAAATTATAAATGTATTTGAGATTGTACTAGATAGTTAATATAAATAAGCTATTGATGTTGAAGAGTGGGTATAGTGATGTTGAAGAGTGGGTATAGTGATGTTGAAGAGCAGGTATAGTGATGTTGAAGAGCGAGTATAGTGATGTTAAAGATTGGGTATAGTGATGCAAGTTAGACTATTTAGTTGTAGAAGAGATAGCTCCAACTAAAGAGGCTATAGAGAGTATGAGTAGGAGTAGTTTAGGTTCTCAAATGCATTTGTAATATATTAAAATTATAAAAACTTGATTTTTTGTCATTTGTGTGTCTTGGGATGAAACACATTTTAAGTTAGGGTGAGTGTTAGCAAGGGTAAAGGGGTTATTATTAATTGTAATAAAAATGAGAAAATAGATTTATGAGGTGTAAGGAGGATTCAAAGAGTCACTATAATGGAAAGAGTCAAAAGGGAATGTGAAGATTCAATTTAAAGATTTTATAATTAATTGTATGGTAAAGTGAAAAGCTGGCCATTTGAGTGAATAAGAAATATATAGCTTTATGGTCTCATATTGTCTTTTTATCTTGTATTTTCTTTCAATCATTTATTATTCACAACTTTTTTTTTTTCATTCTACCACTAAACTATCATTAACATAGAGGAGGATCATTTACAATAAAAAAAATCTATAAATTATGGTGATACATCATTTTTTTTTTTTAAGAAATACTATGGATTGGCCCATGAAGTCAAAATGGTTGTTCTACCACCTATCTCAAATTTGTGTAGTGTTCTCACAAACACTTACTCTAGGTGTTTGATGTAAGATCACTTGAGTATTAAATCAAACTTATATCTCCCAAAAATAAATATTCTATATTTTTTGGATTCCATAATTTGAAGACACCCTAACGAACTCAAACATAATTTGGTAGGATTTAGGAAGGGAGGAGTGGTTTTAGGTCAGAAGTTAGAGTTTTATTTGTCTCATGATGAAACTAGTGATTAACATAGGCCAAAATTATAGGAAGATACATTTCTTTCCACTATAGTTGAAAACATCTAGTAATGATTGAAAATCATTCAATTACTCATTTTAAACAATTTCAAAGTGGATGGAAATCTAAAGAGTCGCATCATAAGACACAAAATATGATGGAAGGCTTTGGAGCCAACATACTAAAGTGGAGAATAACTTCTAAGAGTGTGTGTAGAGTAGGAATCTAAGAGGAGTGTAAATAATTATGTTAGTCTGACAAAGTGATTGTATATGTGTGAACATTATTATATTTTACAATATTATTAGGAGAGAGTTTGAGTGTTTTTTGTTTAATATATACATTTCCTTACTAAAGAGCAATAAAGTGTGAAGTTAGTTTTAGTCTCATATCTTTATGTGTGTTTTGATCTATAGGCTACAAAGAAGTGGTTATCCTTCTTCAGACCCCATATCCTTGACTACATCAGAAATCCCCTTCGGTCTTAGTGGATTTCTCATCTCACATGACTTTTTCTAATTCCTAATTAGAAAAATTGAAGTAACATAGATATTTATAACTTGATATAAATTTTATAACCTAAGTAAGCTTAAATTTATGGTGAGAATGAAAACCTATGCCAACATACCTTTCTCATTACATTTACCCCAAGCATGGGATCAAACTAGCCCTTCTACTCTCCCCATACCTTTATATGTTACAAGCATCCTAATTGTTTTATTGACCATCCATAAAATGGTCCACTCTACTTTCTCCCTCTCCAAATATAGTAAGTCAATCATTTACATTCTTAACAACCCCTCTCATTTCCTTGGAACCAGTCTACCAGACTAAACTCAGGTATCAAGGGCCTCATTTACACTCTTTTGAACCTTTTTTCCCATGCCAATCCCTAGACCCTTCCCAACTAAAAAAAGATACATCAACAAACTTTTTACATTGAATAGGTATCCCATGGTGTTAAATATGAATTGTAAGTGATTATTTCTACCTCATAAAAAAATTACTCTTTCTTATTGAGCTTACCCTCCATTAGCATAATTTGAAACTCTATATTTGATAGGCTATAACTAGGTCATATAGATCCCTTGATTAGTGAATTTTTTTCACATTTCATAATACTCTAAGAACTTTGTAGTGATATACATAATTTTAGATATTCAACCTAGTGTTTCTATTATTATCAATTTCTCCAAAGCCACATGGATCATTTTTTCTTCATATTAGGATAATTTTTATGAGTTGAATAAATTATCAGTGAATTATTTTTTGAAATTACATATTTTTGTGATCTTTTTGCATCTATGCTTACTATGGAAAAGAAAAAAATCAATCTCACCAATTCAAATTACCTTAGTGAAAATTCATATATCGATAATGAACTTCTAAGTAAAGTACTCTATTACATTGCGATGGGTATCAAAGCAGGTCTTCTAAATTATTTTAAAAAGTTCAAATGGGAAGACCATTATAATGATACAAGAGGGATGATTGGATAATCAATAGCCCTTAAACTTAAATTTCATTTTCACATAATCATGCAATCTTGGGACATTTGGAAGACATTTTAGAATATCTTCATTGGGAAGCACAACAAGATTTGGGCATTTAAGATGGAAAATGAGCTCAAAGTTATTAGTATGGTGTAATATCCTTAGATTAAGGATTTCATCACTCAATTGAAGTACTTTGGGATATTAATCATTTACTATGGAGTTACCAATACTAATTACCAAGTCATCATGACTATGTAATCAAAAAAATTATACCCCTATTAAAAATTCAATTTTGGATAGTTTTCCTCTAATCATACTATTGTACCTACCACTTAGTACTTGCACTGTATATGGGGTAGGTGGTACTTTTTTTTTATTACAATTATTGTCTTATGATACTTTTGATTACTTATTGATTATCACATTTCATTAATTTATAATGCATAAATAGAGTGATTCATAAACATGAGCTTATCATGATAAAATCACTTGATTTTAAAGATGGAAATTGTAAAATTTGATTGCTTCACTTGAGTATCGCTCTGCATTTATAAATAAGATAAAATTCATATATGTAAAAGATCTCTAGTTTATATTTCATTTTGAATTATTCTTCTATTTGAAATATTCTAAGATTAGGAATTAATTGCAGGAAGACCAAATAACACGTTATTTAATTATGAAGTGACTTGTATAATACAATCACATATATCTAGTTTTATTATTCATTTATGAACAAATTATCTAAAAATTTTCAAATATATACTTTGTTAAAGTTTTCCTAATAATAAACTCAAGTGTTTGGATCACATCTGTAATTTTACATAAAATGATGAATACTTCATACATTGTATGATAGATTATTGGATTTTATGGGTCTACAATATATTTTGTCTATGCTAATTTGTAATCAGTTATGATATATTCTAATTTCTAATAAAAAAATTCTTCAACTTCACATGACTTGAGCTAAAACTTATTTGTTAGTTTCTCAGTTTGTTATTTTGTATTTTATTTTTATTCTAGTTGGTTATCTCTATACTTTATTTCTAGTTTTTAGTGTTTAGTTTATATTTATTATCTTTGGTTTTATTGTGTGTTTCTTAGTTAATATATTTTTTATTTATTTAGTTATTAACATTTATTAGTTAGTTTTATTTTATATTCTTCTTCTCATGTACTTATTTTAGTAAGATTATAACTAATTGTGTGATTTGTCATTCTTTTAAGTTTTAATTATATTGTTTTCTTATATTCTTTTGTTGTTTAGTTTATTTATTTCTTGCTGTTTTTTTAATTTAAAATAAGTAGATAAATAAGGAAGAATAAATATATTTTAGATAGTAAATGAAATATTGAAAAGATATATATATATATATATATATATATATATATATATATATATATAGATCATAGTATTTGACCCTCCAAAATCAATCATGTTCTATAGGATTCACTCTATCTAATAGAGAATATTACATAATCTAAAACTATGATATATTTTCATATTAATTGATCACAAAATATATGAGATATTATTGAATATAAAGGTGAGCATACTTTGAAATAATGTTGTTTTATACTTGATTACTATTGTATTTTCAGAGTTTGATCTAATAAGTGAATAAAGGCATGTTTTTTCATATATAAATATTAGTTTACTTCTATACTTGAATTTGGTTTAGTTTGGAGACATTATTATGTTCCCATATTTTTGTAAGTATCTTTAATAAGTCCTAAAATTCAACACTTGACAACTAAATACCTTTTTGCATGCCTAAATACTAAATTTTAGTCAATATGTCCCTATGCTTAGACAAGTATGGTTCTATTTTGAAATTTTCAATAGGTGAACAGGTAGTTTGTTGCAAATAAAAATTTCATCATCAATAAATTTGACAACTTTATTAGTAAAATGTCTAATTTTTTAATTTTTTTTACAAAGTACTCATTATCTTTCTTGTTAAACTCTTTTTCTCTGTATGACCATTTTTTTCCTTGCACCTTTCATTCAACTTGATATTGATATAACAAGACAAAAAGTTGATCTTGCATCAAACTTAGTTCATTTCAGTTGGTATAGTCATCCTAAAAATATTCAACATATCCTTAGGTTTATTAATTCTAAATAAGATGAATCTTTTGAAATAGAAAGGATTTATTTATTTAGACAACAAACATAGACTAATTTTATTCAACATAATTTATCTCTAAGACAAAAAATATTTAATAGATCCTAGTTGCCAATCTTCAACCCATTGTTAGATTCCATTCTAATAAAATCCTAAAATATAATTATTTAAATTTATTTAAATGATAGACTAGGCTATAAATTATATTTGGGATGCTATCCCTATTTTTTAAGATGGTATTGTATTCACCTAAATCTGCTCACCCTAATAATCCTATTAAAACTCACTAAATTTACTCATAACCATATCTCTAGCTAATTAAATAATATCCTAATTCCTACACAAAATTCCCTATACCCCATGAACCTTACCATACCTTTGTAACTAATTAATTACACCATTAACCCACTAACTAGCCTACCTATCTACTAATCTACCCATTAGCCCACTTGAAAATTTAAAATTCCTTTTTATTCACCTACCCCCTAACTACCCTACCACCCTAGCCTTTCCTACACCCTTATAAGTCCTAAACCTCATTAAATCCCACCTAAACCTTCATTATCCTTAAACTAATCAATAAGCCTCTATAACTAGGGAACTCCTCCAAAGTTTGAGAAGTCTCTAAATTAGAGGCTTCTAAAATAATTTAAAATTCCCTAAATTGTCCTCTACCATCCTCTATAAACCATGATTTGGATATGGACAAGATAACTAAGAAATAAATAAGCCTCCATTATACTCTCATAGCCATCCATTATCAAGCATCCTCACACTCTTGTCAAGCCATCAAATAATCCAAGGAAGTTATTGGAGTCACTTGGAAGCTCAAGTCAAGCAATCCACATCCAACCATTTTTTCATTCAAATCAACTTAGAAATATTGGAGAGGAGTTATAAGGGACAAAAGGATGGTAAGAATTCCATTTTAATTATCTGATTGTTCCTTTATCCCCTCCTTTGATGTTATATGTTCTTGAGTTTTTATTACTAAATAAGTAATTTTTTTAATAACTCAAATTATGATCACACATTGAAGACCATGGTGGGATAGACATGTTTAATCTAACCACTTTTACTTTTTATAATTTATTTGGTGACTTGCAATCTTGACTAGATGAAGAACAAGCTCTAGAATTGTTCAAAACTTCACATATAGATAATCAATGGTATTGACCTGTAAATAGTGATATTATAGTTGTTGTGTTGTTTATAATTAAGTGATTTTGCCTTAATTATCAAATTAACCACTATTAATTTGTAATTTTTTAGGTTTTTACCTTATTTCAATACCACTTATTTAAAAATCATGATATTATGATAACATATATAATTTTATCCTTTTAATCATGATTTTATAGGCTTTTATTTCAAAATAAACATAGGTAGTTTTTATATCAATTATTAGATTTTATAGGTATTTTTCACCTATTTATATCTTCTAGGAGAAAGGTTTTCTTCTTTTTTTATATTAAATTAGGATTTGTTCACCTCAACTTGTCTGGGTGCCAAGGCGTAAAACAACTACTTCAAGAATTACAACTTTGCCATAAAACTAGAGATATTGCACTCATGAATCATAATTTTGTGTTTTCTTAGAAACCTGTTAAACTAAACTATCAATTTCTGACCTACTAGTTATCTACCTATCAAAATTACCTTTTTTTTGTAAGAAAACAACTAGCCTTACAAAGCCCTCTCATATAAAATTGTAGCTTGTTTGAATCTAAGTACTAGGGTATTTTTGCTAACTAGATTGTAACTAGTTTCTTGTGAAATTTTGTCCACTAATAGGAAGAGGAAAATAGGGACTATCTATAGAGGAACCCAAAACTATTATCCTTACTCCTTTTGTCACCTTTGATAATACTATTATTTGTGAATTAGTGGATTTGTAGTAAAATCAATGATATTGCCTTTTAATTAGTAGTTTTGACCAAAAGTGTTAAAAACTATATAAGTAGACCTTAGTGAATTCTTTAACTGTTAGGAAAAAGTTCAAAATTACTCTCTACCATAGTTTCACATTAGTTTGTTAATCTAGATGCATAATCATACATCTTGCATCAACTTTTTTAAGGGGTTAAAAATCTTGTATTTTTTTATAAAAGCTCATTTTTGTAAAAATAATCTATAAATATCACCTATATATAACATCTCATATTCTGCATTCTAGACTAAAAATCCAAAAGTGTTGAGTTTTATACTTTTATAAAATATCACAAATTGCATATTAGTGATATTGTATTAAAAGTAATGATATTGTCTAACCATTTATGGTTTTATAGGGACCATATGGTTAACTGACATAGTTAGCCATTAATCGATAATTTCAAGACTCGAGAGTAGTGATATTACATAAAATTTGTGATATTGTAGTCTTTGAAAGTGATGTTTTCTTTCACTAACTATGTTTTCATGATTTTACATGAAATACATAATTTTGCTTGAGTTCAAACTACTAACCCATTTCTTGCAGAACCTTTCAAGGTGAAGTCACTAAATATAATTTTCTAACCCTTGTGCTTATAGGAAGAGTGCCTAAATTACATATTTTTATATTTTTTCTTGTATATATCTTGTGTGTATGTGACTTATTTGTTCACTTTTCAATTTCCTCACATAGGTAACTAATTGGCTAAATTAATATTGTTTGTCTGTGTGTTGGCCCATTGAGTCTAAGTATCACATGATGTGGAATTCATCCCCATGTAAAAGCTTTGTCATTATGGGTTGGTGCCATATATTTCATCATTTTGCATTCAACCAAACTTCATGTTTTGATAAAGTATAAATTTTAGGGGCAATTATCATTAGGCTAAGCAATTGACCCTATACAAGTCATCTGTGAAGGGGAAGAGTTAACTCTCTAAATTAGGCATTTTACAACATCTATATAGATTTTGGCCCCATATACCTTCATCTATCTTTTGGACTCCCTTAGACACCCTTTTATTAACCTAACATAGGACCTATTGGATGTAATAAGTGTTATGTTGTTGAAGTTAGTATTGGCTCCCAAGTGACTGTCAAGTGTAGATATGGTCAAGATGGTTTAGTTAATTCTATAATGGGTCACCAAAATATAGCCTCACCTAAAAATTCATTATATGGTGTAGACATTTGATTACACACCTATTTGGTTAACTAAATTAGGTCTTATGACTAAGTGTGTTGTTTGTGTGTTGTGCTAAAGCCCATGTTATTTTTGAACTAAGTCAAGATGTCCCATTTTTTGTCACAAAACTCCTAGAGACCCCTAGGATAAATCCTATCTTATAATCCAAAAAAAAATATTCCATATCACCATTCACACCTTTAGAAGTAAAATTTGTCTTAAAATCAAAATTTTCAGTGGTCACCCATTATTTTCTATTTTGATCATCACTTTTTGACTAGACATTATTAACATTTACAACCTTGTTTGGTTTTAGTCTAGCACCCATCATCTCATCATCCTACCTCTTCATACCTATAACCCATCTAATTTTCACCCTTCTAGTGTGGAGGGTATCCAATCATCGTATCCTCTTTGTCCCTTTGCTAGATTGAATCCTTATAGGGTGTTAGCTTTGATAGTATTTGGTTATTCTAGTTTTCATTGCTCCCAAATATAAATCCAATTCATGTCTAAATCATTCATCTTGAAAAATTTTAGTTTTAGTGTTTAGATAAAATTAGTATCCAAATTCACCTTATCTCCCATCACCCTACATTAAAAACACACCTAATCACTTTTCTTGCATCATCCTCATCATCCATCATGCCTATCTGAACTCATTCCCAAATTATTATAATAGAATAAGTATCCAACTATGAAAATGAATTATTAGGGAACTTAGGTGATCAAAACTAGGATAATGATGAAACACATAGTGACATGCATACTCCTGGAGATGAATACCAATTCATAAATGACTTCTTTAGTGATAAGGTTAAGGCCTAATATGATTAATATATCTATGAAAATCATGACCATATCCTATCCTAGGTCATAAGAATAGGGGGCACATTACCCCCTAACTTTGACCCAACCCTCTTAAAACATATATTCTAACCATCTACTAGGCCCAACACTCCACATCATCAAGCCAATATCAACAAAGAGCATGAAGAGGAAAATATTTTGGATCATCAGAAAGACCTTAAAGAATAAAAATAATAAAAACCCCTAAAAACAATCATGCTAAGGCTAATAGGAGAAGAACTACCCTAGAGGATCGATAAGATCGATTAACCCAATAACTTAACTCCCTTGCCTCACAATTTTGAGCCCAAAATAAAAATCCTTCTTTTCCAAGGTAACATGCTAGAAATACCAACTGTGATCTATAATATGTAAAATCTTTTGATGAGATCATAGATAAATGGATCCAAATTCAAAATTCCCTCATTGAGAAAGTAAAAATCAAATTGTATACCCAAAATGAACAAAGCCATAATCAAGATAACACCTTTTTAGCTAAGCCAAAAATATTTAATAAAAATGAAAATGTTGTGGGAGATGGAGTCACATATTCTAAATAACATGTTTAAATAGTATAGAATATGTCTCTTATTAATCAATAGAATTTCTCTACCATAAGAGTACCATAGGGTAAACCAAAACCCCGAACAAGGAAAAGGCCTCTTACTAGTCTTGGGATACCTATAAAAGTGGTCTTTCAATAATTAATAATTGCAAATATGATCACTCTCCTTGAAATTAAACCTTTTGATGATAGTAAACCCTGACCAAATTTGTATCATGAGGATGAATTCTATCAATATCATAGAGTTAAGGGACATGATAATAAAAATGCATGAATTAAAACATTATATCCAAGATTTAATTGAAACTAGGGATATTGAAGTAGAAGAGGAGAGCCTGACCATCCAATCTAAGAATCAGTACCTTAGAATCTATTAGGACCCATTGCCTAAACATGATTAGAGGTAAAAAACCATCCAAAGACCATGTCAAGCATCCACCTCTAATCGAACCAATTACCATGTCATTCTATATTATTATGTCAACACCATCCAAATCCATATCCCCTGAGAGCCTACACCACCACCATCCACCATTATTAATATTAATCAGGCCATATTAGATGGTGTAGTCACCACATAGCATAGTAAAATTATAATTCTTGGAGCACCACCAAAAGATAGCCACTTCAACATCCTAAAAAGTTAATGTCTCTAAGAAAGGCTACATCTTTTGATAATCCATATGACATAGTCCAATAACTTGATAATACTCCATCCCAAATATCTATTATGGATCTTCTTAAAATGTCATTAGTGTATCAGGATATTCTTAATCAAGTCTTAAATGACCTCAAAATCTCATGAGATATTGACACTAGCCAATTCTAAGCATTGGTGCATCACTTGTCCCCCTCACAATAGATAGTTTTCAACACCCAAGACATGCCACCTATTGGCCCACATCATAATTATCCACTATTAATAGAAATTTCCATTTCCTAACACAAAATCCCTTAGGTGCTCATAGATAGAAGGTTTGATTTGAATTTGTGCAATTTGAAATTTTTAAATAAGTTAGGATACTCTGAGGCATCAGTAGGGACTACTCTCATAATAATTAAGGGATATGATGATAATGAAATTATATCTATGAGAACCATTTATCTTCATATCATTGTGGGACCTATCATCCATCAAACCTCAATTCATGTTATGGATGTTGATTTTCCATATAACCTACTTTTGGGCCATCCATGGATCCATGAAATGCAAGTAGTTCCTTCCACCCTCCATCAATGTTTAAAATTCACTCATTATAGCATGGATTTTATCATCCCTAGGGAAATAGAACATTTACATAGCTATCAAATGGATCAATCCCATCCTACCTGTTATTTCCCCAACACACATAGTTTCACTCTTACTCTAACTACTACAAATTATGTCCACCTAGATGATTCAGTACATTCTTTGACTCCATCCCTAGATATCACACATCTCAAGATCACTTCAATAAGTTATGGGGAATATGAATACAAGACCTTTTATGTAAGAGATCTACCATTCTCCCCACATAGCTATAGGTCCCTAGCTATGAGGAATGACAATCCCATCATTTATTGGTTTGGGTCTATGGATTTTACTAGTGTATGTCTATTATCATAATATAACTTTGATGAGCCTAATGATTCATGGATTATTCCAAATAATGAGGCCCTAAAACTTCATTTAAAAAGTATCCCCAAATGTAAAGAATGTTTCAAAATATGAATTATCAAGGAAAAGGACTAGGGAGACATGAAAAAGGTAGGATTGAACCTATAGGGTTTCAATAACACCCAAAACATCTTGGTCTAGGGTACAAACCTCTCAACATCAACCTAAATAATATCATTTTGGACACTTCTTTAGTTCCTAAGGAGTCTTCTTCTGATGAAGAAGTCAAAACAAGATTCATTTATAGTCTTTATGAAGATCTTATTGCCACCAATCTCTTATATGACACCACTATATCCACCATTAATATATCCCTCTATTACCCTACCTTGATAGACTAGAATAAAAAACATGATCCTTCTTTTGACATGTTTCAGAGTGATGAGTCTGTTATAAAATATTTGGGAACATCAAACATCCCTCAATCAAATTGAAGAAGAGGAGTATGAATATGAATATCCCATTCAAAATCTAGAGGAATTTTTACTCACTCCTAATGAATCAAAACTCTTTTCAAAATTAGACACATATCTCCTCGATGGTTTTTCTTCAAAAATCTAGGATCTACCATTACCCCAAACATATCTTCAAGACCATTCACCCTCCCTCATCAAGGAGGTTATTGAAGTCATTATTATAATAGAAGAGAGTCCTAAAATTATTAAATTGGGGTCAATTCTTACACCTAAGGAATGTCAAATTATTATTGAGTTTCTCAAAGAGTATATAGATGTCTTCACATGGTTTTATTCAGACATGCTAGGGCTTAATCTATTCTTATTATTGCATCATTTAGTAGTATACCCTAATGCAAACTAGTCAATAAAAAACTTTGCAAGATCACCCTAAAGTGGCTCTATTAGTCAAAGAAGAATTACAAAAATTCTTGGAATCAATAGTTACCATGATATTGATTATTCTGATTGGATATCTAACATTTTTCCTATGGCCAAACCACAAGGTAGAATCTAGATTTGTACTAACTTTTAGGATATCAATAAATCATGTCCTACGGATGAGTTCCCCTTGCCAAATATATGCATGATCATGGACTCCATTATGGGTTATTATATGTTATCCCTAATGGATGTGTTCTCAGGATATAATCAAATCAAACTTACACTTGAGGATCAGCACAAAATAACATTTATTACTCCATAAGGAATTTTCTATTATCAAGTGATGCCATTTGGTCTCAAAAATGTATCTCCTTCCTACCAAATGGAAATGACCATCATCTTCCATGGAATGATATATGACATTATTGAAGATTATGTAGATGATATTTTGGGGAAGTCAAAACTTTAGTCATATCATCCTGTGGTCTTAAGAAGAATCTTTGAGCGACTCTATGAATATAAAGTCAAATTGAACCCTGATAAAAGCATGTTTTGAGTCACCTCAAGAAAATTATTATGGTTCATAATGTCCATGAGAGTCATTGAGGTGGATCCAAAAAAGTTATTTTGGTAATGCCTTCTCCTAGAAATCTAAAGCAACTTAGGAGCCTTTAAGGGAAGTTACAAGCCATCCGATAGTTTATTACATAATTAGAAGATAAATGTCACCCCCTTCATCCATATTTTGAATAAGGGGACTCATTTTAAATGGAACTCTGAGTGTCAATAGGCTTTTGGAAATATTAAGTAATATTTGGTAAATCCTCTAGTCTTATCACCACTAGTCATAAGAAGGCCTTTGATTTTTTATATATTTGTAACCCTTGTGACATACGGGCTCTTTTATATCAACACAATGATGAGGGAAAAGACTGATAAATATAATATCTCAATTTAACATTGATTTCCTATGAGTTTAATTATATCGCTATTGAAAAATTATGTTTGGTTGTTATCTTTGCATCATAAAAACTTCAACATTATATGCTCAATATCCAAGTTTAGCTCATAGCCAAAGTTGATCCCCTTAAGTACATGATATCAAAATATTCTCTAACTAGTAGGATGGCCAAGTGGATAATTTTTTTAAGTGAATTTGATATAGAATACGTCAATCAAAAGGATATCAAAGGACAAGTAATCATGGATTAACTTACAGAAGCATCCCTTGTAGATATCAAACCCCTTATCATAGCCTTTCTAGATGAGTCCATATTTATTACCAAATAACCCAATAGCTATAAATTATATTTTGATGGCTCTTTCACCACATAGGGTTAGGATCAGTTACCCTTTTGGTAACCCCACAAAGTGATGTCATCCTCAAAACTTTTTACCTTGCTTTCCCATGTATCAATGATATTTATGAATATGATTCCTTCATTATCGGTCTCCAATTAACCATCCAAGGGAACATCTATCACCTTCAAGTATTTGGTGATTCACAATTGATTATTAAATAAGTAAATGAGGAGTTACAAACAAAGGATGAGAAATTTCTTCCCTATAAATAGTTGGTGGATCAATTAAAGCAAAAAATTTAGTCTGTCACATTTAAAAAAGTACTAAAGGGAATTAATAAGGTAGCCAACTCTATGGAAACTATTGGGTCTTTGATAGACCTTCCATAATGTGTCCTTAAAGGTAATTTTCTAATTGAACATTTGATATTACCAGTTCATCAATCCATGGCTCATTTTCAAATTTGTGCCATACCTGATCCTAATTTACCATGGTATCATGACATATATACCTTTTTCCATGATAATATCCTACCACCAAACCTCAACCATAACAAATGTAAGGCCTTTATACATCACACATATCATTACACCATCCTTGGCAACATGCTCTATTGACAAAGCTATGATGGGACCCTGTTGAGATGCTCGACCTCAAAGGAAGCTAATCTTGATATCAAGGAGGTCTATGATGGTATATGTGGTGGCCACATCAGTGGAAAGGCCTTAGCCACATTTACTCATGACTATATATTATTTTCCTATAGTGGTTTAAGATGCCTACCAATATATATGTAAATGTGTAACTTGTCAAAAACACAATTATCTTATTCATTCCCCTATATAAGAGATGCAACCTATAATGATCCCTTGGTAATTTTCCATATGGAGATTAGATTTAATCATCAAGATAAATCCAAAATAATCTAATGGGCATAAATTTATAATCATAGCTATGGAGTATTATGCAAAATAGGTTGAATCCATGTTGCTTATCTATACCATATGTCTTCAAATATCAAAGTTCATCCTAAATCAAATCAATTATAATTTTGTCATCCCATCTAAAATATTATCAATGGAAAGTCTTTTAAAAATCAAGAGGTAAAAGATGTGTGTAAATGCTATCACATTGAGCACTTTTTCACCCCCTACTATCCCTAATGGAATAGATAATTCAAAGATACTAATAAGATACTTCTTAAGATTCTTAAGAAGATAGTAAATGATGTAGGAAGAAAATAACATTTGTAATTATACCCTAAACTTTGGTCTTCCATAACTAATGTCTGAACACCAACTAAGGCTACTCCATACTCTTTGGTTTATGGTATAGAAACAATATTTCCTATATAAGTGGAACTCCCCTCATTATGTATCTTTTTTTGGAGCATCATTACTGATCATAATCTCAGACAAGAAAGGCTACAAGAGCTTAAACTATAGGATGAAAAATGTTAAAATGCTTTAAATCATCTCCAGGAATATCAAAATAAGCTAAAAGGCCAGTATCATAAAAAGATCAAGTCCCAAAACATTGAATTCAATGATCTAGTCCTCAATGAGAATCAAAGGAACACCAATGCATATCAAGATAAAAAAGGCAAATTTGAAGCAAATTGTCTTGGGCCCTACATTCTAATTGCAAAATTTAAATCAAGGGCCTATAGATTGGCCATACTTGAAGGTGATGAGCTTGATGAGCCTATTAATATCATGCATTTGAAACATTTTTATACTTGAAAGGCTCTATACACCTCTATTTATGAGTCCCCACTCTTGGGGGCATATCCATTCTCATTCCACTTCTCCCTTTCATTTCATTTCATTCCATCATTCTCCATTTGACCTTGGTCTTAATAGTGGGTATATATTACATGCTTAGGTAGAATTAGGAGATAAGAATTTCAAGTTGGGGGTGAGTCATTGCTAGTCTTGTAAGGGGAATATTTATTGAGGATTTTTTCTAAAACATATCCATCCACTTTTTGTTAGGATGTGGAGCTAAAAGCTTTAATTTGATGCAGATGAAGAAAAGCAGGTTGCTGAAGATCCAGAAGCACCGGCATCGACATCATGACTGACGTCAATTGTGACCAGTGCAGAAGGCAACTGGTGATGGTAGGAAATTGGCTGATGTCGGCAGAACTAGGCAAGCAAGGACCGGCATCGGTCGCCTGTGTGTTTCAGAACTGTTCGTTACACAAATAGTTAGTTTAGTGAATGGAGTGTTTGCATGTAAAGGCTATTTCAAGCCTTGAGCTGCATGGATAATTATAGTAAACTAAGAGTCTAAGTTATTGTTCAAGTTTGGGATCTATTTATAGACCCATTAGCATGTATTGTAAAGTTGTAGCTAGAGAGTAAGAGAGCAAATTAGCTCCTTCTGAGAGAGGAGAGCAATGGTGTGTTCCTCCTAGTGCCACAGTACCAAGGTGAGTACTGGTTTGGAGAATCAGAAGGGTTCTTCATATTTGTATGATCTTAGTCAGTAGGTAAGCATGGCTTCTTTTAGAGATCTACAATGGTGAGTAAGGTCTAGTGATTTGTAGGTAGCAGCAGAGAGCAGGAGATCTACTTGGAGTATGGTTGTGTACTTGGTGTACTGGCAGCGTGTTACTAACTGGTTGGAGAGGTGAACATCAATTCTATATTGGAGTTGATTGTTGGGACCGAGAGAGAGAGGGAAAAAGGTCTTGAGGTGTGGCGAGCCTTTGAGGTGGAAGAAGTGGCATCTTCTTTATTGTATATTCTTCTGAGTGATTATTAATACAATTGTGTATTGTCTCTCATATTCCTCTGTTGTTTCATATTTCTAGTTACTTATTGATTCTGGTTAAATTCTATGTTTAGTTGCTAATACAAGAAGTAATCATATGTGCTCTATTGGTGGAGCAAGATCCTGACAAGTGGTATCAGAGCATGTTTATTGTTCTAGGTTCCTGACAATTGGTATCAGAGCTTTTGGTTGGGTTGACTAATAGGTGGTTTCAAATTTGGTAGTGTTTTTGATTACAGGTCACTTGTAGGGGTTTCAGATTGAGTGGGAGTATAGCAATGGTAGAAGATAGTAAGCTACAAATGGAGAAACTGAATAGCATAAATGGTCTGATTGATGGAAAGAAGTAGGTAAAAGGAGATTGCTGGTTGGTAGAAGATCAACGTGTAAAAGTAGATGTTACAGGTAATCTTGCACAGGTTGCTCTGGATAAAGTAGAATCTTTGATTATAGATTCTTTTGCCTCTTTCCATGCAGCCCGAAAAAGAGCATCTTTTCATGGGTATGTCTTTGGAGAGATTTATTTAGGGGTTGGAGAGCCTTGTCAGAATATTGGCAAAGGGGAAGTGAAGCTGAAATTGTAGACAGATAACACATAGGTGGTGAAGGAAGTCATGCAGGTACCAGTCTTGGAGATGAGTCTAATTTCTTCAGGAAATTTGGGTGATGAGAGATGCACTATAACTCTCACAGTGGATACACTTGAATTAGATGGTGGTAAGAAAGTAGGTATCCTTTATCTATCTACTTATATTACTAATTCACCTTTTGTTACAGAGATGTGGCTTTGTAGGCTTGGTCACATATGTAGGAGGGGAATGCAAGTTCTTAAGTGGAAGACAAATGTTTTTGACAAGCTAAAGAACTAGAAAGCCTTGGTGTTCATGGAGGAGATGACGGATAGAGATCAACAGAGTGTACTAAATTATTCTGAGCAGAGCTGTGTTTATTTTAATAGGATCTTGATCCATGGAGAGCTAGTGGGTAAAAAGTTATCACTCACAGGCGAACACAGGTACCGGCATCAGTCATACAGTAACCGATGTCAAAAACAAGAAGACCAACATTGGTCATGAAGGAACCGACATCGGCAGAAGGGATACCGATGTCGACCAGGGAGACGACGTCAGTAGTCAGGGTCAGTGTAGGGAAACGACATCGGTTAGGAGTAGACTGGGAGATGGCCAAGATCGATCACTGGTATGGATGTTGGGCGGATAGCAAGCTGTCAACAAGTCTCAAACACCCATATGGAGGTCAAAAAGGGTAAGTGAACCTCATATTCATTATTCACCTTCTTTATATTGCTTACTGATGGTCAAGAACTAGGAAGATGGAAGAAGCAATGCAAGTAGAATCCAGAAATAGTGAGAGCTTGGCATGGATGAGGAGTGAGTCCTTGGAGAAGAACCAAATAGGGGTTTGTTGATAGAGTTGTCAGCTGGAAGAAAGCACTGGATAAGGGACGGATTCCCAATTTAAAGAAGAGAGTGGATGGATACGTGAGACAGAAGGCTAAGGCATATGGTCTTGAGGAAGCTGCAAGACAATGGTACAGGTTTTGATAGGTGGATGACTAAGCATGGCTTTAGTCAATGTCAGTGTAACTATTGTGGTTTTGTCTTACCAGGTGGATGATGAGTCGCGACATTATCTAGTTACTTTATGTGGGTGATTTGCTAGCAGGTTTGTACATACAGGGATTTGCTGAGCTAAGGGTAAGGTTAGTTCAGAGGTATGTCATGAAGAATTTGGAGCAGTGAAATTCTTTGGCATAAGAGACATGGAGATTTTATCTCCAGTGGGAGCTAGTGTGAAGACGGTGTTGGTGGGGTTCATGATGCAGGATGCAGAATCAGAGAGCACACCAAGGGCTGGACAGTTCAAGCAGAGCCTAGAATAAGTGTTCAAATCACATGAGGTCTAGTGTAGACCTGAGTTTTCCCAAGTAGTGGGAGTTGTCAGAAAGTTTGGAGCCAATCCAGGGAAAGAAGTACTAGAGGGTAGTTCAGTGGATTCTTAGAGGGACCAGTAACAGGTGCACATGCTATGCAGGGTCAAGTTCTTTTCTACAGGGGTTCATTGATGCGGATGTGGCAAGAGATTTGGATGACAGGTTTTGCACTATAGGTTTTATGGTGGTTGGTCTTTAAGAGTGATCTTGAAGAGGGATATAGAGCCAAGGGAACAAACTAGATGATGTACAAGTATAGGTATAGTTACAGCTATTTATCTCCAAGTGGGAGATTATTAGGATGTGGAGCTAAAAGCTTCAACTTGATGCAGATGAAGAAAAGTAGGTTGTTAAAGATCCAAAAGAACTGGCATCGGCATCATGACCGACGTTGATCATGACCAGTGCAGAAGGCAACCAGCGACGGCAGGAAATCGGCCAATGTTGGCAGAACCAGGCAAGCAGGGACCAGCGTCGGTCACTGGTGTGTTCCAAAACTATTTGTTGCATGAACAGTTAGTTTAGTGAATAGAGTGTTTGCATGTAAAGGCTATTTCGAGCCTTGAGCTGCATGGATAATTATAGTAAACTAAGAGTCTAAGTTATTGTTCAAGTTTGGGATCTATTTATAGACCCATTGGCATGTATTGTAAAGTTGTATCTAGAGAGTAAGAGAGCAAATTAGCTCCTTCTGAGAGAGGAGAGCAATGGTGTGTTCCTCCTAGTGCCACAGTACCAAGGTGGGTACTGGTTTGGAGAATCAGAAGGGTTCTTCGTATTTGTATGATCTTAGTCAGCAAGTAAGCATGGCTTCTTTTGGAGATCTACAATGGTGAGTAAGGTCTAGTGATTTGTAGGTAGCATCAGAGAGCAGGAGATCTACTTGGAGTACGATTGTGTACTTGGTGTACTGGCAGTGTGTTATTGACTGGTTGGAGAGGTAAACATCAATTATGTATTGGAGTTGATTGTTGGGACCGAGAGAGAGAGGGAAAAAGGTCTTGAGGTGTGGTGAGCCTTTGAGGTGGAAGAAGAAGTGGCATCTTCTTTATTGTATATTCTTCTGAGTGATTATTAATGCAATTGTGTATTGTCTCTCATATTCTTGTGTTGTTTCATATTTCTAGTTACTTATTGATTCTGGTTAAATTCCATGTTTAGTTTTAGATTAGAGGTAAAAGCAGGTTTTGAAGGGGCCCCAAAACCCTTTTACAGAGAGTAGAATAAGAGCAAACTAAGCCCACAGGCAATGCCTAAAAAACACTCCAAAAACCATAGAGATTCAACCGATCAAAACCCAAAGACAAAAGTCTAGAAGAACAACAAACAGAAACTTGCAAAATTAAAACAAAGATCAGAACCAGTTTCTTAACCGACACAAAGGACCAGATTATTCATCCAATTCCAGAATCAAGTTCATGGCTTCTTTTTCTTTCAAAGCAGTTTCCTGGGTGGAAGCCTCCTGCAAAGCTCCTTTTTGTGTGTCTTTCTTTCTGGAACTTTGCCTTGTCCTTTTGTAGGGACCCTCTAGAACTTTGGTCTCCTCATTGGCTCGTTTCCCAATATTGATAGCAGCTGCACAAATATTGGAAGTTACTTCCTCCATTTTCTTTCTGTTATCCTTTATAAGCTCCCAGAGATTGATTTCATAAGCTTTGAGCTTCACAGGGATCTCGCTTAACTGATTTTCCATGTCGTTTACTTTGTTCCAAGCAGCTTTCAGGGACTCTTCCAAAGTTTCCGCTTTTTTCTTGAGATCAATGATCTCCCTACACAACCAGGAATCTAATTGGGAAGAAGACTCAGCTTTACTGTTAACCCAAGTCAAAGGAATGTGTATTTCCTCATTCTGATTCTTCCCTTTCCAATCCTCAGGCTTTTTGTTTGGGCTATTTCTAGCTTCTTCGAAAAAGTCTTCTTGGCTCTTTTGTTCCCGCTCATTGAATCCAACTTCAATTTCCATCTCCATGTTTTGAATATTTTCCTGGACTAGGATTTCCTTTTCATTCTTTGACGTTGGGTCCTCACCAGAATCTTCCTGGACAATGACATCCTCCTCGACATTCTGGTTTTCCTCCATCTCTTCTGTTCTGGTCACAGAATCCTCCTCTGTATTGACTTTATCTTTTTCCATATCCATAGAACCTTCTTCATCATTACTAGAATTGGTGTCCCAGCTCTCTGTTCCATTTTCTTCCTCTGGTTTTTCCTCCACAGGTTCTTCAATTCTCTCCCGACCCCTTTCTCCTTCTGCAATTCCGTGTTTAGTTGCTAATACAAGAAGTAATCATATGTGCTCTATTGGTGGAGCAAGATCCTGACAAGTGGTATCAGAGCATGTTTATTGTTCTAGGTTCCTGACACTTTTGATACATCATCCATCCTAATTGTGACACCCTAATACATATCCAAATCACATCCTTCTTGATGATTATTTTTCCTACTAGCCTCAAGTTACACCCATCCTTATCTATCTATGTCCATTCCTAAGAAATGATCCACAAGACCCCACTAACCTAATCATTATCAAAGGGTCGCATAGTATTATTTCTCCATGATCCATCATGCACTCTATAATAGAATCATGATCACTCATTCTAGGCCTTGCACATAGTTATTTATGACTAGTTTGGACCCTTGTCATAGTCATGATAAAAAAACACTTTTGGGCATAATTCACCCCATGTATATACATCAATTTTTTATTAAGTCCATTTTAAATAATCATTTCCTTAGGTTGTTTATTAAAAACACATGCATATAAATTAGTCATCATTACCCTAGTCTATTTTGTCTCCTATGATGTGTTTTATTTTTCTCTTTTTGTATGTGTATATGTGTGTTATTGTTTGTGTATCATAATCATTAAGTCTTATGAATATTTGTCATAGTTAGTAAATTGTATGGTCTTGTTATCTTGTCTTTTTATTTTATTACTTTTGATAAAATGAAAACAAGGATGGCCTACATGACTACCCAAGCTCAATAATTGGTTAAGTAACCCAAAATGGAGTTCCCATGCACTATGACTTCAAATGTGCCATTGACCCTTATCATGTCATTGGCACACTTTTAGTCACATGTGTAATAGTAAATTGGATTGCCTACATCTCCAATGGCTTCAAATTCCCCCCATCCCATCCCCCTAGACATACCGCTATCCAACCTAATCATCCTAACCTCCTATCCCATACCCACCCATCTCCTTGGTGTGGGAGGATTTTTGCCCAACAATTATTTGTGAGACAAAAATTTAAAAAATTGGATTATTTTATTAGAACATTAATCATACATATTTCATGATATTTTCTCATCACATAATCATCCCTAATCAACCATATTTCATGACATTTTCTCATCACATAATCATCCCTAATCAACACCATCATATCCATAGCATAAAATCTAAACCATCTCATTATTATCATAAAATCACATCAATCTATAGTTAATCAATATAAATATCATCTATCAATGTAGCTATCACATCATCATATATAAAAATATCTAACCATTTAACATCAATATCTAATGCATAAATCATAATCATCAAATCACATAACCATCACATAAATCACATATGTCTAATAATCACATCATCTATCTCATCTATCCCATGACATGATCACAATACAGCACATCATATATCATAAAAATTCATAATCACATATAACAGTCCATAATGTCCACATGAAGTCCATGTCAAAATATATGTATAAAAATATGGTCTCCATGGGCATCAATATGCTATAATATAAAAATATCTATCATATAATACAAGTTTCATTTATCATAAAATCCTGACTATGGTCCAAGTGGTCCCTTGGGAGGTTGATTCACTGACTATAAGGAACAAATTCTAATTATAATTTCATGTTCCTCAGGTGGTATTGTTGCCTCATAGAGGTCTTTGTAATATTAAACCTCTATATTCATCCATGTGATCTACCTCATAACTGCTATTATCCCTCTCTCTGTTATGACTTCATCTCCCTCCTCCTTAGCCCTCTTGGCCACCTGCACCTCCCCCATCAACTCCCTCACCCTACCATGTAATTACTTAATTTATCCCTATAGAATCCTAATATACACATCTTGGCTCTATAGTTGGCTCTACAAAACTACTATCTAAGAATCTCTATTCTAGATGTGTCCCTATAATGTCACTACCTACCCCTGTAAACTTGTGACATGTTCTTGTGCATTGGCCCATTGACCATCCCTTTGTGCTAACTACCCCTGTAAGTGTGTATAAATATTTCTCTCTTTATAGTGATCCTTGTAATCTTTGAGGCACACGCTATACCTCTATTTTGATCCTTTATATTAATAATCATTCATCCTCTATCAAGGGTGGTTGGGCTGGCCCTACCCCATCTCCACCTCCACTCCTTCCAGCCCACACTCTACTGCCAACCTGACTCCCAACCCCTATCTAGACCCATATATGCTTCCATGATCTCTCCCATCTACTTCCATAACATCTGGTCCCCCATCCTATGGATCTAATACCTATAATTATGCTCTCTACACACACACACACCTATATTATGCCTATTTTTCACACCCCCTCAATTTTTTCTAAAACTAATACTTTTTATACCATAGAGATAACTCAGTTATAAAATTTAAACTATGTCAGGGACCCAGTCAATTAGTAGTATATTTGGATGCATATTTTTTATTATGAATTGATGATGAGTGGTTGATGAATTCATGTTTATATTTTGAGTGGTTTCAAAAATAATAGTGGATAAATGAATAAAATATGCATATATATATTTATCATTATGAATGTTTATGATCAGCTATCTTACTTTTGAGTTATAATCAGATTATAAGATAACATTTTAGTTTAGAATAATATCACTTTGTATGATTCAAAGTTGGAAATATTATATTTTTTCTATGATATATTTAAATTGATCTTAGCTAAGTTTGAATGATTGTAATGATTTCTAAATTAGACTTTAGTTTTGGAAAAACATGAATAGTTTGTGGGGACTAATTAGATATTTTTAGTGGCATTGTGAGACATGGTTTGAAATAGATAAAAGTGGTATATATATAACCTTGTTAGTTTGATGTTTAAATTATGAATTCATAAATTATTATAGTTTGAGAAAGCATTATTTATGTGGTCAAATGCATCATTTCATTTGTTTTGGAAATCATATGAGTTTCTTGTTTGAAAATAAACCTCAATTGGGAAGATGTTAGTCATAAGAAATATTATTTTGAAGTAATACAAGTTATTTTAGAAAAATAATCATGTTTGTGATATGAATTCTATTGAGGGCTTACTTTCATTTATGTGATATAATAGACTTTTAAAATTATTGACATATTGAGGTTTATTTATTTGCTCCAAGCAATTGATTGTAAGGATATAAAGGGACCTTAAACTTCTAAGTGTTTAATTTTATATCCTATATAGCTAAGGTTCCTAGTTTGAACATTTCCTAATCCTAAATTCTAAAGGTAATATGTTACATTCAAAACATCTTACCCTTGGATTATTTATCCTAAATCTTGAAATGATACTAATAAACCCATTGAACCATGATAAAGTCTAAGTCTTACGTATTTAGTGTTCTCAAAAGGAAAGTAATGGGATTATGTTTCAAGACATGATTTAATGACATGTTGGGATTTCATTGGCACTACATTCGATGGTGATATGGAATTTGACATGGAATTTTAGTTAATGAATGTCATCTAGTTGGTATCCCATTTAATATTTTCATGGCATATTGAGATGACATTTGAGTTGACATACATTATGGTACCAATCAACAAGAAATTTAATGTGAAGCATATATGATGTTTTGAGATCATGATGGAAGATTTAGTAGCAAGGAGAAATTTATGGTGAGGTGACATGCCTCAATTCATGGAAGTCAGTAAAGTTTTAGTAAGAAATCTGGTGATGACTAAATTTGATTATTCTACTAACCTAGTTGGAGGCATTGTGAAGTATATCATTGATTTTTATGAGCTAATAAAAATAGGGCATGTCATCAAGGCAATTATAGTGGAGGGCTAAAAATATAAATAGGTCATTTTTCTTGGGTTTTGGTCATTTTATGAATCTTGCTTATGGAAGCAAAGCTCTGTAAATTTCAATTTTGAGTTGTATAGAAGGATTTTGAATGGAAAGATTATAGAAAATTATTACTAGGTATGTCATGAATAAATTTAATGACTTTTCAAAATAATGTATGAGTTATTTAGATGGTTTTGGAAAGAAAACTTATGATGTTCTACATGTTAGTAAGTTTTGAAGAGGTTATCTATTTGAATATGTGCATTAATATTTTGAAGAATGAATGATATTTCAATCTTGGATATCATTCTCATACATGAATGTTGGTAAAGATTGGTTCTAATTTTTAATATATTTTTGGTCATCGATGAAATGTAGAGTGATTTGGGTTCAAAATTGGGTATTTGAAAATATTTGAAGTTTTTGTTGAAATCTGTAGGCTTTCAATAAATAGTATAAAAGAATGGTTTTGATGCTTCAAAAATTTTCAGTTCAAGTTTCAGAGTTTTCATCAAAATTCTAAGATGAAAATTTTAAGTTTTACATGTTTACACTTCACAAATATGATGAAAGTCATGGTATGATCTATCATGAAAGGATTATGGTGTGTGTGTGTGTGTGTGTGTGTGTGTGTGTGTGTGTGTGTGTGTGTGTGTGTGTGTGTGTGTGTGTGTGTGTGTGTGCGCGCGCGCGTGTGTGTGCGTGTGTGTGCGTGTGTGTGCATGTGTGTGCGTGTGCGTGTGCGTGTGTGTGTGTGTGTGTGTGTGTGTGTGTGTGTGTGTGTGTGTGTATAAGTTTAAATTTCCAAAGTAAGTTTGCATGTATGTCATGGAAATAAGCTTGTCGAGTTTGAAATAAATAATAAATCTCTCATCTTTGTGCTTAAATTTTGGGTTTCAGTGGGTCTAATATTTTTAGATTATATGATGTTTCATTTTTCAAAACCATATCCTTGTGATTGTGGGGTTTGTTAAGGTTTTAAAAACTTATTATGTTGTGGCAAGGTTTTGATGTAAGATGAATTTTTATATGCCCTAAAATATTGATGTTTAAGTCATTAGTTATGTCTATCATACTTACCTTGGAAGGGTTTTGAAAGATTTTATTTCTTGAGATTTTAGTTACTATTGAGGATCACGCACTTTGACTTTTTGTAAAAGCAAATTTTAGTTGTTTGTTTTATGAAGATCATGTGATGGTTATATAGAGAAAGTTTTGAATGTTTATGGTTGGCTATAATGTAGAAATTTATATCAAGAAGTTATCCAATGTATAAATATGATGATCTAGAAGCCATAAGTTTCATCTACCAGTGTCATTTGTAAATATTTATTTTAAAGAGAGTTTGATAAAATATGAAATTTTTATTGAATTTACACCTTAGTATTGAAGTCTTGGGTTTTGTTTTGAAATTGGATGTCAAAATAATAGTACCTTGAAGAAGTCAATTGTTTCTCAATTGAAATTTCTATGAGGATTATATTTTGAACAAGTGATTTCTACCTTAAAATATTATTTAGTGTTACATTTTGAAAATTATTAGGCTGGAATCATGTTGCAAAACTATGATGGGTTTGATTCAAGAATTTGAGAAAAATTTAATATGAAATTTTATCAGGGTTTCATTTGAAGTTTCAATAGTATATGGTTTATATTTCAAAAGTTTATAAGTTGATTTCTAGCTTGAAATATAACATATGAGATAGATAATAGTTTTTGAAAAGTTAATTTTCATGAATAAATTTATGAATATTACTTCAACTTTGGGTTAATTCAGATTGGTTTTCAGATAAGTTGATATATTGAAGATTGAAACTTCATTAAAATAGATCAAAATATGTTTGAGATAGAATTATGATGTTATAATTTTATTTCTAAAGTTCAGTTGATAAGATTATTGGCATATAGTGATATTGGATATACTTGATATAATTCAATCAGAGTTTCTATTGATATATGACTACATTTATAGAGTACAATTTTGCTTCATTTTAAATAAATATATGTTGATTTTTAGTCATCAACTTTGAATATATTTCAGACTATTTTAATATGTCTGGATGGGATCAATCTAAGTCAAGTAGAAGTAATTATAGTTGAGACTAGATTCAAAATTAAAATAATATCAACCAATAGAACCCTAATAGAAATATCTCAGAGGGTGGTTTCCAAGCTAGGAGATTTGACCCTAGATTTTATAGAGGTGTTAGGATGTCCATTCATTTTGATGCAACAAACCCTAAATTTTGAAATGTCTTAAATAATCTACCTTTCAATCTAGTTAATAATAAGTAAAATAGAGAATTTTATGGATGTAGGTTTGATATTAAAACCCCTTCACATAGCATTTGCTTACATCATTTACCAATCTAGTCACCCATTTTTGAAACAATTGAGCCTTCTATTGAACCATAGCCTATCCATGGAACCTCCCAGCTTGAGATTGAGGTAGCCCATTCCAAAAAAATTGTTAATATTACCATTCCTTTAGTTTATAATGAGCCTATTTTAAGGTGAAAGAAGTTGAGTTTGGAAAAGACTATTTTTGCTGGTAGAAAACATATAATGGAGGTCCATCTTACTACTTCAAATAAGAGATCAGAGAGTAAAAATGATCCAGATACTCTTGTTGTGTTAGAGTGCTTAAACATATTAAGTTGAAGATTGATGATCCCTCAATCGATACTAGTACAAACACAGTTCATCTTCTAGCTGTGGAAATGGAGCATAATAAATATATAAATGAGCAAGAGAAGCTAGTGATTAAGGTCCTTTCAGACTCTGATGATTATTGGACCTCAGTAGGATGAATTTTCTTTCTATCAATTGAATGATAATTAGCAAAAGATTATACTTCTAGACATGATATTTTGACTTGTAGTTTTGATGTGTGAACTTTTAAAAAAATATAATTTTGGAAAGTATAGGAGACTTTAATTTCTTTGATATATATGCTTAAGTTAATTTTGGAATATGCATTAAGATTCAATATAAATATAATTATATTAAACTTTGATTTATCTATTTATTAATTGATATATGTATTCTATTTTATTATTATTAATTGATAGGGGTCCCCACTCATTATGATAGTACCTAGTCTATATTCAAAAAACTTGATCTATTAAGACTTTTTAAGTCTTAATTAAGCATACCTTTAACTAATAATTGTTTATAATTTATTGAGTTTTAAGTCAATTAGTTAAGATAAACTAATAACCAACTAAGGTTAGTTATAAATTATTTCTAAACTAAGTTTGAAGCATAAAAGGAGATCAAGGATTCATTTGAAGAGGAAGAACAACATAGGTATTGAAGACTTATACATTTTATGAAGTCAATCATTCATCTCTCTTTTCTATGTAACTTCTCTAAGATATCATGACTTTTATAGATAGATCCAATGGTACTTTTTTTGATGATTGAGTAATTACTTAGGCAACATAGGTATATTTAGTTTTTATATCATTATTTATAATAGATTATTTAAAGTTTGTTAAGTATAATATCTTTCGATGACTGTTATTGTAATCATATGTGTAGAATCTAAGTATTCAACCCAAATAATGATGAAAACCTCACTTTTTATGATATTTCATTGATTTATTTTTATTTTAAAAGTTTTCTCTCAAGTATTTGTAAAGAAAGATGTTGGTTTCTCAAATAAAATCTATCTTTTCTGCTAAGATGACTCTCTTTTGAGACACATAAATTCTATTGTACTTTATATCAATTATGATTTTAATATAGTTTATTTTCATTTTAGACCAATATTTAATTAATCTAGTTTCTTTTCCCATTTCTTTAGATTTGTTTGGTTTACTTTTTTTACTTTCTTAAGTTATTTTCTTAGATTATTTAATTTCTTAAAATAGATTGTCTTGTTTATTTTCTTTAAAATAGATTGTTTCTTCAATTAGTTCTTCTTATAGTTTTAAAACAATTTAAGGTTTTCTTATTAGACTCTATTAGATTTCATTTGTAAGTTTAATCTTAGTTTTACATTAGATTTTAAATTTTTTTAAATCTTAGATTAATAGCTTATAGTTCTATTTTAGATTTATTTTATTTCCATTTTCTATTTATTTTAGATTATTTATTTACCCTTTTAATTTGTTCTCATACTCTTTTGTTTTATTAATTCTTAGATTGTCTTATTTATTTAGTCATTAGTTCTTTTCTTAATCTATTTTGTTGTTTAGGCATGGTGTTTTAATAGTTTGTTATCTTCTCTTCACATAGTTATTTTTTATTTGTTTTTCTTAGTTAGATTGTTGGTTGGTGTGTCTCTTTGAGTTAATTTTTACATGAATATTGGCTTGATTAAAGATATATTTATCTTGATTAATCTCAAATCTAGTTTACTTTATATTTCTTGTTTATTTTAAGACTATTTTGATGTTATTGCAACAATAATACAAGATATTAATTAAATTATATTATTTCACTAAATCAGATTTCTTTCCTTCAAGAGACTACCTAATTCATATTTTTTCTCTATCAGATAGGATAGATTAGAGATTCATATCTGAATTGATTCATTATTTGATAAAGAAGATTTTTGAAATTATAATAGAATATGTTACATTTGGTAATTTATTTATTATTTCCTATAACATTAAAAAAACTCTCACATCTTTAGGATCGTAGTTGAACCTTTAGATCCTCATTATTAGATTGCTATGATTCAAACTTTTCTTTGTGATAGGTGAAATGGTTGATTACTTTATGATACAATTTTCACTATCAACGAATTTGGTGACTCTGCTGGAGACTCATTCAAAAATCTAATTTGTTTTAAGTTGTATTTTCTTCTTGATCATGGTACTTAGAGGACAACAACCTCCTATTATTCAACCTATAATTGACATTGTTGATGATCAAGTTGATGTTATTTTTAATCTAACACATTATACATGGTATAATCATCCTAAAAATCTTCAACAAGTCATTCAAATCATAAACAAAGAAGAGATTACAAACTTTAATATAAATTGATATTCTAATCTTACTCATGAGACTCAACAAGATGTTCTTGATATAAATAGAAGAATTTAGAAAGATAGAGTTAGAACTTTAGATATTAATCTTAGGCTTAGTGTTTCTATGCAATTTCGCTTTCACATTCAAGAGAAGAATAAGAAACTAAGAGATGGTCAAGGCTTGTATGTACCTGGATGTAGTCTACACACCATAATCCAGACGCTGTGAGAACTCCTCTTTGGCTGTGGAGGAATGACACCTGCAAAGAAAAGAGACTTGGACAAAAGAGGGCATTAGATGAGGAGATGGTGGGTTGCCAAGCAAAAGCTTGATCCCAGAAGTATGAAGACTTCCTTAAGGGATATCAACCCACTAGTCAATAAAAAGAATGTCTGATAAATAGCAGAATGTTAAAAGACTGAAATGATAAAAGATTGAAATGAAATGGAAGCAAAAGCTTACCTAAAAGATGATGTCAGCCTGGTCACAGTCGCCGGCGTCAGTGGTCCTACCGGCGTCGGTTGTTGAGGCTTGCCGACGTCGGTTAGTCTGCCGACATTGGTTGGGGCAGTGGCCGATGTCGATCGGGGAAATGGTCTTTGGATGAGGTCTGGTCAGGTCTGTGGTCCGTGGACAGGGTCTGGTCGTGCAGAATGGTCTGGGCCTATTTGAGTGGTCTGAGACAAAGTTTTGAGCTTGGTTGAATGGTCTGGGGTTCTAGGTCTGAGAGTCTGGTTGAATGGGCAGAGTGTATGGTCTGACAGAGGACAGAGGCAATAGGAAGATGGAAAAGTAAATATTTAGGTCTGGTCTGGTCTGGGGGTAGGAAGTGCTAAATCTAATTCATAACACTTAGAAGCAAATGACTAGAAAACACAAAGAAAACATAAACATAATACTTACCTGTAGTTGGCTAAAGGATTGTTGTAGACTGGTGTACCTGTTGTCGATGCTGCTGGTGTGAAAGCCCTATTGCTGATGGAGATGCTAAAGGCCAGATACCTATTACTGTACCTGAGGGAGAGAGTGAGAGGGTTGGTTTGAATATTGGCAGAGTGGCAGATGGTCGAAGACTCCAGATTCCAGATTCGTGATTAGCTCTCGAGATTCAGAGTCTGTGATTAGAATTTGTGATTTGGAATTTGTGATTTTTGTGATTAGCCAAGAAAGAGGTAAGAAATCAGTTTAAGTAAACCGACATTGGCGATCACATCGGTGTCGGCTGACAGTTGACCGACGTCGGTGGGTGAAGAGCAAGTAAAAGGCCCCGCAAGCCCGTTCTCCATCCGCCAGGTGCATAATCCGTTGGAGATATGTCAAAGGTAAGGATAAATACGCACGAGAGTTGGTTAGGTAGTTGGAAAGGAGTAAGAATAGGTCTTGGGTGAGTCATAGGGTGGGAAATGATCCAAGGCGAGGTGTACTAGGCGAGGTGTCATGGGTGATGTGTCCAAAGAGGGGAGTTAATTCAAAATAAGTTTATTATTTTAAATTAGTAATTGTATGGGTTAGGAATGGACCAAGAGGGAGGATTGAACAAGGGTTAGACACGATTTTGATGTCTACATTTGCTCCTTTTTGTCTTGTTGGTTGTTCTAAATGAATTGCAAGACAAAAATAGGAGTTGGTTACCCCAGGTATGAGATGATGTGGATTGCCCCAAGGTTTGGATGAGGTATTCCCCCTCAAAGCGGGAGTCAAGGGAAGGGAACCTGATATCGGGTGTCGATTTGACAAAAGGTGGATGAGAATGATAAAGAGTGAGTGAAAATGCTGTAAAAGTCGTGATTGCGTGTATACCACTTCATGAGATGGATAGGTCAAATGTCACAGGTCGAGGGTCGAGGAGTGCCAAAATTGAAATAATCGGGCCCCAACATTTAGTCATCTACTGATTAGGTTATTCAATCTAAGCTGAAGCTCCAAAGGTCATCGTGTTCCAGGTATCCTGGGCTCAGGAAGTGCTCCCAGAAACACAAAAATGTCACAAGTAGTGTGGATCAACCAGCTTGCAATCCTATACTTGTGAGGGTCCAAAAATATGGTCTACAAATAATTTTGCTATCTATTCGTGAGGTAGCATGTGTGTAAACAAAACCAAGACAGAGTTGTCTCAGAAGTGGTCAGGGTCTGAGGAGATAGGCGTAATCTCCATGGTCGCTGGTCGGGTTGAGATATAAGTGATCTCAAATGTGCCCCATGAGGAGTCAGAAATGACTTCGACATTGGTAGGGCTGGTTGAATGGTCATGACAGAAAATGAAATGTTGACATCTTGAGAGAGATGAATGAGCAAATGGGTGGACGAAGGAATGGCTGAGCTAACCTCAGAAGACTTAGTGCTGCCTACATAGCCCTTGTGTGAAGGGCCTCAGACCAATGTAGTTCAGATAGAGGATCAAAATGGTCAGATGATGGGTGCGATCATGGTCGAGGTCAAGGTTAAAATGATGAGGAGGAGAAGATGTTACAGCCTTTTCCAATGGTGTATTCTGTAACATTGGTAAGGGTCTTTCATCCCTAGCAATTTTCCATATTCGTGATGGATGTTACTAAAAATGAATTGAGGTCTATTTATGTTTCAGCAAATATTGGTTTATGCTTAACATAAATTGTGTCAGGTCGATAGTTTCCATGTGTATTGTTGTCCATAGAAACTATGTGAAATAGACTATGATGATGATGATGTTGTGATGCCAAGTTTTTGGTCTGAAAATTTTGAGGTTGGTTTAGTTTGAATGAATGTGACCAAAGTGTGAAAGATAAGCGAAAGACACATTGCTCTTTCATTGACAAGGACCAAAATGAGAGCATAGATAGGGGTTGTTAGAATAAATCCCCGTTATGCATTGCGTCGTTGACCATGGTGTTGTGCTAGAGAAGTAATCGAATCACTTGACGTTAAGTGAGCTCGAAATCCCTTGAGCGGGTGATATGATAGGAGAGGAGGGGGTAACCCATTTGTGGTAGGAAGAATCTTGCCCCTTGTATAGGTGACCCGAGAATGACTATAGGCATGTCCATGACTTGATAGCTTGTCATTCAATTTTATTTTTTATTTTATTTTTTTATTTTTAGGAGCGGACTGATCAATGCGAGAAGTCCACATAGGGATGTTGCTCGCTTGGTGGTCAAATATGTGAAGCTGATCGATGTGGGAAGCTTCAAAAATAGTGTTGTCTATAGCAAGAGTTAGTCATAGCCATCCTTCGAGGGAGTGGTCTATTGTTTGCTTATAATGTTTGATATGTTGGCCTAGCTGTCCTTCAAGAGAACAGTCTAGTAAATACAGCAATGGTGTAGTTGTCCTTCGAGGGAGCAGTCTACATTTAGAGAGTTTTATGACTTGGTATGTTATGTTATTTTTTGATATAATTGTTGACTGAAGTTGAGCCATGGACGAGCCTGTAGGGGTTTAAGGGTTCCCTTTTATAAGGACAAAGCATCACTACTTGACAAAAGGGGTTGACATAGGACTTGTTTAAGGGGATAGGGTTGAAAGGAGTGAGGAATGAGAGGATGGGGTTGCTCAAGGGACGAGCTCAAGTAAAATGTCAAGTGATGAATACTCAACTAACAGAAGAATGGTCGTGGATGCAAGGTATAAAAGGGGTCAACTTCTGATAAGTCCCTGGGCCATGCTAGTGCATTAAGGGTCGAGTCAATTAGGAGCAAAGGTGCCCCATTTGCCTCTTTCCAAATTGGTCAGGTGATTGATGACGGTTTGAAGAAGTGATAGGTGCTTGGTTAGTTGATGTTTGATGATTGAAGTTTGGTTGAGGTTTGGTTGATGTTGGTCAGGGTCATGATAAGAAGGTTGATTGATGGTTGGTCGAGATTTGGTTGAATGTCTGGTCAAAGTTGGTTGAATGTTTGGTCGAAAGCTTGGTTGAATGTTTGGTCAAAGGTAGGATAAGGTTGGATTCCCCCAGTCGCTGAGGGATAATGTTGGATAGATTGGTCAAGGTCGGTTGAGGCTTGGTGGTCAAATGGATTGTGTTGATGTTGAATAATGGGGTCAAAGGTGGCAAAGGGACCATAGTTTGGTGTGGAGATCTCGATTTAGGCGATGAAGTTTGAGAGGCATGGGTTGGTGTTGATGATTTGTCGAAGAGGAGGTCGAGAGGATCCTTGATGAGAAGGGTATCCTTTTTCTAGTGTTGACGAGTGACAGCTTTGAGAGTGCAACAACGCTCAGTGTCATGTCCCGGAGTGTGATGATAGTGGCAGAATTTAGAGTTGTCGAACCAAGATGGCCTTGATCTGAGAGTTGATGAGTGGGGTGGTGTTGAAGGTTTGTTGATAATGTGGTCAAAAAGAAAGGTGTCATTCCCCAGACATTGGCGAATGACAACCTTGAGGGCACAACAATGCTCAGTGTCGTGCCCAGGCATGCGATGATATGCACAAATTTGAGTGTCGTCGAACCAAGGTGCTTTTGGTCTAAGAGATTGGTATGGTTTAAAAGGTAGGAGATTGATGCGAGAGGACTGTAGCAATTGTCGTAACAGCAAGGCATAAGAACCTGCTAACGGGTCTGGATGTTTTGTTGCAGTGAAGGTTGATGACTTTGGTTTAGGAGGCATAAGAGGCATAGGTCGATGGTTTGGAGGAGATATATGTTTGACGGGTTGAGGGAGTAATGGAGGTGACTTGCCTCTGTGAAGTATGGGAGTGGGAAGCACTCCTAGTAAAGTGGATGGATGCGGGCCCAAGATTGAAGGTAATGATGAAGGTGGGGGAGGAATCCTTTGGTGTGGTCTAGTAGCCTTCTTTGGTTTGGGTTGAGGGCCATTATTGTGCGAGGCAAGATTAGATGCGGGTTTGAGTTCAGATATGGATAGTTCTTCTCTCGATGGAGAAGGGATTGAAGATGTGGGCTCTTTAAGTGGAAAGAGCACCAGAATAGTCATAGCGTCTGTGTGCGGTTGAGGAGTCGAAAAGGTATGATCATCTATGGATGATAAGAAGGATGAAGGCGAGACAGCCAGTGTTGATGTGGTTAAAGCATCCTCCAATATGGGAGAGGTCGATGGAGGACTAATAGGAGAAGAATATTCCTCTACCTGTAAAAGACAAATGGGAGAAGATGGCTCTTCTACTTGTGATGGAGGTTGGTCAGGGACAAGAGGCAAGATAGTGTTGACCGTGTGTATGTCATGCTCATGGGAGCTATCGGCCATGGTCTGGACATTGTTTTGAGTAGGAGGATGGTTTGGGAATGGTTGTTTGAAGATGTTGATGTGTTGGTTTGGTGGGGAGTTTGGGTTATCTAAAATAAGATCTCCCTTGTCGATCATGTCTTGGATGATGTTCTTGAAAGTTTGGCAATTGTTGATGTCATGGCCTTGGACGCGGTGAAAGTGGCAGAAGTCAGCCTCCCTATACCATGTAGGGAGGGCTTTTGAAGGGTCAAATTGAGGTGGTCAGATTGGAGGGAGATTGAGGACCCCCTGCTTGACAAGTTTTTCCAAAATAGAAGCGTATGATTCTCCAAGTGGAGTGTATGAATGCTGGATGTACCATTGTTGGAATTGTTTGGTGATACTTGGAGATGTAGAAGGTTGAGAGTAATTAGTTATCATCGAGGATGGTGATCTAATGACCACAGTGTTGGCCACTCCTTTGGGTTTGGAGTTGGTAGAAGAAGAAGGTCTGGAAGAAGAAGGGTCAGTAGCTTTTGCGTTAGTATTACGCAATTTGACCTTATCCTCTTCAATGGCACGGAGTTCAAGCTTTTGAGCCATGGTGAAAGCTTCATCAAAAGTGTAGAATGTCTAAATCTGCAAGGTAGAAGAGATGTGCCTAGCACATTCTCAAGAAAAGAGCTTGATGAGCTCAGATTGAGGCAAGGAGAATGAGAGCTGGTTAATCAAGCCTCTCCAATAGGCGACAAAATCTACTATTGATTTGTCATCAAATTGCCTAATGGAGTAGAGGTCTGTGATTGAGACTTGTTTGGTGATGTTGATAGAAAAATGGTCGAGAAATAATTGAGCAAATTGAATGAATGAAAAGATAGAATGTCTGGCAAGAGAGCTATACCAATCAAGGGCGGGGCCAGAAAGCGACATAGGAAACGTGTGTAGAAGTAATGCATCGTCGTGGGCTATAAGATAGCAGGCATGTCTGAATGCCCATAGATGTTGTTGCAGGTCCTCCTTACTCTGAAAGCGAGTGAATTTAGGAAGCTCCCACTGGTTGGGGTATGATCGGATAGGGACGGAAGCATGGATGGGCTCATTGCAAATTTGCTCATACGAGAGAGCATTGCATGAACCAGAGATAGAAGTCTCGAGACTAGTCATTTTATCCATCAGCATTTTAATGATGTCTACTGACAAATTGGTGGATGGAGTGCCCCCTAGGTTGTAGGGCACTTGAAAGAGGCTAGAGGAGGCATACGATGTAGTTGGTTGCGGTTGTAGGGGTGCAACGTATGGATAACTAGTCGTAAGGATAGATGTAGAGGCCAAGTGTGGTTGGGTCATGAAGGTAGAAGGCATAATTTGACTAGATACCACCAAAGGTGGTTGCGTGATGGCACTAGTAGAAAGGGAGGTAGACACTCCTACATTTATGGGCAAAAGAGTGTGCGGGGTCGAGACAATCAAGTTCTGGTATGATGTAGAACTTGGTTGGATTGCATGTGGTTGAGGGGGTAATGGAACCCCAATGGAGGTCGGTCTAAAAATAGATGTGGAGGCCAAACTTTGCGTATTGGCCATGGTCGGGTTAATGGTTGAGGCAAAAGGCTAGGTCATAAAAGGTTGGGTAGCGAATGGTGTCGATGTCATCGCCACTTCACCTGAAAGGTCTCGCATTGGGTTTCTCGCAAGATAATTTTGGAGGGCTGTGACGTTGAGGTCCAAGAATCTTTCAAAATCTTGGTCCCCTTCAGGGATGATGGGGGTTTGAGTCGAGGTCAGTCCTGTAGGAGTTCTTTCAGTCTCCGAGTGGAACTCCATTATAGGACTAGTTAGGGACGAGGGAGTGTGGTCAAGAAGAGCCTTGGTTTGACTGTGCATCAAAACCATTCAAGGCAAGAGGAGGGTCAGGTTTCAGAAACTATGTTTTTTCAGTTTTAGAAACTCAAAATGAGGTTTTGGCAGAAAAAGGGGTTGGGTTTTAGGCTGTTGTTTTGGAAAAAAGGACTATGACAATGACCGACGTCAGTTGAAAAACTGATGTCGGTGATAAAATATGGCCGACGTCGGTTAGATAACCAATGCTGGTGGATAAGGTGGCTGACGTCGATGGTTAAGCCGATGCCGATGACTGTGGTTTCCAAAAACTCAAAAAAAAAATTGAAGATCCTTAGAAAAAAGGAAGAAGAACGTCCTTACTAGCTCAAAAAACAAGATAGGAACAGAAAAATAGAGATGGAGACAGATAGGCCCTAAGCGTTAAATCCTAAGAATCCATTTTTCGAATCTTGTGGCTTATGCCTTAAAGTGATGTTTGGGAGGTTGGCTGTTAGAGGGGTCTTAGAAGAAGCAGTCTATGGATGGTTTCAAGTTTTGTTTAGGTGCTCAAGAAGTCTGGGTTAGGTTCTGTACATGGCCTGGTGCTAAGGAGCAAGCTCCCCTCACTTCATGATTCCAGTGGTAAGCTAGTCTCGCTTAGCCAAAATATACTTTCTCTAGAGATTAGACTCTGCCAAAGAACAGAGTGGGCTTTCCCCTTGGTGATAAAATCTAAGTAGAATCGTCGGGATGGGTAAGGTATCCGTTGGGGGATGAAATCCCAGTCGGGCCTTATCTCAGGTGAGTTTGATGTTTGATTTAGTGCAAGTGGTTTAGGTTGTGTAACATGAAGTGGACTAGATTAATTCAATATGCGGTTTGTTAATTACTAGGTGTGGACTAAGAAATGTAAGCACAAGTAGAAATGCAATGCAATAAGTTTTAAGCCCAAGTCGAAATGTTAAGTTTGAATGAGGACAAGTTGAGAAAGGGTTCAAGAGTATGATTTTGGACTAGTCTAGAAATGCAAGAAAAAAAAGGAAAAGTTCTTTTTATTCCTGCTTATAATGTCGTTTAGAAGATAAGAAAGAGGTGAAAAGGGAGGAACCTAATGCACCCTATATGTGTTAGGTTGTGGAGCTAAAAGCTTCACTGATGCAGACACAGAGGAGGGTGCAGAAGGGTTGCTGAGTGTCAGAGACACCGGCGTCGATCAAGCCAACCGACGTCGGTAGGATAGGGCAAGAGAGCAACAAACGTCGGTCAGAGATCGGCCGGCGTCGGTGACCCCCAGGCGGACAGGGACCGGCATCGGTCACCTGTGTGATTCAACTGCGAGTTTATTACAGGCAGTTGGTTGATGAACCAAGTGTTTGCATGCTTAGTGTTAATTATAGACTGAGCGCTGTGGATCTAATTATTGTACTAGGTGTCTAATTATTGTTTGGATGAGATCTATATAATAGACTCATGATTGTATTGGAAAGTTGTTCTAGTTTGAGTTGAGCAAAGCTAGCTCCTTCTGTGTGTGAGGTGAGCAAGGGTGTTCCTCCTAGTTCCACAGCAGTACCAAGGTGGGTGCTGGATTGGAGAGTCAGCTGGATTCTTCATGTATGTATGATCTTGGTCATCAAGTGAGCATGGCTTATAAGAGATCTACATGGTAAGTAAGATCATTGATCTGCAGGTGTGTGTGTGTGTGCAAGGTCAAGGTTCACAGGTGTGCAGAACCATTATTGATCTGTAGGTTGGAGATCAGATAGGACAGCAACACAACAGGGAGCAAGATCAGGCAGGATCTACTTGGAGTACGGTGTGTACTCATTGGTATGTGGAGTACATGTAGAGCTAAGAGGAAGGCAAGGCAGTTCCTTCCATAAGTATGGTCTGTTGAATTGTAGGTTGTTGCAGGTTCATGGGAGATCTACTTGAAGTACTTTGAGTTCTTGTGGAGTGCGTGGAGCACAAGTTTAAGGTGAGCACCAACTCTATGTTTGAGTTGGGTGTCGGGACCTAGTAGAGAGAGCTTTGAGGAAAGAAGTACTGTTCACTTGAGGTGTGGGAAACCTCTGAAGAGGTGGTGGAGAAGAAGTGGCATCTTCTTTATTGTATTCTTTTCTGTAAGAGTTATTAATACAAGTTGTGTATTGTCTCTCATATTATGTGTTATTCTGAATTCTAGTTACTTGTTGATTCTGGTTATTTCTGCATATTAAGTTGCTTGAATTTGGTAATCAATTGTGTGCTTCTGGGTTGGTCATATTCCCAACACGTGGCATCAGAGCAGGTTTGTTGTTCTAGGTGCCTGACAATATGAAAAAAGAAGGAAAGGAACCCAAGGAAGGCTCTAAGGTCCCACCGGGCATGCCAAAATGTTTCTATACAATTTTGCTTTCACATTCAAGAGAAGAATAAGAAACTAAGAGATGGTCAAGGCTTGTATGTACCTGGATGTAGTCTGTGCACCGTAATCCAGATGCTGTGAGAACTCCTCTTTGGCTGTGGAAGAATGACACCTGCAAAGAAAAGAGACTTGGACAAAAGAGGGCGTTAGATGAGGAGATGGTGGGTTGCCAAGCGAAAGCTTGATCCCAGAAGTATGAAGACTTCCTTAAGGGATATCAACCCACTCGTCAATAAAAAGAATGTCTGATAAATAGCAAAATGTTAAAAGACTAAAATGATAAAAGATTGAAATGAAATGGAAGCAAAAGCTTACCTAAAAGATGATGTCGGCCTGGTCATAGTCGCCGGCATCGATGGTCCTACCGACATCGGTTGTTGAGGTCTGCCGACGTTGGTTAGTCTGCAAACTTCAGTTGGGGCAGCAGCCAGTGTCAGTCAGGGAAATGGTCTTTGGATGAGGTCTGGTCAGGTCTGTGGTCCGTGGACAGGGTTTGGTCATGCAGAATGGTCTGGGCCTATTTGAGTGGTCTGAGACAAAGTTTTGAGCTTGGTTGAATGGTCTGGGGTTCTAGGTCTGAGAGTCTGGTTGAATGGGCAGAGTGTATGGTCCAACAGAGGACAGAGGCAACAGGAAGATGGAGAAGTAAAGATTTGGGTCTGGTCTGGTCTGGGGGTAGGAAGTGCTGAATCTAATTCATAATACTTAGAAGCAAATGACTAGAAAACACAAAGAAAACATAGATAGAATACTTACTTGTAGTCAGCTGAAGGATTGTTGCAGACTGGTGTACCTATTGTCGATGCTGTTGGTGTGAAAGCCCTGTTGTTGATGGAGATGTTGAAGGCCAAATACCTATTGCTGCACCTGAGGGAGAGAGTGAGAGGGTTGGTTTGAAGATTGGCATAGTGGCGGATGGTCGAAGACTCTAGATTCTAGATTCATGATTAGCTCTCGAGATTCAGAGTCTGTGATTAGAATTCATGATTCAGAATTTGTGATTTTTGTGATTAGCCAAGAAAGAGGTAAGAAACCAGTTTAAGTAAACCAACATCGGCGATCCCGCCAGCGTCGGCCGATAGTTGACTAATGTTGGCGGGTGAAGAGCGAGTAAAAGGCCCCGCAAGCCCGTTCTCCATCCACCAGGTGCATAATCCGTTGGAGATATGTCGAAGGTAAGGATAAATACGCATGAGAGTTGGTTAGGTGGTTGAAAAGGAGTAAGAATAGGTCTTGGGTGAGTCATAGGGTGGGAAATGATCCAAGGCGAGGTGTACTAGGCGAGGTGTCATGGGTGATGTGTCCAAAGAGGGGGGTTAATTCAAAATAAGTTTATTATTTTAAATTAGTAATTGTATGGGTTAGGAATGGACCAAGAGGGAGGATTGAACAAGGGTTAGACATGATTTCAGTGTCTACACTTAGAACTCATTTTATTTTTTATTCTTTTTGTCTGATGATTTTATTTTACCTTTTAAACCTATTATTATAAATATATAATTTAATAAAGTAATCAGGTTCAAGATAATCAATTTATTCAAGTAAAAACTATTGAAACTTTTAATGGGAGATCAAGCAATATTCAAAGAGAAGATATAGAATTTGATTCATGTATTTCAAAATAATAGAGAAAAAGATGATCTTACTGAAGGTGAAGATGAAGAAAAAGTTCAAGTAGAATAGCAGATAGTTATAACTCCATAGATTTTTGAAAATCTAATTAATGTTGGAAACCATCTTGATAATTTGCCTTCTCTTAAGGGATTAAATATACTAAAGTTTTTCAGTGCTACTAAAGAATCTTGGGAAGATCATTTAGAATCATTTATATTAGTCTGTACCACTCGTAGAATAAAAAATTAAAATATTTACTTAATAGTTTTTTATCAAACACTTGAAGGAAAATCTTACGAAGTATTTATTATTCTGCCTACCAAGGTTATAGATACATAGAAAGCTATTGAGGATTGGATAGAGTTGTCTTTTGAGAAAGCAAAAGAAGATTTTGATCTAATCAATGAACTTTTGAATTTTATCTCGATCCAAGTGAGACCATTTATCATTTAATTTTTAGTTTCACAAAATTGTGTCAAAATATCTCTCATGATCTTAGACCTTCTAAGAAGTTATCTAAACTTTACCTTTGTAATACTTTACCTTTAAAATTGTAGACACTGAAATCATGTCTAACCCTTGGTCGACTCCCCCCTTGGTCCCCTTGGTCCCTTTCCACTTCTAACCATGCCTAACCTATGTCTTATTAATTTAAAATAATTATCTTATTTTAAATTAATAATTCTCTCCTTCCTTCTCTCTCTCCCCGTGACACCTCACCCATGCCACCTCTCCTCTCCTTGGATTCTTTGCCCTTGGATACCCTCATTTATCACCCTATGACCTATTCCAACTTCCCCTCCACTACCCCTTGCCAAGTCTTAAATGATTTAAGACCCCATTTCCCTTATCCCACTCATTTCCCACACCTATTAAGCCACCTTCGAATGTTTCTTCCCCAGACCCGCTGACCTGGTGGTTGGGAAAATGGACGAAAGGCTATTTTTAGCCTTTTTACCTGTCTTCTAGCTGCTGACATCGGTCAACTATCAACTAACATCAGCAATATTGCTAGCCTCAGTTTCCTTCATAACTGTGTTCTTGACCCGAATGTAGGATCCGCTTCTCTCAATCTTTCAATCCAATCTTTCGACCTTCAACCATCTGATCTTTTCACTCCTCAATTCATCAATCTTTCCAATCATCAGACCTCTCACTCTCTCTCTCTCTTAGGTACACATAACAAGCTACAACAACAATAGGTACTCTGCATGAGCCACTCCACCAGCAACAGGGCCTTCACAATAGCAGCATCAGTAATAGGTACAACCAGTCTGCAACACTCTTTCCTCAGCAAACCACAAGTAAGTATTTCCTCTATGTTTTCATTATGTTTTTAGTTATTGCTTCTAAGTAATATCACCAGCCCAAGCCCAACCTATTCTTTAAGAGCCTTTTCTCATCCTTATTTTTCTTGTTTCTTCTGTCTACTCCATCTGGTCCCTTTTTAGACCACACACTCTGTCCATTGTCCTTACACATACTCTCAAACCATTCAATTAGACCTAGAGCCCTTCTTAGACCTGTCCACAGACCATAAACTCATCCAGACCTGACCAGACCTTGTCTAAAGACTACTACCCCAATCGACGCTGGTCGCATCGACCATTGCCTCCACCGACGTCGGCAGACATTGACAACCGACATCAGCAAACTAACTGACGTCAGTGACTGTGACCAGACCGACAACAACATTCAAGTAAGCATTTTCTTCTATTTCTATTTCAGTCTTTAATCATTTTAGTCTTTTATCATTCTGCCTTTTATCAAACATTATTTTTATCAATCAGTGGGTTGACATCCCTCAAGGAAGTCTTTGTACTTCTATGATCAAGCTTTTGCTTGGTAGCCCACCATCTCCTCATCTAACGCCTTCTTTGTTTTAGTCTCTTTCTTCTGCAGGTGTCATCCTCCACAGCCAAAGAGGAGTTCTCACAACGTTTGGATAACGGTGCGTAGACCTCATCCGAGTATCTTCTAACCCTAGACCATTTCTTTTAGTTTCTCATTTCCTTTTTGAATGTGAAAGCAAAAATCATATAGAAACATTTTGGCACGCGCGGTGGGATGCTAGGGTCTTCCTTGGGTTCTTTTTCATTTCTTTTCATATAGGTGCATTAGGTTTCTCCTTTTCACCTCTTTCTTCTATCTTTTCCAAAAGACACTATCAGCAAAAATTAAAAAGAATCATTCTTATTCTTTCTTTTCTTGCATCTTAGACTAGTCAAAAGTCATACTCTTCAACTTCTTCTCAACTTGTTTTCATTCGAACTCACATTTCGTTTTGGGCTTAAAATCTTTTGCATTTCATTTCTTCCTGACTACATACATAGTCCACATCTAGTAATTAAAAACCACATCATGAATTAATCGTAGATCACTTATGTTACACAACCAAGTCACTTGCACAAATCAAACATCAAAACTTACCTGAGATAAGGCCCGATTGGGATTTCATCACCTAGCGGATACCGTACCCATCCCGACAATCCCACTTGGACTTCACCACCAAGGGGAAAGCCCACTCTATTCTCTGGTAGAGGATAATCTCTAGGAAAAGTATATTTTGGCTAAGTGAGACCAGCTTATCACTGGGCTTGTGAAGTGAGGGGAGCTTGCTCCTTAGCACTAGGCCAAGTACGAAACCTAACACAGACTCTTGAGCACCTAAACTGACCTGAAACCATCTTTAGACTACCTCTTCTAAGACCTATTCTACAAGCCAACCTCCCCAACACATTCTAAGGCATAAGCCAACAAGATTCTAAAAGTTAATTATTAGGATCTAACGCTTAAGGTCTGCCTATCTCCATCTATTTTTTTATTTTTATCTAGTTTTTTAAGCTAGTGAGGACGTTTTTCTTCCTTTTTTTCCAAAAACTTCAAATTTTTTGAGTTTCTAGAAAACACAGTAACTGACATTGGTTTTATCACCAACGTTGGCAACCTTCCTTCGCCATCATTGATTATCTGACTGACATCAGCCATTTGTTCTCACCGACATCAATTTTCCAACTGACGTCGGTCACTATCATAGTCCTTTTTTTCCAAAACAACAGCCTTAAAACCTGACACTTTTTCTACCAAAACCACATTCTGAGTTTTTGAAACTGAAAAAACATAGTTTTTGAAACCTGACCCTCCTTGCCTTGAATGGTTTTGACACACAGTCAAACCAAGGCTCTTCTTGACCACGTGAGGCATCAACCGCTTCTGCCTTCCCTATCCATAACCAGTCCCTTAATGGAGTTTCATTCAGAGACCGAACGAACTCCAACTCGACCGACCTTGACTCAGACCCCCATTGTCCCTGAAGGGGACCAATATTTTGAGAGATTCTTGGACCTCAATGTCAAATCCCTCCAAAACTATCTTGCAAGAAACCAAATGTGAGACCTTTCGAGTGAAGTGGTGATGGCATCAACACCATCCACTACCCAGCCTTTTATGACTCAAACTATTGCCTCAACCATTAACCCGACCATGGCCAATATGCAAAGTTTGGCCTCCCCATCTATTTTTAGACCGACCTCCATCAGGATTTCATTACCCCCTCAACCACATGCAATTCAACCAAGTTCCACATCATACCAGAACTTGATTGTCTTGACTTCACTCACTCTTACGCCTATAAATGCAAGATATTCTACCTCCCCTTTTGCCAATGCCGCCATGCAACCACCTTTAGTGATATCTAATCAACTTATGCCTTCTACCTTCAGAATGCAACCACCCTTGGCCTCCACTTCTATCTCAATGACTAGTTATCAATACGTTGCGCCCCTACAAGCGCAATCGACTACATCGTATGCCCCTTCTAGCACCTTTCAAGCACCCTACAACCTAGGGGGCACCCCATCTACCAATCTGTTAGCCAATCTTATCAAGGTGCTGATGGACAAAATGTCTAGTCTTGAAGCTTCCATTTCTGGTTCAAGCAATGCCCTTTCATATGACCAAATTTGCAACGAACCCATCCATCCCTCCGTCCCAATCTGACTGTATCCCAGCCAGTGGGAGCTTCCTAAGTTTACTTGCTTCTAAAGTAAGGAAGACCCACAACATCTACGAGCATTTAGACATGCTTGTTACGTCATAGCCCATGATGATGCGTTACTTCTACACACGTTCTCCATGTCACTTTCTGGCCCCGCCCTTGACTGGTATAACTCTCTTACCAAAAATTCTATCTTTTCATTCACTCAACTCACCCAATTATTCCTTGACCATTTTTCAATCAATATAACCAAAAAATTCTCAATCACAAACCTCTATTTTATTAGGCAATTTGACAACGAATCAATAGTCAATTTTGTTGCCCATTGGAGAGACTTGATCAGCCAGCTCTCCTTCTCTTTGCCTCAACCTGAGCTCATCGAGCTCTTTTCTTGAGCATGTGCCAGGCACATCTCTTCTACCTTGCGGGTTCAAACATTCTACACTTTCGACGAAGCTTTCACCATGGCTCAAAAGCTTAAACTCTGCGCCATTAAAGAAGACAAGGCCAAAATGCGTAATACCAACGCAAAAGCCGATGACCCTTCTTCTTCCAAACCTTCTTCTTCCCACTCCAAATCCAAAGGAGTGGCCAACACTATGGTCATTAGATCACCATCTTCGACAACAACTAACCAATCTCAACCTTCAACATCTCAAAGCATCACCAAACAATTCCAACAACGGTACATCCAGTGTTCATACACTCCACTTAGAGAATCATACGCTTCTATTTTGGAAAAACTTGTCAAATAGGGGCTCCTCAATCTCCCTCCAATTCAACCACCTCGATTTGGCTCCTCAAAATCCCTCCCTACATGGTATAGGGAGAACAACTTCTATAACTTTCACCGTGTCTAAGGCCATGACTTCAACAATTGCCGAACCTTCAAAAACATTGTCCACGACATGATCGACAAGGGGGATCTTATTTTGGATAACCTAACCATGCTGCCCAATCAAAACATCAACATCTTCAAACAACCATTCCTAAACCATCCTCCTAATCAAAACAACGTCCAAACCATGACCGATAGCTCCCACGAGCATGATATACACATGATCAACACAGTCTCACCTCTTGTCCCTGACCAACCTCCTCCACAGGTAAAAGAGACTTCTTATCCTATTAGTTCTCCATTGACCTCTCTTATATTGGAGGATGCTTCGACCATACCAATGCCATTAGCCCCGCCTTCATCTTTCCTCCTACCAATGGAGGACCATACCTTGCCTACTCCTCAACCACAAGTCGAAGGCACAATTATCCCTGCCCTCTACCCTCTTAAGGAGCCACACTCTCCTATTTCTTCTCCACCAAGAGAAGAATCAGTCTCTTCACCCATTTCGACCAAGGAAGACCCAGTCATGGTTTCCTCTTGCCTTTTGCCTAAGATTGCTACATCTCACTCACCTCTGTCCACATCTGAACCCAAACCTGTATCTAACCTTGCCTCGAACAATGGTGGCCCCCAACCCAAACCAAAGAAGGCCACTAAACCACATTGGAGGACTCCTCCCCCATCTTGATTATTACCTTCAATTTTGGGCCCGCATCCGTCCACTTTAATAGGAGTGCTTCCTACTCCCATACTTCACAGAGACAAGTCACCTCCATTATCCCCTCAACCAATCAGACATATATTTCCTCCAAAACATCCAACACCTATCACTACCAAAGTGCCATCTACACATGTGGCTACACCACCCACGAAAATGATGGTACGACCAATGCCTCTTATGCCTCCAAAATAAAAGTCATCAACCCCTACTGCAATAAAACACATAGACCCATTAGTAGGTTCTTATGCCTTGCTATTACAGCAATTGTTGCAATCTTCTCGCATTAATCTCTCGCCTCTTAAACCATATCAATCTCTCAGACCAAAACTGCCCTGGTTCAACGACATTCAGATTTGTGTGTATCATCACACGCCTGGGCATGACACTGAGCATTGTTGTGCCCTCAAGGTTGTTGTTCACCAATGCTTGGAGAAAGATACCCTTTTTCTTGACCATATTATCAATAATCCTTCAACACCGCCTCACTCATCAACTCTCAGATCAAGACCATCTTGGTTCGACAACTCTAAATTTTGCCACTATCATCACACTCAGGGACATGACACTGAGCATTATTGCACTCTTAAAGCTGTCACTCATCAACACCAAAAAAAGGATACCCTTCTCATCAAGGATCCTCTTGACCACCCCTTCGACAAATCATCAACACTGACCCATGCTTCTCAAACCTCATCACCTAAATCGAGATCTCCATGCCAGACTATGGTCCCTTTGCCACCTTTAACTTCCTTATTTGACATCAACATAGTCAATCTAACCACCAAGCCTCAACCAACCGTGACCAATCTATCAAATATTCTCCCTAGCCACTGGGGGAATTCAACATTCATCCAAGCCTCGACCAACCTTTCAACCCAGTCTCGACCAAATATCAATCACTCTTTTAATCCTAAACCTCGACTAGGCCTCAACCAAGCCTCAACCATGCCTCGACCAAACAAGCATCAACTGACCTTGACCAAGCCTCCACCCAGTTTCGACCAATCAAAAACCATATCAACCAACCAAGCCTCAACCAAACCATTGACCTATCTTCGACCAAGCATTCAACCTGACCTCAACCAAACATCAACCAACCTTTTCATCCAAACATTTAACTGAGCCTCAACCATGCCTTGACCAAGCAAACATTTAACCTATCTTCGACCAAACATTCAACTCGACCTCAACCAAACATCAACCAACCTTTTCATCAAAACATTCAACCTGACCTCGACCAATCTTTTAATCATGATATCGACCAATCATTGACCAAATATCAATTGACCAAGCCATTGATCCAATCTCGACCAATCATCGACCAAATACCAATCTCGACCAAACCTCGACCAAACATTCAACCAAACCATTAACCCAATCTCAACCAAACATTCAACCTATCTTCAACCAAACATTCAACCGACCATTGACCAAGCATCAACTAACCTTGACCAAGCCTCAACCCAGTCTCAACCAATCAGTGACCATATCAACCAACCAAGCATCAACCAACACGTGACCAATTTGGAAAGAAGTAAACAAAGACAAGTTTGCTCCAAATTAGCTCAGACCTTACATCACCATGCATGAGCATGGACTAGGGACTTACCAGAACCTGAGCCCTTTAATGCCTTGCATCTGCAACCATTCTATTGTTAGTCGAGTACTCGTTCACTTGACATTTAACTTGAGCTCATCCCTTGAGCAACCCCATCCTCTTAATCCTCATTCCTTTCAACCCTATTCCCCTTAACAAACCCTCTGTAACCCTTTTATACAGTATGGATGCTTTGTCCTAATAAAAGGGAGCCCCTGAACTTTTATAGTCTTGTCCATGACTCAAAATTTTGTCAAAAATAAATCAAGATGTCAAAATATCCAAGGTCACAAAATCAAAAAGTAGACTGCTCCCTCAAAGGATAGTTGTACTATCATTGTTGTAGCTAATAGACTTCTCCCTCGAAGGACAGCTATTCAAAGCCCTCATATATATAAAGCAAAAATATAGACCACTCCCTCGAAGGGTGGCTATGACTAAATCTTGCTATAAACAACACTTTCTTAAAAGCTTCCTGCATCGATCAGCTTCACAAATGACCACCAAAGCAAATGACATCTCTATGTGGACTTCCCGCATTGATCAGTCTGCCAAAAAAAAAAAACATGTCATGGACTTGGCTTGTAGTCATCTCGGGTCTCCTATAAAAAGGGGCAAGGTTCTCTCTACTCTAAAATGGGTTACCCTCTCTTCCTATCACCATACCTGCTCAAGGGACTTCGAGCTCATTTTAATGTCAAAGCGATTTGATTACCTCTCTAACACAACCCATGGTCAACGACGTAATGCATGAATGGGGCTCTCAATTCTAACAACCCCTATCTATGCTATCATTTTGGTCCTTGTCAATGAAAGAGCAATTCACCTTTCACCTTTTTTTGCACACTTTGGTCACATTCAACCAAACCTTGGTCACAACCAATCCAACCAAACCAATTCAAACCAGACCAAACCAACAACATGACATCATACATCATCCTAGTCCATTTCACATAGTTTCTATGAAGACCAATACACATGGAAACTATCGACCAGACACAATTTATGTTAAGCATAAACCATTACTTGTTGAAGTATAAATAGACCTCAATTCATCTTTAGCATACATCCATCATGAATATGGAAAATTGCTAGGGATGAAAGACCCCTCGACCAATGTTATAAAATACACCATCACCTCATATGGAAAAAGTTGTAACATCATCTTATCCTCATCATTTCAACACACGACCCAAACCAACCTATTGACCTCTTTGACTCTTCATCTGAACTACATTGGTCTAAGGCCCTAAGACTGGGGCTATGTAGGTAGTACTCAGATGACATGACATCTTCTGGGGTTATCTCAACCACCCTCGTTTGTTCATCTACCTGATGGACAAACCATATCCTCCCTTTGACCATGACTTGACCTCGTCCAAGACCATCGACCACTTTGACCCTTCCTCCCTTTTAGGGAGAACTACATTGGCCTGAGGCCCTTCACACAGGGGCTATGTAGGTAGCACTTAGATCACATGACGTCTTTTGAGGTTAACTTGGCCACATTCTTTCATCCGTCCATTCATTCGACCAACTATCTATCTCAGCCTGTCTCAACCAATGACCATGGAGATAGCAATTATCTCCTTAGACTCTGACCACTTCCAAGACAAATGTTGCCTTGGTTGTTTTTGCATGTATGCTACCTCATGAATGGTTAGCAAAATTGTCTGCAACCCATATTTATGACCCTCACAAGTATAGGATCGCAAGCTGGTTGATCCCTATTACTTGTGACATTTTCATGTTTTTAAGAGCACTTTTTGAGCCTGGGATACTTGGAACACGATGACCCTTTGGAGCTACAGCTTAGATTAAATAACCCGATTAGCTACGACTAAATGCTGGGGCCCAGTTACTTCAATTTTAGCACTCCTTGACCTTTGACCTGTGATAATTTGACCTGACCATCTCGTAAAGTGGTATACATGCAATCATGACTTTTACAACATTCACACTCCACTTTCACCCTTTTCATCCACTCTCTATCAAATTGGCACCCAACATCAGGTTCTCTTTCCTTCGACTCCCACTTTGAGGGGGAATACTTGGTGCAATCAACCTCTTATTTTTGTCTTGCAATTCATTCAAACAACCAACAAGACAAAATCAACCTTATCCCACACCTGGGGCAACCAACTCCTATTTTTGTCTTGCAGTTCGCTAAGAACAACCAACAAGACAAAAAGGGGCAAATGTAGACACCAAAATCATGTCTAACCCTTGGTCGACTCCCCCCTTGGTCCCCTTGGTCCCTTTCCACTTCTAACCATGCCTAACCTATGTCTTATTAATTTAAAATAATTATCTTATTTTAAATTAATAATTCTCTCCTTCCTTCTCTCTCTCCCCATGACACCTCACCCATGCCACCTCTCCTCTCCTTGGATTCTTTGCCCTTGGATACCCTCATTTATCACCCTATGACCTATTCCAACTTCCCCTCCATTACCCCTTGCCAAGTCTTAAATGATTTAAGACCCCATTTCCCTTATCCCACTCATTTTCCACACCTATTAAGCCACCTTCAAATGTTTCTTCCCTAGACCCGCTGACCCGACAGTTGGAAAAATAGACGAAAGGCTATTTTTAGCCTTTTTACCTGTCTTCTAGCCACTGACATCGGTCAACTATCAACTGACATCGGTGATATTATCGGCAACAATTTCCTTCATAACTACATTATTGACCCGAATGCAGGATTCGCTTCTCTCAATCTTTCAATCTGACCTTTCGACCTTCAACCATCCGATCTTTTCACTCCTCAATTCGTCAATCCTTCCAATCATTAGACCTCTCACTCTCTCTCTCTTAGGTACACATAGCAAGCTACAACAACAAGTACTCTGCATCAGCCACTCCACTAGCAACAGGGCCTTCACACCAGCAGCATCAGCAACAGGTACAACTAGTCTACAACACTCTTTCCTCACCAAACCACAGGTAAGTATTTCCTCTGTGTTTTCATTATGTTTTTATTTATTGCTTCTAAGTAATATCACTAGCCTAGGCCCAACTTGTTCTCTGGGAGCCTTCTCTCATCCTTATTTTCCCCATTTTCTCTGTCCACTCCATCTGGTCCCTTTTCAAACCACACACTCTATCTATTGTCCTTGCACATACTCTCAGACCATTCAACTAGACCAAGAGCCCTTCTCAGACCCGTCCACAGACCATAAACCTATCCAGACCTAACCAGACCTTGTCTAAAGACTACTGCCCTGACCGACGCCGACCGCATCGACCATTGCCTCCACTGACATCGACAAACATTGACAACCGATGTCGGCAGACTAACTGACGTCGGCGACTGTGACCAGACTGATAGCAACATTCAGGTAAGCATTTGCTTTTATTTTTATTTCAGTCTTTAATCATTTTAGTCTTTTATCATTCTGCCTTTTATCAGACATTATTTTTATCAATCAGTGGGTTGACATCCCTCAAAGAAGTCTTTGTACTTCTGGGATCAAGCTTTTGCTTGGCAGCCCACCATCTCCTCATCTAACACCTTCTTTGTTTTAGTCTCTTTCTTCTGCAGGTGTCATCCTCCACAACCAAAGAGGAGTTCTCACAACGTCTGCATAACAATCACAGACCTCATTCGGGTATCTTCTAACCCTAGACCATTTCTTTTAGTTTCTCATTTCCTTTTTGAATGTGAAAGCGAAAATCGTATAGAAACAAAAATATAAAATGACTCTAGAAGATAGAGATATTACAGGATATGATGAAATTATAACATTCTGTATTGAATATAAAAATAAGCTTAAATTCATTGGGTTTAAATAAAGATCTTCTACAAGTCTAAATTTAGATAATTGAAAAATTTTAAAGGCTATTCAAAGTCTAGGAAATGAGTTGATCATTGTTAAAAGATAACTTAATGATAAACTTTTTTCATCAAATATAAATAATAATGAAAATAAAATATTAGACATTTCTTATTACTATAATGTATGTGAAGTAGATCATGATCTAAATTCATGTGTTGTTGTTCATAAGCTAAATAAATTTATTCAAAGAAAAGTTCTTATATTTGAAGATCTAGTAGATAATATAAACAATCTTGATCCATAAAAAATTGAGAGTGCTTATATTTGAATACTAGAAACAAGGATTATAGTTCTTCTCAAAATAATAAAATTGCAAATAATAATTTTTCTTCTAATGATAAATTAAAAATAGTTTAGAATAATGCTAATAGTTTGATTGATAATGTTGTTCAAAATATTCCTCTATCAATTGGTTATAATAATAGTCAATATCAACTCTATAAGCTTAAAAGTTTTAAACAAATTGATGTTAAAAATTATAATATAATTGATGATTTTTCAATATTTAAAGATAGATTCTCATTATTACAAACATCTAGTTTTCTAAGGTAGCTTGATAAGATCAATGAAGTAGTTAAGAATCCAAAAACTGATATAGGCTTACAAGAAGGAAGTAATGAACAGTCAACTATTTATGCTCAAAATTATGATCCTCCTATAGATTACATACCTCCTTTTTATGTTAAAGTTAAATTTTCTAATAAGGTAATCCATAAATGTATCTTAGATATAGGTGCCTCAAAGAATATTATGCTTAAATATATTGTAGATCAGTTAGGCATATCATATGAAATTGATAATAAGAAACTTGCTAGTTTTGATTCTAGACAAACTAAAAATTGTGATAAGTTTCAAGACATAGTCATTAAGATTCACAAGATGAAAGAATAGGATGCATAACTAATATCCAAGTTTTAGATATTACTAATAATTATGTAATGTTATTAGGAAGAGATTGGTCAAAATTAACTTCTGATTTTAGTGGAAAAGATATTACATGGGTTCCTGTTAATAATGAAAATACTTTCATTAAAAAAGAAAATTAGTCTATTTTTCCTATTGAGACATCTACTTACTCTAATATTTCTTATATTGAGACTAGAAATGAGATATTAAATTACTAAATTTAGATGAACCAGAAAATCAACATGAAGAATTCTTTGAAAAGAATATTTTATGATCTTTTTTATTTTGATGGAGGTTGTTCTCAACAAAGTAGTGGTGTTGGAATTTATTTAATTTCTCCTATAAGTAATATTTTTTTTATGTTTTCAAATTATCATTCAAAAACACTAATAATACTATAGAATTTGAAAATTTTTGTTTAATATTAGAAAAAGTCATAAAATTTAATATTAAGCATTTAAAAAAATTTAGAGATTTTGAATTGATTGTTAGACAAGTTCATAAAATTTACAAAACTAATCAAACTCATATACATCGTTACATATAAAAAAAATTGGTCATTACTTAAAAATTTTGAGGCTTTTAGCATCATTCATATTCTTATAGAATATAACATTAGAGATGATAAGATTATTGTTTTTTCCTTTAACCCAACCCTAAGTGATACTAAATCGACCATATATTTCTCTTATGTTGAAATTTTTTATCCTAAAATTATTGATTTAAATGATAGTTGGCTTATTTTTAATTTTGATGAACACATAGATTATTTCATTAAAGATAATTATTTTGATCATGATGATTATGTGCTAAATTATGGAGATTGTAATTAAGTACTAACAAATTACTTATTGGTTTAGTGAGTTTAGAATTTATGTTTTCACCAAATGATCAGCCCAAAATCTCTATAATAGAAGAGGCTTCAAAGAGAATCATAAGCGAAACTATTCCCATCAATTTAGGTACTGAAAAGGATCTAAAGTGTGTTTATTCAAGAATTCAAGTTATTGTAAGTGAAAAGGTTAAATTTATTAAGTTATTTAAAGAATTTATTGATGTATTTATTTGGAAATATAAAGACCTTAAAGGGTATGATACTAATATTATTAAATATGACATATTTATAAAACTTGGTATTAAACTTTTAAGGCAAAAAATATGAATAATTAACCCTTTGTTAGAAGACACCATTAACAAAGAGCTAGATAAAATGATTTATGCTAGTGTCATTTTCCCTGTAACATATTCTAAATGGATAACTAATATAGTACCGATTAGAAAGAAAAATTGTGACATTAGACTATGTGTTGATTTTAGAGATCTAAATAGAGCTAATGTTAAAGATAATTTTCCTCTACCAAGTATAGATCATATTTTACAACAATTTACAAGATTAGAAATAATATCTTTATTAGATGGATTTTTAGGTTATAATCATTTTTGTGTAAATCGTGAAGATAAACATAAAATTACTTTTACTACTCATAGAGAAACTTTTATTTATAATAGAATGCCTTTTGGATTAATGAATGCAAAAACTATGTTTCAAAGAGCTATGAATGTTACTTTTAATGATTTGATTGGCATTATTATTCAAGTTTATCTAGATGATCTCATAGTTCATTCTAGAAAAAAGAAAAAACATTTAGATCATCTTTGTGAAATTTTCACAAAATATAGAAAGTATGGTATTTATTTGAATCCGAAGAAATAATTTTTTTTTGTTACTAAGGGTAATTCATTATGACATATTATCTCAAAATATAGAATTTATATAGATCCTGACGTGTTAAAGTAATTAAAGAAATACCTCCTCCCAAAGATCAATCGAGTTTAAGATCTTTCTTTGATAAAATTAACTTTGTTAAGAAATTCATATCAAATTTTGTTGATAAGTCTAATCCTTTGCAATTATTACTTAAGAAAAATTAAATATATATTTGAGATAAAGGTGTTGATTTAGCTTTTAATTGTGTTAAAGATGCCATTGCAAGTGCTCCAATTTTTACTAAACTTGATCTGAAAAAAGCATTCATACTTTATGTTAAAGATACCAAAAATCTATTGGAGTTGTAACAACTCAACAATTTTAAAATAATGAAAAAAAACCAATTGATTACATGAGCCAAGTTTTAAAGGATGCTGAAACTAGATGCCTCCTTATTGAAAATTTTATTTTCTCATGAGTTTCCTCCTGGATTAAGTTTTGATATTTGTTAATGGGGAACAAATTTTTTATGTGATTTAACATACCTATTTTGTCTTATCTTTTGAAACAACCAACCATTTAAAGAAGGATTTCTAAGTGGCTTTTGTGTATTCAAGAGTTTGACCTTGAATTCGAAACATCCAAGGTAATTAAAGATAATGAATTGCCAAAACATTTTGTTAAAATTGATTTTTCAAATATTAATATTTTTTTTCAGTTGATGATAAGTTAAATGCAAAACCACATTTAAAGACCATTAAAAATTTTGATTTTTTAAAAACTTTAAGTTGGGTCTTGAAATGAATGAATGGAACTATATGTCAGCTGAAGACGATTAGTATTATGACCTAGTGTATTATTTTCAAAATTAGTTCTATTCTAATAATTTTGATAAAAAGAAAAGATGTTCCTTAAGATTAAAGGCTTTAAATTCCTATTTTTTATAAAATTTTATGTTTTAGCTAAATAGAGATGGAGTTTTATTGATATGTCTTACACATGATCAAACAAAAAGTTCTTAGAGGTTGTCGTGAAGGAAACTATGGTGGAAATTATTCTTAAAAAATAACTAATTATAAGATATTAAGAGTAGGTTATTATTGGCCTATTTTTTTTAATATTCTTATAAGTTAGTTTGTTTCTATATGCCATGTGTAGACACCAAAATTACGTCACACACATGCGTAACTCCCTGTATTGAAACCTCATTTAAGCCCATTTTCAATAATAATAATTAGCCTCCCTAACTTATGCTTTTGCCCCTCACATATTTAATTAATTTAAAATACTTAATTAAGTTAATTAAAAACCCCTTTTTCCACCTTACCTGGCCACCTCATCCTAAGACTAATTCTCCCCTGATGAGTCACCTCAAGACCTAGTCTCCTCAGCCTAACTACCCAAGATTTATTCTCACTTCAAAACTAAATTCCTAACCAACTACATCCTTCTTAACCTCCTATTTTTACCATTTTATAATAAGTGCCACACTTGGCACAAGGAGTAATAGAAAAAAAGCTAAAGATAGTAGTTTTACTTATTTTAAAGCCACAGACGTCGATCAACCCATGACTGACATCGACAGGATCACCAATGTTAGTTATATAAGCCAAACTCCAACCTAATGTTCAGATTAAAATAAATCAAGAAAACTATTTCTTATTTGCATCCAAGCTCTCAACATTCAACTTTCAACATCCTAACTTACTATTATCTTGCATAAGTCAATCCAAATTAGGAACTAAGCTCTTGAGGACCAGTTGCACCCACTTGTTTTCTCTATTTAGGGCATCGATTTGGACTACCTGATAGGAGCCACCCATCTAGCACTTATCATTTAGTCACCACTATAGCTAAGTACATCACTTATTCTATAGGTTTTTTAAATAGTTACATTACAATCATTTTATATTTATTATTCATTGCTTTACGCATTTCTGACTAAACCCTCATGAAGGAGTTATAAAGCCTCCCTACTTGTTTCTCCTTATTTTAACACACCAAACCTCTAACCAAATCCATCCTAATAATACTCTCTCTTTCTCACTCTCCCCAACCCTCTAGACCTGACCAAAACCATTTCTCAAAACTAAAAAAGTCTTTTGCAAGCTCCTATGTAATTATTACCCCTACCAACCTCAACAACCTAATCGACATTGATTACCTTCCCTCACCAACCTCAGAAGTATAACTGATATATATCACACCCTTACTGACCTTAGAAGAATAACCAATATGGGCAACTATGAATTTCCTAACTCTTCCAAAACCTACCTAAATAATTTCCAAAATACAAATAGAACATACTACCTGCACTTTATTACTTTTTGCTATAGTTAAGTTGTGAATAACACTAACATTATCTCTCTTTACCTCTCTTTTAGTTATTTGTTACTCTTTTGTCTCTCAAAAGTGGACTATCATCTCTAAAAAAATTTGACATTTCCTGGAACAAGTGCATAGCTTGGTAGCCCACTCAAATATCTACTAACCAAACAAGTTGTGGTAGTACTTTATTACTTATAGGTAGTCCTCCCCAGCCAAAGAGGAGTGCTCACAACATCTAGATATGACACATAAATCAATCTCCCTATCATTCTTCTCTATTTTTCTTTAGATTTGAAATAGACAAATTTTAGCAAAACATTTATAACATTCCCGATGGGACCCTAGAGTTTTCCTTGGATTCATTGCTTGTTTTAAGTATTCATATAGGTGTATTATATTGAAAACTTCATTTCTTTCACTTTCCTCTTCTTTTCTCTCTTAAAGCAAAAAATTCAACATTTTATTTTCTATTTAAAGTCAATAAACTAAAATTTCTTCTTTGCTCTTTGCCTCTAAAGGCAATTTATCATTGTTTTTATAAGATTGAAAAAAAATATCTTCTTTATCTCTTTCTTGCATGCACATTTGGATAGTGAATTTCATTCTCTACTCCTATTTTATCTTTGCTTTTATTCAAATCTAAATATTTCAAATTTGGGTTTAAAACTCACTGCACTTCATTTTTTGCTTGCTACATATATTAATTCACCTAATTAATTACAAGAATTATGAATAAATTATAGTGCACCTATGTTACACAACTGCATCGCACTCATAAAAACAAACATATAAACTCACCTGAGATAAGGCCCATCAAGATTTCATTACCTGGTGGATTACCTTACCCTACCCAACTATCCTACTTATATTTCACTACCAAGGGGAGAACCCACTCCATTCTCTAGTAGAGTATAAAATTTGGGTAGAAGGTATATTTTGGCTAAGTGTCCTAGCTTGGCTTCAAGTCCATGAAGTGTGAAGAGCAAACTCTTATAACAAGCCATGTACCTGGTCTAACATAGATTTCCTCTTGAGTACAAAAATTAACCTAAAACTAGATCTAGATTACTTTTTAGGACCTTCGACAACCATATTTTCTTCTCACTATCTAATTAAGGTATAAGCCAACACGAGACTAAAATTAATTTTTAAGAGTTAATAAATTAGAGGCTTTATATTCTTTTTATACTTTTCTATTGCCTTCTATATTTTAGAGTTGGTAAGGACATTTTCCTATTGATTCACAAAATCAACACTATATCTAATACTCAGTTTGTATAACCTATTATATCAAGTTTTTTGAGTGTTTTTCCTTCTTACACAGACCTCTTCCATCCTCTATTTTACCTAGATTTTACTTTTAGGTTTCTAAAAAATTGGATTTTCCATCTCTTAAGTTATCATAGTGACCAACATTGGTTAACTATACCGACATTAGTAGACTTTAGCTACCAATATTAGTTAATCCCATCGATATCGATAAACTTTTACTATCAACATTGGTCAAGTGATCGATGTCAGTGACTGTGTAATTTTGATTTTCTCAAAATAGAAAGCTAAAATAACCCATTTACATGTAGCTAAACTTAGTTTTTCCTTATTATATCACTAATACAGAGTAGTAAGACTATTTATACTTCCTCTTGTCTGGTATTGATGTGAGCTCAAGCCAAAATTCTTGTCGATTATGCAGGCTAGAAACCACTTCCACATTCCCCTTTTACTTTTGATTCTGTCATGAAGGATACTTCAAATACATAGCATACTCAAAGCCCCAACCAAATTCCATTTGTGCTTGAAGGAGATCAATATTTTGCTAAATTTCTTGATCGCAATATGGTAGCCCTTTAGCATTACCTTACCATGAGCTGAACCTATGATTCTTCAAGTGACCCAATCTATGGTATGCCAACCTCTCTAATACAGACAAATTTAGTTTTACCTACCTCCACTATTTTCTCCATGGTTACTCAAACCACCACCTTGACAAGTAACCCAACCATAAATAATGTCTAAAGTTTAGCATCACCAACTACCCAATCTCACCTAAATCTTGGCATGACTTCCTTTCTTTCACAACCATAAGAAGTTTAATCAAGTCTTACCCCATTCTAGAATTTGGTGGTAATTATTCCATCTACTATCATGCCTATAATTACCTGAGTTTTGATGCACCCTTCATCTAGTCTAACCATGCTAATAACCCAACCTATAATAACAACATCTAACCAAAGCATACTCTCTAATCTAATGGGATAAGCCCCTTTTCTTTTTACCCCTTATCCTATGACTTATTATCCTTATGTTTACCCAATACAACCTTAACAAGCTATGTCATATGTGTAGACACCGTAATTGTGTCTAACCCTTGTCGTCCTCCCCTTAACCCCCATTTTATTCTCCCACACCTATTTAACCCCTGTCGACCATTTTCCCATGAGCCTTGACCCTGGCAGCATGTAAAAATGAGCAGAGAGCTAAAGCTAGCCTCTGTCCCCATTCTGCATCTGCCGATGATGGTCACTACCTGGCCGACGTCACCGACGTCGGTCACTTATCAGCTGACGTTAGTGGTCCTACTAGCATCAGTTATCCTTAACACTACATTCTCGACCTGAACGCAGGAACTGTTATCCATTATCCGTTATCCATTCGATTGCCAATCCATTTCTTGAATCGGTTATCAGACCTTCCTTCGTATCAATCAGCAACCTCTTCATTCGAATGATCAACCAATTCAAACACAGAACCAATTTGAACTATCAACCAATTCTTACATCGAACCAATCTACAATCGATCTCTCACGTTCTGTCTCTCCAATACAGGTATTTTGCTACACTGAACTTTTGCAACACAACGACAACATCAATCATGTCTTCGACTCTATTTTTAGCGTATAACAGGTAAGCTTTGCTCTGTGTTTTTATTCTACTCTCTGGTTATTATTTTTATTTAATATCATTACCCAGATCTTTTTAGACCACAACCTCGACCTTACTTCCACCCGTATCACCTCTATCCACCGTTACACAGTCTGTAACTCTGTTTAGATCCCTATACAAACCCTCAAATAATCCCTCTGACTCTTAGACCGGCTTTCTGAACCCTCAGACAAAAACTTCAGACCCTTCTGCAATCCAAAAACTCTATCCAGACCTGACCAGACCCTGTCCAAAACTATTGCCCCAACCGATGCCGGTCATTACCCCGACCGACGCCAGCACTTTAACTGACGTCAGCACTCTTCCCTGACCGACGCCGGCATAGAGACTGACACCGGTGACTGTGCAGAATAGTTTGCTGTATATTAGGTACGCATTCTACTTTTCATCTTTTATTTCTTTCATTCTGTCTTTCATTATTTCTACTTTAGTCAAATATTCTATTTTTAACTAGTGGGTTGATATCCCTTAAGGAAGTCTTCGTACTTTAGGGATCAAGCATTTGCTTGACAGCCCACCGTCTCCTCGTCTAACATTTTTTGTGTTTAGTCTCTTTTTCTTCACAGGTGTCATTCCTCCACAGCCAAATAGGAGTACCTTCCAACGTCTGATTTCGGTGCACACGACTACATCCGAGTATCTTCTAACCCTAGACCATCTCTTAGTTTCTCATTTCTATCTTTTGAATGTAGAAAGTAATTTAGCATAGAAACATTCTGGCATGCCTGGTGGGACCCTAGGGCCTTCCTTGGGTTCTTTCTTTCTTTCATTCATATAGGGTGCATTAGGTTCCTTCCTTTTCACCTCTTTCGTCTCTTCTAAATGACATCATAAGCAGGAATAAAAAGAACTTTTCTTTTCTTTCTTGCACTTCTAGACTAGTCAAAACTCATACTCTTCGACTCTTTCTCCATTCGTCTTCATACGAACAAACATTTTGACTTGGGCTTAAAACACATTGCATTGCACTTCTGCTTGCTTGCATTTCTTAGACCACACTTAGTAATTAACAAAACAAATATTGAATTAATCTAGTCCACTTGATGTTACACAACCAAACCACTTGCACAAAACAAACATCTTAACTTACCTGAGATAAGGCCCGACTAGGATTTCATCCCCCAGTGGATACCTTACCCATCCCGGCGATCTTACTTGGATTTCATCACCAAGGGGAAAGCCCACTCTGTTCTCTAGCAGAGTCTAATCTCTAGGGGAAGTATATTTTGGCTAAGTGGGCCTAGTTTATCACTAGACTCGTGAAGTGAGGGGAGCTTGCTCCTTAGCACCAAGCCTTGTACGAAACCTAACACAAACTTCTTGAGCACCATAACTAACCCGAAACCATCCTTAGACTACTTCTTCTAGGACCCGACTCAAAAGCCAATCTTCCTCTACACACATTCTAAGGCATAAGCCACTATAATCCTAATAATTTACTCCTAGGGTTTTAGGATCTGCTTGTGTTCTTCATCTTTTTAGTTCTTATCTGCTTGTTTGAGCTTGTGAGGACATTCTTTCTGGCCTTGAATGGTTCTGACTCGTAGTCAAGCTAAGGCTCTAGTCGATCACGCGAGGCATCACCCGCTTCCGTTTACCCCGTCCATAACTAGTCCTATAATGGAGTTCCACTCGGAGACTGAAAGAACTCCTACTAGACCATCCCCGACCCAGTCGCCTATTGTCCTTGAAGGGGACCAAGATTTTGCACGATTCTTGGACCTCAATGTCATAGCCCTCCAAAACTATCTCGTGAGAAACCCAACGCGAGACCTTTCGGGTGAAGCGGCGGTGACATCGACACCATTCGCTACCCAACCTTTTATGACCCAGCCTTTTGCCTCAACCGTTAATCTGACCATGGCCTATATGCAAAGTTTGGCCTCCACATCTATTTTTAGACTGACCTCCATCAGGGTTTCATTACCCCCTCAGCCACATGCAATTCAACCAAGTTCTACATCATACCAGAACTTGATTGTCTCGACCCCACACACTCTTGCGCCCATATATGTAGGAGTGCCTACCTCCCCTTTTGTCCATGCTGCCACATAACCTCCTTTAGTGGTATCTAGTCAACCTATGCCTTCTACCTTCATAACCCAACCACACTTGGCCTCTACATCTATCCCTGCGACTAGTCATCTATACGTTGCACCCCTACAACAGCAACCGACTATGTCGTATGCCTCCTCTAGTCTCTTTCAAGCACCTTACAATCTAGGGGGCACCCCGTCCACCAATCCATTAGTAGACATCATCAAAATGCTGATGGATAAAATGTCCAGTCTCGAGACCTCTATCTCTGGCTCACGCAATGCTCTCTCGTATGAGCAAATTTGCAACGAGCCCATCCATCCTTCCGTCCCTATCCGACCATACCTCAACCAATGGGAGCTTCCTAAATTTACTCATTTTTAGAGTAAGGAAGACCCACAACAGCACTTACGGGCATTCAAACATGCCTGTTACCTTATTGCCCATGACGATGCATTACTTTTACACACCTTCCCTATGTCTCTTTCTGGCTCCGCCCTTGACTGGTATAGCTCTCTTGCCAGACATTCTATCTTTTCATTCATCCAACTCACCCAATTATTCCTTAACCATTTCTCAATCAATATCAACAAACAAGTCTCGATCACAGACCTTTACTCCATCAGGCAATTCGACAATAAATCAATAGTCGATTTTGTCACCCGTTGGAGAGGCTTGATTAACCAGCTCTCCTTTTCCTTGCCTCAACCTGAGCTCATCAAGCTCTTTTCTTGAACATGTACCAGCCACACCTCTTCCACCTTGTGGGTTCAAACATTTTGCACTTTCGATGAGGCTTTCACCATGGCTCAAAAACTTGAACTTCATGCCATTGAAGAGGATAAGGTCAAATTACATAATACTAACGCAAGAGCCAATGACCCTTCTTCTTCCAGACCTTCTTCTTCTACCAACTCTGAATCCAAAGGAATGGCCAACACTGTGGTCGTCAGATCACCATCCTTGACAATAACCAATCAACCTCAACCTTCAACATCTCAAAGCATCACAAAACAATTCCAACAACGGTACATACAACCCTTCCCTAACCGTCCTCCTAGCCACAACAACATTCAAACCATGACCAATGACTCTCATAACCATCATATACACACTGTCAACATGGTTTTGCCTCTTGTCCCTGACCAACCTCCATCACAGGTAGAAGAGCCATCTTCTCCCATTTGTCTTCCATAGGTAGAAGAGCCATCTTCTCCCGTTTGTCTTTCACAGGTAGAAGAATCTTCTTCTCCTATTAGTCCTCCATCGACCTCTCCCATATTGGAAGACACTTTGACCACATCAACACCAGCTGCCTTGCCTTCATCCTTCTTATCATCCATAGATGATCATACCTTTTCGACTCCTCAACCACACACAGAAGCCATGACTACTCTGGCGCTCTTTCCACTTGAAGAGCCCACATCTTCAATCCCTTCTCCATCGAGAAAAGAACCGTCCATATCTAAGCCCAAACCCACATAGGCATCCATCATGCCCAAAGAGATTAAATCTCTTGGTGTTCACCCCACATCTAACCTCGACTCACACAATAGTGGCCCTCAAACCATACTAAAGAAGGCTACTAGACCACACCGGAGGACTCCTCCCCCACCTTCATCATTACCCTCAATCTTGGGCCCACATCTGTCCACTTTAATAGGGGTGCTACCCACTCCCATACTTCACAGAGGTAAGTCACCTCCATTACTCTATCAACTCGTCAGACATATATCTCCTCCAAACCATCGACCAATGCCTCTTACACCTCTTAAACCAAAGTCATCAACCCTCACTGCAACAAAACATTCAGACCCGTTAGCAGGTTCTTATGCCTTGTTGTTACGGCAATTGTTGCAGTCCTCTTGCACCTATCTTCCACTACTTAAACCATATCAATCTCTTAGACCAAAACCCCCTGGTTCGATGACACTCAGATTTGTGCGTATCATCGCATGCCTGGGCATGACACCGAGCATTATTGTGCCCTCAAGGTCATCATTCGCCAATGTCTGGGGAATGGCACCCTTCTTCTTGACCACATCATCAACAAACCTTCAACACTGTCCCTTGCCTCTCAGACCTCCACACCACCCCACTCATCAACTCTTGGATCAAGGCCATCTTGGTTCGACAACTCTAATTTTTGCCACTATCATCACACTCTGGGACATGACACTGAGCGTTGTTGCACTCTCAAAGCTGTCATTCGTCAACAACAGAGAAAGGATTCCCTTCTCATCAAGGATCCTCTTGACCACCTCTTTGACAAATCATCAACACCGACATGAATGCTTCTCAAACCTCATCTCCTAAATCAGGATCTCCATGCCAGACTATGGTCCCTTTGCCACCTTTGACCCCATTATTCGACATCAACACAGTCCATCTAACCACTAAGCCTCAACCGACCTTGACCAATCTATCCAATATTCTCCCTAAGCGACTAGGGGAATCCAACCTTATCTTGACCTCGACCAAACATTCAACCAAGCCTTTGACCAAACATTTGACCAACTTTGACCAGACATTCGACCATACCTCGACCAAGTCTCAACCAACCATTAATCAACCTTCCTATCATAACCTCGACTAGACCTCAACCACACATAGTCCAATCATCAATCAACCTTCCTATCATGACCCTAACCAGCAGCAACCAAACCTCGACCAAACTTCAATCATCAAACATCAACCAACCAAGCACCTATCACTTCTTCAAACTATCATCAATCAGCACGTGACCAATATGGAGTGAAGTAAGCGAGGCAAGTTTGCCCCTAATTGGCTCGGACCTTTCATTATCACGTACAAGTATGGATCAGGGACGTATCAATTGTCTTCTCTTGATGGACGACCAGAACCTAAGCCTCTTAATGTGTTGCATCTGCGACCATTCTACTGTTAGTCGAGACCTCATCCACTTGACATTTACCTTGAGCTCATCCCTTGAAAAATCCCTGTCCTCTTAGTCCTCATTCCTTTCAACCCTACTCCCCTTAACAAATCCTATATACCCCTTTTATATAGTATGGATGCTTTGTCCTAATAAAAGGGAGCCCTTGACCTTCTATAGTCTTGTCCATGACTCACATTTTTGTTAAAACAAATCAAGATGTCAAAATATCCAAGGTCACCAAACTAGAATCAAAAGACAGACTGCTCCCTCAAAGGACAGTTGTACTATCATTGTTATAGCTAATAGACTGCTCCCTCGAAGGATAGCTATTCAAAGCCCTTATTTATAAAGCAAAATATAGACCACTCCCTCGAAGGATGGCTATGACTAATTCTTGCTACAAATAGCAATCTTTCTTAGAAGCTTCCCGCATTGATCAGCTTTGCAAATGACATCTCTATGTAGACTTCCCGCATTGATCAGTCTGCACCAAAAAAAAAAATGAGTCATGGACTTGGCTTGTAGTTGTCTCAGGGTCTCCTATAAAAAGGGGCAAAGTTACCTCTGCTCTAAAACGGGTTACCCTATCCTCCTCCTATCACCTGCTCAAGGGACTTCGAGCTCACTTTAATGTCAAAGTGATTTGATTACCTCTCTAACACATATGGTCAATGACGTCATGCATGAATGGGGCTCTTGGTTCTAATAACCCCTATCTATGCTGTCATTTCTGGTCCTTGTCAATGAAAGAGCAATATGCCTTTCACTTCTTCTACACCTTGGTCACATTCAACTTCATCACTTGTCAAACCCAACCAAGCCAACCCAACATTTTCAGACCTGTCACATCATCATAACCTATTCACACTAGTTTTTATGGACACCAATACACATGGAAACTACCGACTAGACACAATTTATGTTAATCATAAACCAATACTTGCTGATGCATAAATAGACCTCAATTCATTTTTAGCATATGTCCATCACGACTATGGACAATTGCTAGAGATGAAAGACCCTTGACCAATGTTATAGAATACACCATTTGGAAAAGGCTGTAACATCTTTTTCTCCTCATCATTTCGACCTTGACCAAGACTAGTCTATCGACATTGGTCTGAGGCCCTAAGACCAGGGCTATGTAGGTAGCACTCAGATGACATGATATCTTCTGGGGTTAGCTCGACCACCCTCGTTTGTTGGTCTCTCTGATGAACAAACCTTCTTTCCTCCTTTTGACCATGACCTTGCCCTCGTCCAAAACCAATCCATGACCTCGCCCTCAACCAAGACCAATTCCATCCCTTTGACCCTTCCTCCCTTTTAGGGAGAACTACATTGGCCTGAGACCCTTCACACAAGGGCTATGTAGGTAGCACTCAGATCACATAACGTCTTCTGAGGTTAGCTCAGCCACATCCTTTCATCCATCCATCCCCCTCAACCAATGACCATTGGAGATCATGCCTATCTCCTCTGACTTCAACCACTTCCAAGACAATGTTGCCTTGGTTGTTTTTGCCTGTATGCTACCTCATGACTGGTTAGCAAAATTATGTGCAGACTATTTTTGGACCCTCACAAGTATAGGATCGCAAGCCGATTGATCCGCACTACTTGTGACACTTTTGTGTTTCCAAGAGCACTTCCTGAGCCCGAGATACCTGGAGCACGATGACCATTTGGAGCTACAGCTTCGATTGAATAATCCAATCAGCAGATGACTAAATGCTGGGGCCTGATTACTTCAATTTTAGCACTCCTCGACCCTTGACCTGCGACAATTTGACCTGACCATCTTGTGAAGTGGTACGCATGCAATCACAACTTTTGCAGCGTTCACCCTCACCCTTTTTTTCATCCACTCTATCAAATCAGCAACCGATTCCTGGTTCCCTTCCCTCGACTCCTACTTTGAGGGGGAATACCTCATCCATAATCAGGGTAATCCACATCCTGTTTTTGTCTTGCAGTTCATTCAAACAACCAACAAGACAAAATCAACCTTATCCCACACCTGGGGCAACCAACTCCTATTTTTGTCTTGCAGTTCATCCAGAACAACCAACAAGACAAAAGGGGCAAATGTAGACACCGTAATTGTGTCTAACCCTTGTTGTCCTCCCCTTAACCCCCATTTTATTCTCCCACACCTATTTAACCCCTGTCGACCATTTTCCCATGAGCCTTGACCCTGGTAGCATGTAAAAATGAGTAGAGAGCTAAAGCTAGCCTCTGTCCCCGTTTTGCATCTACTGATGATGGTCACTACCCGGCCAACGTCACCGATGTCGGTCACTTATCGGCCGACGTCGGCGGTCCTACTGGCATCAATTATCCTTAACACTGTATTCTTGACCTGAATGCAGGAACCATTATCCATTATCCATTCAGTTGCCAATCCATTTCCCAAATCAGTTATTGGACCTTCCTTCGTATAAATCAGCAACCTCTTCATTTGAATGATCAACCAATTCGAACATGGAACCAATTTAAACTATCAACCAATTCTTGCATCCAACCAATCTGTAATCGATCTCTCACATTCTATCTCTCCAGTATAGGTATTTTGCTACACTGAACTTTTGCGACACAGCGACAACATCAATCATGTCTCTGACTCTATTTTCAGTGTATAATAGGTAAGCTTTGCTCTGTGTTTTTATTCTGCTCTCTGGTTACTATTTTTATTTAATATCATTACCTATATCTTTTTAGACCACCGACCTTACTTCTGCCTGTATCACCTCTATCCACCCTTACATAGTCTGTAACTCTATCTAGATCCCTGTACAAACCCTCAAACAATCCCTCTGACTCCTAGACCGGCTTCCTGAACCCTCAGACAAAAACTTCAGACCCTTCTGCAATCCAAAAACTCTATCCAGACCCAACTAGACCCTGTCCAAAACTATTGCCCCAACCGACGTCGGTCATTACCCCGACCAATGCCGGCACTTTAACCGACGTCAGCACCCTTCCCTAACCGATGCCGGCATAGAGACCGATACCGGCAACTATGCAGAATAGTTTACTATATATCAGGTACGCATTCTGCTTTTCATCTTTTATTTCTTTCATTCTTCTTTCATTATTTCTACTTCAGTCAAATATTTTGTTTTTAACTAGTGGGTTGATATCCCTTAAGGAAGTCTTCGTACTTCAGGGATCAAGCATTTGCTTGACAGCCCACCATCTCCTCATCTAACATTTTTTGTGTTTAGTCTCTTTTTCTTCGCAGGTGTCATTCCTCCATAGCCAAAGAGGAGTACCTTCCAATGTCTGATTTCGGTGCGCATGACTACATCTGGGTATCTTCTAACCCTAGACCATCTCTTAGTTTCTCATTTCTATCTTTTGAATGTAGAAAGCAATTTAGCATAGAAACAATATGCTCCCTTTGCTTCCTATCACGTTATTTATAACTTAGGAGGTATCCCCCAAACTAATCTCCCTCTAGACCTCATTAAGATACTGATGGACAAGATGTCTAATCAGAGACATTCATTTTTTGGTTCAAAGAATGTATTATCTTATGATCAGATACGTAATGAACCCATCCATCCTTTTATGCCTATTCACCCTTATCCAAGCCAATGGGAACTCCCCAAATTTGTTTATTTCCAGAGTAAAGAGGACCCACAATAGTATTTGTGAGCATTTAGAAATGCTTGTTATTTAATAGGGCACAATGATATGTTATTACTACATACTTTTCCTATGTCTCTTTCAGGTTCTGATTTGGATTGGTATAGCTCTATACCTCAGCCTCCCTTTTCTCATTTACCCAACTCATACAAATATTCCTAAACCATTTCTCTATTAACATTTCGAAAAAAGTTTCTATTATTTATCTTTATTCTATCAAACAAGTTGATGATGAGTCTATCATAAATTTTATCACTCATTGGAGAGGTTTGATCAATCAACTTTCCTTCTCCTTACCCCAACTTGAGTTTATTGAGCTCTTATCAAGGACATATACTAATCACATCTCATCCACACTGTGACTACAAACTTTTTGCACATTTGATGAAGCTTTTACAATGGCATGGAAACTCAAGATTTAGGCTATTGATGAAGTCAGAGTCAAGTTGTGTAGTAAGAAACCCAATTCCAAATCCTAAAACTTCTCCTTTTAACCAAAAATCTAAAGGCTCTACCAATGTGGCGGTCATTAAGTTAGCTTCTTCTACAACCACGAACCAATCGACTTCCCAAAATCTGACCAAGCAATTCCAACAATGGTATGAACAATGATAATACACTCCCATTCCAGAGTCATATACATCCATTTTGGAAAAACTATTGCAAAAAGGTGTCATAAACCTTCCTCAAATCAAACCTCTTATATAGTTTGACTTCTCCCATCCTATTCTAACTTGGTACAAGGAGGATGAGTTTTTTGGCTGCCATCAAGTTAAAAGCCACAATTCTAATAACTGTAAGACATTTAAGAACATTGTTCAAGACATGCTTGATAGGGGTGATCTCATTTTGGATAATCCTAATAAACTTTCTAATCAAAATATAGATGTGGTTAAATAGCCTTTTCCTAACTATTCACCCAATAAAAATATGATTTAGACCATAATTAACGCAAGTGATCAGAATATCCATATGGTTAATATGGTCTCTCCTTTACCTCTAGTTCAACCTTCCCCTCAACAAGAGGCACCTATTTTACCAACTCCTCCCCCATAGTCAATGGCATTGATTTTTCCCATTCTTTCTCCTCATGTAGAAGAGCCTATTTCACCCATTCCACTCCCATGTGAGGAAGAACCTCCTTTACCACTTCTTTTGCCACTAGAGGATCTAGTATTGCCACCTACCTTAGCACCAATATTACCTATCCTCTTACCATTTAAAGACCATACCCTACCCATTCCTCAACCCCATGTTGAAGGTAACATCATTCCTATGTCATACCCTCTTGAGGAACCCTCTTTACCTAGCTCTCCTCTACCAATAGAGATTAGTACCCCATCTACTCCACCTTTACACCTAGAAGAGTTAGTATTATCTTCTCCCACATTAGACAAGAGACCTATTGTGTCTAATCCAATTGTACCACTCTTACCCCTTTTTATATATGGAGGATCATACTTTACCTATTCCTCACCCACATGTTGAGGGAAAAAGTATACCTATGATCTTCCCCCTTGAGGAATCCTCTTCACCTACCTCTCCTCCACCCATGGAAGACTATGCCTCTTCTCCTATCTTTGTCGAAGAAGACCCTATTATGGCTCTTTATCATCTTTAACTTGAAGTAGAAGAGACCAAAAATTTCCCTCTTTCTCAAACACCTCAACCTTATAAATATGTAACCATAAGGCATACATCAAATTCATCTAAACCCTTCTTGTGATTGGTGAAAAGTCTATAATTTCTTGACTCTACCAAACTAGATCATGCAACATTTTGGGACCAGCTTAAAACTCCTTATCCAACATAATGAATGTCAACCTTTACCACCAACCCTCTCACTACCCTTTACCCCAAGGTATTTGACAAAATTAGAGCTTCTTCACCAAAATCACCAGAAGCTCATCCATCTATGTCAGAACCCTCACCCTCATAGGTATCTACCACATTAAAGTAGATCAGGCCTTTAGGCATACACCCCATCTCTAATTTAATTCATTCATAGGTGAAATTAAATTTAACTCCTTAACCACAAGTTATAATTTCATAGCTTGAACTACAAAAAAAAATTAAGTTTCCTAACTCTCATTGATCCTTCCCTCTTCAACCCTCAACTTTACCATCAATTTTGGGACCGCACCCCTCTACTTTAGTTGGAATATTTAAAACCCAAGCAAAACAAAAGGTTAAGTTACCTCCACTACTACCTTTTCCACTTATTTGGCCTTTCACATTTGACACCATGATATCTAACACCAATAAATTGTTAGCAAAACATTTAACTCCACCACCACCAAACAAGGCACCACGTAAAATCACCTCTGAAACTCTTAAACAAAATAAGGTGTCCACTCCTATTACCAGAACAAATTTGATCCCACTCATAAGCTCTTAGAGATTTTTCCTATGATAGTTGTTACAATCTTCCATAATAACTCTTCCTCCCATTAAGCCTTATAGTCCTCATAGAATGAAGCCATCTTGGTTTAATGATACATTAGTTATTTATATCATCATTCACTTGGATATGATACTAAGAGTTGTAAATCCCTCATAATAGTCATTTGGAAACACTTTGATGTTGACACTCTCTTTGTTGATATTCTCATTAACCTTCTTGTTATTCCACCTCTCGCATCTGCAATGCCTCCTACTTTTTCACCTAAATTCAAACCCAAAGAGGTGGTCGTACCTCTTTTGCCACCTCCTTTACCTATATTTTAGATCAACACAATTAATGTGGCCACATAGTCATAAAACTAAAAGGATAAAGGTAAATAAAAGGTCATTACTCCTTAGGCTCATCCCTTCAATGCCTCCTACTATTTCACCTAAATTCAAACCCAAAGAGGTGGTCGTACCTCTTTTGCCACCTCTTTTACCTATATTTTAGATCAACACAATTAATATGGCCACATAGTCATAAAACTAAAAGGATAAAGGTAAATGAAAGGTCATTACTCCTCCAATGAATCCCAAGGTTTCCATCTTATGGGTTCTAAAACCAACATCTCCAAACGTTATTCAAAGTTCAATGGTGAAATAGCTTCACCAAATACCTATGAAAATGTCCTTGTATGAGTTAATCTAAAACTTATCCCAATATAATCAAGATTTTATTAGTGTTTTTTAAGTAGTTGAGGTACAACCTAATGATACCCAACCTCTTAAATCTTTGGTCAGTTCCCTTAATTTCATCTCCCTGATTTCCTTTAGTAATTTAGAAATTCCACCTCAACACCCTAAAGATTAATATTTTTCCCTTTTTATTACTGCATATATTGATCAAACTCACGTCAAAAGAGTCATGATCAATGGGAGAGCTAGTATTAATATTATTTTTACCTATTCCTACAAAAATCTAGCTCTTCTCAATAATTTCATGTCTTAAATTGGTGTAGTATTCCGTTCCTTGAATTATACCACAACTACTATGGTGAGCATTATTGTCTTACATATCTATGTAGGTCCTTACATAATTCTTGATCTCTTCTCTATTTTAAAAGGAGAGTTCCAATATAACATACTAATTATATGACCTTGGATACATGTTATGGAATGTGTACACTTAACTTTACACCATTGTGTCAACTTTGAACATGATGAACAAGTTCATGTTATACCTCCCAACCCACCTTCGTTTAAAACATGCAACATGACTTATAGTCCCATTGATGTTCTTATTCCATTAAATAAGTCATCTTCCCACATCATACTTTTGAAGCTTCCACAAGCTCCACTCCCCTAATTACATAGATATTGGTGACATAAATTCCTAACAAGGATCCCATAGAGGAAATTTTTCAATGTTTATCACTCAAAAAATATCATTTATTGATGATTGACATGTTATATACTCCATAATAGTATGGAAAGCTTCACATGCACCCCAATTATGATCCCCACATTGGGATGGTCATTCCTTATGGGCCCCCTAACCTTCAAACTAATTTCATATATGGGAGAATTGATCAAGCTCTCACTATCAAAAATCCATCTTCTTCACCACAACCATTTACATGTGAATTCTCTTTCCTAATTAACCCTATATTTGCTCACAACTATCTCTATTGATGTGCTTGGAAAGAATTTGGTTTGTGTCATTATAAGAAGGGTGTCCATATGCCTATTAAATATCCCACTAGTCAAACCATTAAAATGCCAAAAAGAGGCATGGTGTGGGTTATGACAAACTAACCAAACTCACTAAAACTTCCCATCAACCAATTATTGAAGAACTAGTCTCTCCTTCTCCACCTTCTTCTCCACGATCTCCTACAGAATTAGAGGTATCTATACCTCCTAATTTTATTTTTTTCAATAAATTCCATTTATTTGGGGCCTCTCACCTATCTCCAGGGTAAGGAAACAAGGTCCCTTCCTCTCATTCACACTAAAATAATTGATAAAGACTCTTCCACTATTAACACTATCCAATGTCAATATGATGATGCAATTCTCACATACATGGGTGTAAATTATTCATATATCTAATGATCACTCCTATCTGAAACACAAGCTATGTTAAATGAATCAACCATTGACATCAATTTGCCCTCTCATGATAACCCCCACATCCTCAAGATTGGGAAATCTTTGGATTTCTCTGAGCAAGATAATTATGCCACATTTGTTAATAACCATAACAAATCCTTTTCTTGGTCTTATAATGACATGCTTGGTATTAACCCCTCTATCATCACCACCCATAACATTATCACCAATCAAGATGTTAAACCTATTAAGCAGAAGCTTTGCAAGATGCATCCTCATATTGCTCACCTTGTCAAATAAGAGCTCTAATGCCTCCTTTCTGTTAACTTTATCCAACCCATCGACTACCCATAATGGATTTCCAATATTATTCCTATCATAAAAGCTATCAATGGAATCTATATTTTCACTAACTATCATGACTTAAACATCACTTATCCAAAATATGACTTCTCATTGCCAAGTATCAACCAACTTATTGATCTAAAAGCCGGCCATAAGATGTTATCACTTATGGATGGGTTCTCTAGATATAATCAAATCCTAGTTGTTCTTGAAGATCAACACAAAATAACCTTCATTACCCCATGGGGGACTTTTAATTATTGGGTAATGCCTTTTGGTCTGAACAATGTTGGTGTCACCTATCAACGTGCTATGACTTATATTTTCCATGATCTCCTATATAAAATTATGGAATATTAAATAGATGACTTACTCAACAAGTCTAAACTTTGTCAAGATCACTTGATAATTCCCAAAACCATATTTTCTCATCTTTTAACCTAATAAATGTGTCTCTAGTGTTCTTTCTAGTAAGCTTTAGGTTTTATCATTTCTCTCCATGGTATTGAGGTCAACCCTGCTAAGGTTAGAGTAATCCTAGAGATGCCTCCACTTACTAACATCAAATAACTCCATAGCCTACAAGGCAAACTTTAGTCAATCTACTACTGCATCTCCCAATTGTTAGATCATTACCAACCCTTCCACCATCTCCTCAAAAAGGATGTTTCCTTCCATTAGAATACAAATTTATAGGAAGCTTTTGATGCACTCAAATAATATCTCCTTTCCCCACTAGTTCTTATTCTACCTAAATAAAATCAACATTTCTACTTATACATCTCCACAACAAACCATTCTCTAAGTGTTATGATTGCACATCGATATGACCAACATCGAGAATAGGTAGCTTACTACATAAGATGTACACTTATTGATTATGAGACTTGATATACCCATACTAAAAAACTTTGACTTGCATTGGTATTTTATACCTCCAAGCTTCACCATTATCTCCTAAATCATTAAACCCATGTGGTCACCCATATTGATCCCCTCAAATGCATGCATTCATAGCCATATCATAACCAATGTGTCATTTGGTGGCTCATGCTCCTTACTAAATTTAACTTGGAGTTTATTCAACAAAATTCTATAAAAGGGAAAACAATCATTAACCAATTAGTTGTCACCCCTTTACCTGATAACGAACCTTCAAACCTTGAACTCCCTGATGAATCCATCATAATTCTCTCCACTGATGACATCTCCTATCAAATTATGATGTTATTTAATGGGTCTAAATGTCAGCATGGTGGGGGTGCAGGGTTCATTCTTATTCCTCTAGATGATGAGCTTATTCCTTTGTCATTTAAACTATATTTTGAATGCACTAACAATATGGCCAAATATGACTTCAAACAACTCTCTTCCTAGGTATCAAATCCATAACCATTTTCAGTGATTCTTTGCTAGTGGTTAACCAAGTTAATGGTTCCTACCTATGAAAAAATGAGATTCTATAGTGATATAAACATCATGTAGATACACTCTTGGGATCATTTGACTCTTATCTCTTAAAAATTATTCCTTGATCTGCAAACAAGTTTGATAACATAATGGCTTCACTTACTTCACACATACCCTCTTCATCCTCTTCCTAAAAAATTGATGTCACCATGCATCACTTAACATTACCCTCCTATGTATCAACTAACATCCTCTTTATCAGAAATGAAACATCCAATCCACATGACTTATGGTACAAGCAACTCATAGATTACCTTTCCTTTTCTATTACCCCTCCTGATCTCTTCAATAATGGGAGACGTGCCTTCATAAAATGTGTCACTCATTACACTATGTTAGGAAGACTTCTCTATAAGTGAGGTTTTGATGGTCTCCTTCTTAGATGCCTCACTAGTATTGAGACTTCCTTTACTATTAAAGAGGTCTATAATGATATTTTTGGTGGACATTTCAATGGTCACGTAGTTGCCAAGCATATCCTTTGACTCAGCTATTATTGGCTAACACTCTATCAATACTGTGTTGATTAAGTTTGGCATTGTACCAAATGTCAACAACATGTTAACCTCCTTCACATTCCAAGTCATGCATTACAAGTCACCAAAGACTTTTGGCCCTTTTCCCAATGGGGTTTAGATCTAATCAAGGAGATTAATCCTCATTCCTCCCTCTGTCATCATTATATCATTACTGCCACTGATTACTTCACCAACTGGGTTAAGGCCATTCCTCTGATTTCTAATAAGGCTAACAAAATTATTGACTTTATCAACCATCACATCATCTATCATTTTTGTGTCCCTCATAAAATTATAATAGACAATGGCAAATCTTTCAAAAATAAGACTGTCTAAAGTCTTTATAAAACATTCAAAATTAAATTAAGCTTCTCATCACCATACTATCCATAAGTGAATGGATAGGTAGAAGCTTTTAAAAAAACATTAACCAAAATCCTCATGAAGGTAGTCAATGATATGAGCAAGGATTGGCACGTGCATGTTCCCTTTACTTTATGGACTTATCACACTAGTATTTGAACCCTTATGGGTGCTACACATTTTTTATTTGGTATACAGGATGGAGGCTATTTTGCCTTTTGAGGTTTAGATTCCTTCTCTTCACATTTCTCTAAAAGACATACTTACTAATGATGACTTTCACCAAGAACATTTGGCTCAATTCGAAGTGCTTGATGAACATCATCTTATACCCCTCAATCATCTCCAAATCTATCAAGAGAATATCAAATGTGCTTACAAAAAAAATTAAGTGATATTTCAATATTGGTGATCACATCTTAAAAGAAAATCAACATGTGATGAACATGAAGAAAATAAAATGGGGTAAGTTTCTTCCTAATTAGCTTGGACCCTATATTAGAACTCACAAGTATGGCTCAGGAACTTATCGCTTGTCTTCTCGAGAAGGAAGGCCAAAACTTGAGCCTTTAAATGCCTTACACCTACAACCATTAATTTATTAACCAAGCATCACTTTACCTCATGTTTCACTTAAGCTCATCCCTTGAGCACCCAATTACATTCATCTCCCTTCCTCTTAACCCTTACTCCTACACACTTAGTTAACTTACAAAGTGCTATGGTTTTTCCCAAACTCCTAAGCCTCTATAGACTTGTCCATGACTAAAAGAAAAAAAAATGAACAAACAAATGGGATATGTGACAAATTATAAACTCTCAAGTCATGATTCTCAATGTAGATTGTTCCCTTGAAGGATAGTTATATAACTTCTCTTTGCTACTATTAATAGACTACTCCCTTGAAGGATAGCTATTTAAAACTCAAAATAGATGATTATACCACTCCTTTGAAGGATGGATAGGTAAAATCTTTATTCTCAAAGGGAAAATATAAATGAAAATATTCTTGTATTGATCAGCTTCATATGACCTCAACACATAAAAATCCCCATTGTAGGCTTCCCATATTGATCAGCTTACGCAAAAAAAAATCTTTAAGTCATGGATTTTCCTATAGTAACTCTTGAGTCACCCAAAATAGGGGCATATCATCCCCCCTTTGAAGGTTATGCTACCCAAACACTTTCACTCATTTACCTTTTTTTCCATCATACTCTTTCAAGCAACTTTGAACTCACTTAACATAAGGTGAACATGATGCTTCTCTAACAAACCAAATGGTCTAATGATGTAAGGCATGAAAGAGGCTCATTTTCTTAAGTCTATTTATGTTATGATTATGGTATTTGTAAATACACAACCATTATACCTCTTTATTTTCCCATTCAAATCACATGTCAATCTCTCTATTGAGATGAAAAACATCATACTAACACTATCAGGCCTACTCCATTTATTTTAATCATATACCATCACACATATGGAAAAATTCTAAAATAAAATAACATAACCAACCTATTAATTTTAAGCATACACCATCATGACTATGGAAAAATGTTAAGATGAAGCTAACAAACCAACTAAGCATATACCATCACACATATGGAAAATGCTAGTATACCTCAGCTAACATGCTCAACATTAACATCAAAATTAACATATCATTAACATAATTATCTACATCAATATCATCATCATAATCACAATAAGTGAATCTCAAAATCACAATAAGTATACATATCATATATATAAATTCTCAACATACATGTTTATCAATACATCATCACAAAATCATCTCTCTCTAAAAAAATGCGTCTCTCATCTTTAGTTCATAGGCTAATGTGTATATAACATATATAACATGAAAAAACTATGGAAGTTAGAGTCCTCAAGGCTCTCCACATGGTCATAAAGAAGCAATGTCCTCACCACTCTCTGCTCATTTGCATTTATGTGAGCTAAAAGCTATCGCACATGTCACTAATCTCTCTTACTCTCTAAACTCAAAATACCTTTGAATCTATGGGAACTCCCTAATGGCCCTCTCATAATAGGCAATCTCATCAAGGGTAGTACTATATCTCACTAGAGATATAGTCTATGGTAGTCCCATTGTACCTACTAATGGCCTAGCCTATACTGGTCCCTATGGTGAAGGAAGAGGAGTACCCTGACCTACTACTCTCAAACTATCCCTCTCCACTATCAATGTAATAACCTGACCTTGTAACACCCTGACATAGCCCTGTAGTGCCCCAAATTGGCCCTATAATGTCACCACCTATCCTTATAAGGCTAATACTTATGTTTAAGTCATATCTCTAACCTATACTATTGTATCCTATGCATGTATGGCTACATCTCTCTCCCTCACCACACCCTATAAATTTGGTGGTGGCCTCCTGACCTCAATTTCAAGATGAAAACCTACCCACCAATCCACATACATCATTGTACATCTTGGATCAACTATGCCTAGCCCTACTAGTAGCTCCTCAAAATCTAGCCCATCTATCTCCTAAGGCAAAGGTATGGGTGCCTTTATATCATCCCTTTTATATTTAGGGAAGGTAGGTGGTACATCCTATAGTAGGCCAAATTACTTCTTGACCCATGCCATGGGTACCATCTCCAACTCACCAGATCATCTCCCCCTAACCCATAATGAGCTCTACAATCCAACCAACTACTCTGCCTATCATCTAAAGGAAGGGTATGTTATGTAGGGTCTCCAAAAATATCAGTAGGGATCAAACCTTCCATCATGTACCTATAATAAGCAATGTCACGTATCTATAAAAAGTAATGTCATGCACTACACCATCTACTTGGGAATGTGCCATACCATCCCTCTACCATCTGAAACCCACCCTAAAGCTGACTAGAATCATAGTAGGTAACTCTAATGGTCATGTCACCACAATATTCTCATATGCCCAATAGTGCAGTAAATGGTTGACACATAAATTGTATTGCCATTGTAGTCTCAAACCCCATAGCTCTCTATACAACAACACTAAAAACACTAGTCCATATGCAAACATAATTTGCTACTCAACCATCTATTCCATCACACCCATCAATGCAATCAAAAATCTCCCACCATCATCTAGTAGTGCATACACTATGATACATATCATCATCAAGATGCTCAGTCTATGTTGCTCCTTATCAACATTTTATAGTGGATCATAGGTGAAACTCATTGAATGATAAGTCACCTCACTCACATGCTCACCAAAGAATTCCACCATGTGCATATCATGCTCCTCCCTCAAGCATGAGAAGATCTCCTCACCCTAGAATGGCAAATGTAATATCTTATACACATCCTCTTGGGTCACTATCAACTCTCTGATTGGCAAATGGAAGGTGTTGGTGGTGTGATACCAACTCTCAATCAATGTTATCATCAAGCTCACATCTTGGGGGACTCTACAATATCATTGCAATCCCCCTAAACCTATGTTTTCCATGTGCTTCCACTCATCTGGGGTGACATCCCTCTTCATACATATTAACAGCCTTGGTAGACAATCTTGTAGTGTCAACTCCATCCTTGCCTATATCTATACACATAAAACTCAAGTCGCATACTTACTAATATAACCTACCACCACCTTTTTCCTTTCTCTTTAGGAGAACTACATTGGTTTGAGGCCCTACACCAGGCTATGTAGGTAGTACTTAGTCAACATGGGGTTTTATGAGGTTAGCTCGGCCATATACCCACCTAATTATCTACCCTACTCTACCCACTCTACCCTAAGCTTCACTACCTCTCTCTCTCCACCCTAGGCCCAACTACCTATCATAACTTTAGGCCTTACAATTTATATTCATACCCTTCAACCCTATTACCTATATTTTAAGCCCTAGGTCTCTTGACCTATCTCAACCTCTCTTTTTTAACATACTTTTAACCATAGCTTAGATATTTTTCCCTAGGCTCTAAGAGAACTACATTGGCTTGAGGCCCTCAACTAAGCTATGTAGGTATCACTCAATTGATATGAGGTCTTATGAGGCTAACTCAATCATTAGGCTAGTTGACTACTTCAATTAGAGATCCAAATTGACCCTTTCTCCTATTTTCTAGTTCTTCATAGTCACTAACATTAGTTTTAATGTGAACATCAGTGCCTAATATTGGCCAATTTTGATAGCTATCTACTAGAATCAACACTACATTAGCTGACATCGATGGACCTCATTGATGTCAGTGATTGGTTTAACCCTAGGGTCGAATGACCATCCCCAAAAACTTAAATTTTCACCTAAAACCTACCCAAAATCCCTCCCAACTTACCCTAAACATACCCTACCCCATTTTTTGCCCTTCTACTAATATTTTATTTTCCCCCCACCTCTAAATTAGCCTAAAAAATTAACATAACCAATTCAAGTTTCAAATCCAATCACAGTGGATCTTACCTCATCTCTATGTCTCCTCTAGGTTGGCACATCTAGTTCTTGTGGTGGTACACCTCCCACTGGGTATCCTGTTAGTTCTACCATCTCAATCACTCTCACATCTCTTTTTCTCTCCAATTAAATGTTTTAAATGAGTTTGGTGGGCCACCAAACCCACTTTTGTTAGGTTTAGTCACCCATCGATGTTGGTACCATTACAATAGAATTTCCAACAACCACCACAACTCTTTAGACTTACCCATAATTGGGGTAATTTGGAGATCACATATATCTCCCTGACCATGACTACCAACTTGTAGATCACATATATCTCCCAAATCATGAAAACCACCATTGGAGATCACTTCAATCTCCCCCATGATGATTCTTCTTAGAGATCATGAATATCTCCTTGCCCATTGACCCTTTTACACCAACCTTGCATCACTTGTCTAGACCGCTTATGTTATTTCACTATAATTGGCTATTATACACACACATGTATATTAGGTATTTTGGATGGTGACCAAGCTCATCTTATCACCTTCAACCTTTTTGTGTTTCCTATGGGCACTTCCTACCTCAGATACCTAACACACATAGACCATTAGAGCAATAACTTTGATTGTTTTGACCTTATCAACTATCACTTACAAGTTATGCCTTGGTTATTTTTATTTGAGTCTTCCTCAACCTTACCTATTCTTAACGTTATCAACTATAGCTCATAGTAGTATATGTACAAGTAGTGATAACATGTTCTCCTCCACTCACCAGTTACTTTTTTATCAAACTGATACTCGATTCTAGATTCTCCTCCATCAATTCCCATTTTGAGGGGGAATACCTCATCCAATACTTGGAGCATCTAACTCCTATTTTTGTCTTGTACCTTGTCAATGCAAATTACAAGACAAAAAGGGGCAATTGTAGACATCAATATTACATCACACACATGTGTAACTCCCTATGTTGAACCCCCTTAAGCCTATTTTCAATAATAATAATTAGCCTCCCTAACTCATGATTTTGCCCCTCATAGATTTAATTAATTTAAAATACTTAATTAAATTAAGTAAAAACCCTTTTTACCACCTTCCCTAGCCACTTCAACCTAAGACTAATTCTAACCTGATGAGTCACCTTAAGACCTAGTCCCCTCATCCTAACTACCCAAGACTTATTCTCACTTTAAAATTAAATTCCTAACCAACTACGTCCTTTTTAACCTCCTATTTTTACTATTTTATAATGGGTGCCACACTTGGCATGAGAAGCAATAGAAAATAGTCTAAAGATAGTATTTTTACCTATTTTAAATCCATTGATGTCAGTCAACCCATGACCGACATCAGTAAGATCTTTGACATCAGTTATATAATCCAAACTCCAACTTGATGTTCAGGTTAGAAAAAATAAATAAAATTCCTTATTTTCATCCAAGCTCTCAACATTCAACTTTTGACATCCTAGCTTACTATTATCTTGTATAAGTTAATCCAAATTAGGAACTAAGCCCTTGAGGATAAGCATCACCCACTTGTTTTCTCTATTTAGGGCATCAGTTCAAAATACCTGATAGGGGCCATCCATCTAGCACTTATCATTCAGTCACAACTATAGCTAATTACATCACTTATTTTGTAGGTCTTTAAGTAGTTACATTATAATCACTTTATATTTACTATTCATTACTTTATGCATTCCTAACTGAACCTCTGTGAAGGAGTTATAAATCCTCCCTATTTATTTCTTCTTGTTCCAACACACCAAACCTATGACTAGATCCACCTTAATAATACTTTCTCTATTTCACTCTCCCCCAACCCTCCAGACCTAACCAAAACCATTCCCTAGACTTGAAAAAGTTTTCTGCAAGCTCTTAGGCAATTATTGCCCCTACTGACCTCAATAGCCTAATTGACATATGTCACCTTCCTCCACTGACCTTGGTAGAATAACTAATATCGGTCACATGCTTACCAACCTCGTTATAATAACCAATGTTGGAAATTGTATATTTCTTAACTCTTCCAAAACTTGCCCAAATAAAATTCCAAAATATAAATAGAATATACCATATGTACTCTATTACTTTTTGTTTGACTCAAGTTGTGAATAATGGTAATATTATCTCTCTTTTACTCTCTTTTTACCTCTCTTTTAGTTATTTATTACTCTTTTGTCTCTCAAAATTGGATTGTCATCTATAAGAAAGTTTGACACTTCCTAGAACAAGCATGTAGCTTGGCAGCCCATTCAAATATCTACTAACAAAATATTTTGTGGTAGTACTTTCTTACTTGCAGGTAGTCCTCCCATCCAAACAGGAGTGCTCATGAAATTTAGATAGGCACGTAAAATAATAGAGGTTCATTCTAATCACTTATCCCTATCATTCTTCTCTATTTTTCTTTAGACTTGAAATAGACAAATTTTAGCAAAACACCATATCAATTATTCATTGGTAGAGATAAGTTACCTGCAATGCCTTTAAATCCTATCATTCCTAAAAAATCATTTACAAAATGGGGAATTTATTTTATTTTAGATATACACCTACCATCATCTATTGGTCATAGGTATATTTAAATAGCCATATATTATTTCACTAAGTGGTTTGAGGCCAAAGCACTTAAGAGTTTTGTAATAGGTGAAGTAATCTTATTTTTAGAAAATTAAATTTTTATTAGATTTGAAGTTTTTTAAAAAATCATTTTTGATAATGGAACTTAATTTGTTTCAAATGAATTTCAAGAATTTTTAAGGAAATATTATATTATATCTAGTCATTCATCTAAATATTACCCTTAAGGTAATGGTCAAGTTAAATCTACAAATAAAAATCTGATTTCAATCATTAAGAAATTAATTTATGACAATAAAAGGATTTGGCATCTTAAATTTTTTGAATCTTTATGAGTTGATAGGACTATTATTAAGGTAACAACTAATTATTCATATTTTATGTTAACTTATAGATTCAATGCCACCTTACCAATAGAACTTCAAATTTCTTCAGCTAGAACTACTTTACAATATGTTGTTGAAGACATAAATTTGATTAAACAAAGATTACACAATTTAATAGCTCTTGACAAATCCAAAGCAATAGCATTGTAGAAATTAGAAAGAGCTAAGCACAAAAAAATTTTAAAATGATAAAAAGGTTTCTAACAATAATTTTAAAGTGGGTGATCTAGTTCTCTATTAGGACAAGGCTCATGAAGATCCTGGTAAACATCACAAATTTAATTCATTATAGCTTGGTCCTTATAGATTTGCTACTATACTTGGAAATAATGCTTTTCATTTAAAATATCTTGAAGGGAATTGGTTGTGTTACTCAATTAATGGTCATCATTTGAATTTGTTTCATGATTAGTTATTTTTAGTTGTTTGTTTCTTTATTTTCTACTTTCTTTTTGGTTTTCTACCTCTTTGTTTTCTTTTCTTTATTATTTTGTTTGTTTTGGTTTGCTATTTTGTTTTGAAATAATTTTACTTATAAAATGATCAATGAGGGTTATAAATGGAGAATTTTCACATTATGAGGGAAAATTTCAAAGATTCTACAATTTTTTTATAAGTATCAATTATTTTATGATATTATTCTTCATGAATTCAATTTTATGTAAATATGAATAATATATGTTGATTTTGTCTAGTTGTTGGCATCCAACCCAAACTTTCCTACTATATCATTCCCTTTCTTCATGCCACGTTGGCTGGACAATCCATCCCTTGTTGAAATTTATTATTAAAGAGGTTCACGCTTAGCTACTTCAGAAATGATTTTCCTATATCACAATCTCAATTTTATGTCTTTTATCAATAGAAAATTAATTGATACTCAATTTCATTACATGAAAATGACTAATAAGTTTGATAGTGTTATGCCCTTTTTTTACACCCCCTCAATTTTTTCCAAAACTCATACTTTTTTTGCCATAGAGATGACTCAATCATGAAATTTTAAATTGTGTTAGGGACCTAGTCAATTAGTAGTATATTTGGGTGCATATTTTTGATATGAATTGATGATGATTGGTTGATGAATTCATGTCTATATTTTGAGTGGTTTCAAAAAGCATAGTGGGTAAATGAAAAAAATGTGCATATATATTTATCATTGTGAATGTTTGTGATTAATTATCTTACTTTTTAGTCATAATCAGGTTATAAGACAACATTTCAATTTGAAATAATATCACTTTGTATGATTTCAAAAATGGAAATATTATATTTTTGCTATGATATATTCAGATTGATCTTAGTTAATTTTGAATGACCATAATCATTTTTGGATTAGACTTTAATTTTGGAACAGCATGAACAATTTTTGGGGACTGATTGGATATTTCTAGTGGCATTATGAGACTTGGTTTGAAATAGATAAAATTGGTGTGTGTGTGTGTGTGTGTGTGTGTGTGTGTGTGTGTGTGTGTGTGTGTGTGTGTGTGTGTGTGTGTACATATACATATACATATATATATGTATATACATATATATATAGCCTTGTCAATTTGATGTTCAAATTATGAAGTCATAAATTATTGTATTTTGATAAAGCACTTTTTTTGTGGTCAACTGCATCATTTCATTTGTTTTGGAAATCATATGAGTTTCTTGTTTGAAAATAAACCTCAATTGGGTAGATTTTAGTTATAAGGAGGATTATTTTGAAGCAATACAATTCATTTTAGAAAAACAATCATGTTTGTTTTGTGAATTTTATTAAGGTCTCACTTTCATTTCTATGATATAATAAACTTTTGAAATCATTGACATATTGAGGTTAATTTGTTATTTAAATCAATTAATTATAAGGCTATAAAGGGATCTTAAAATTCTAAGTGTTTAATTTTATATCTTATTTAGCTAAGGTACCTAGTTCGAACATTTATTAAACCTAAGTTCTAAAGGTAATATGTTACTTTCAGAACATCCTACCCTAGGATTATTTATCCTAAGTCTTGAAATGATACTGCTAAACCAATCGAACCATGATAAAGTCTAAGTCTTAAGTCTTTGGTGTTTTCGAAAGGTAACTAATGGGATTATGTTTGAAGACATGATTTAATGATGAGTTGGCATTTCATTGACACTCCATTCAATGGTCAGTTAGACTTTGACATGGAATTTTAGTTAATGAGTGTTATCTAGTTGGTAGCCCATTTACTATTTTTATAGAATATTGAGATGTCTTTTGAGTTAGTATATAGGATGGCACCAGTTAGCAAGGAATTTAATGTGAAGTATATCAATGCTTCAACATCATGATGAAATATTTGGCAGCAAGGAGAAATTTTTGGTGAGGCAACATGCCTCGATTCATGGAAGTTGGTAAAGGTTTAGTAGGCAATCTACTGATTCCTAAATCTGATTATTTCACTAACCTAGTTAGAGGCATTGTTAAGTATATCATTAATTTTAATGAGCCAATAAAAATAGGGTATGTCATTAAGTCAGTTATGGTACAGGATGGCATATACAAATACACCATTTTTCTTGGTTTTGGGTCATTTTATGAAGCTTGCTTATGGAAGCGAAGCTCTAGCAATTTGGACTTTGAGTGGATTTTGAGTTACAGAGAAGGATTTTGAATAGCAAAATTGTAAAAGAGTATTACCAAGTATGTCATGAATAGATTTAGTGACTTTTCAAAAAGTTGTATGAGTTATTTAAATAGTTTTGGAAAGAAAAATTGTGATGTTTTGCATGTTAATAAGTTTTGAAGAGGTTATCGATTTGAATTTGTGTGTGAATATTTTCAAGAATGAATAATACTACAATCTTGGATATCCTTCTAATGAATGAATGTTGGTAAAGATTAGTTCTAATTTTTTAATTATTTTTGGTCATCAATGAAATGTAGAGTGATTTAGGTTTAAAATTAGGTGTTTGAAAATATTTGATTTTTTTTTAAATCTATGGGCTTTTAATAAATAGTATAAAAGAAGGGTTCTACTGCTTCAAAATTTGTCATTTCAAGTCTCAGAGTTTTCATCAAAATTTTCAGATGAAAATTTAAGTTTTACATGTTTACACTTCAAAAAATTTATGAAAGTTGTGGTATGATCTATCATAAAGGATTATGGTGTGTGTGTGTGTGTGTGTGTGTATCGATTTTAGTTTATAAAGAAAGTTTGCATGCATGTCATGGAAATAAGCTTATCAAGTTTGAAATAAAGGATGAATCTCTCATCTTTATGCTCAAATTTAGGGTTTCAGTGGGTTTATTATTTTTGGAGTATATGATGTTTCAGTTTTCAAAACCATATCCTTGTGTTTATGGAGTTTTTTAAGGTTTTAGAAACTTTTTAAGTTGTGTTAGGTTTTTTACGTAAGATGAATCTATATATGCCCTAAAATATTGATGTTTAAGTCATTAGTTATGTCTGTCATACTTACCTTGGAAGGATTTTGAGAGATTTTATTTCTTGAGATTTTAGTTTTTATTGAGTTTCATGCACTTTGCATTTTTGTAGAGGCAAAATTTGTTTATTTGTTTTATGAAGATCATGTGATGGTTATATATAGAAAGTTTTGAATGTTTATAGTCGCTCATAATGTAAAAGGTTATATTAGGAAGTTGTATAACATATAAATATGATGATTTAGAAGTCATAAGTTTCATTTGCTTGATTTATTTTCAAATGTTGCTTTTAAAGAGAGTTTGATAAAATATGAAATTTATATTAAATTTACACCTTAGTATCAAAGTCCTAGGTTTTGTTTTGAAATTGGATGTCGAAATAATAGTACCTTAAAGAAGTCAATTATTTCTCATTTGAAATTTTTATGATGATTATATTTTGAATAAGTGATTTTTACTTTGAAATATTATTTGGTGTTACATTTTGAAAAGTATTAGGCTGGAATCATGTTACAAAACTATTGTGGGTTTGATTCAAGAATTTGAGCAAAGTTTATTATGAAATTTTATCAGGGTTTCATTTGAATTTTTGATAGTATATGGTTTATATTTGAAAAGTTTATAAGATGCTTTCTAGTTTGAAATATGGCATATGAGAGAGCTAATGGTTTTTGATAAGCTAATTTTCATGAATAAATTTGTGAATATTGCTTCAATTTTGGGTTGATTCAGTTTGATTTTCAGATAAGTTGATACAGTGAAGATTGAAACTTCATTAAAATAGATCAGAATATGATTGAGATAGAATTATGGTGTTATAATTATATTTCTAAAGTTCAGTTGATAAGATTAATGGGATATAGTGATATTAGATATACTTGGTATAATTTAGTCAAAGTTTATATTGATATATGACTATATTTTTAGAGTATATTTATGTTTCATTTTGAATAAATATATGTTGATTTTTAGTCATCAAATATGAATATATTTTATATTATTTTAAGATGTCTAGAAGGGATTATCTCAAGTCAAGTAAAAGTAATGATAATTGAGGCTAGGGTCAAAATTTAGATAATGTTAACCAATAAAACCCTAATAAAAATGTCTTAAGGGGTGGTTTCTGAGCTAAAAAATTTGGCCATATATTTTATATAGGTGCTAGGATGTCCATTCATTTTGATGTAATAGGCCTTGAATTTTGGAATGTCTTAAATAATATACCTTTCAATCCATTTAACAATAGGGGAGATAGAATATTTTATGAACATAGGTTTGATGCTAGGACTACTTCACACAGTAGTTTCTTGCATCATTTACAAATCAATCTGCATCATTTGCCAATTTAGACACCTATTCTTGAAAGAATTGATCCTACTAGTGAACCATAGCCTATCCATGGAAGCACCCAGCTTGAGATTGCCCATGCCAAAAAAAATTTTAATCTTGCCATTCCTTTAGTTTTTAATTATCCTTCATCTTCTCCTAGGAAGCCTATTTTGGGGTGAAATAAGTTGAGTTTGGAGAAGCCTATTTTTACTATCAAAAAATGTACAATGGATGTCCATCCTAGTAGTTTAGATAAGAGATCAGAGAGTCAGAATGACTAGATACTCTTGTTGAGGTTAGAGTGCTTAAATGAATTAAACTATATATTGATGATCCCTCAATGATACTAGCATAAACATAGTTCTTTTTCTAGTTATGGAAATGGAGTATAATGAATGTGTAAATGAGCAAGGGAAGCCAATGATTGAGGTCCTTTCAAACTCTATTGGTTATTGGACCTTAGTAGGATGAATTTTATTTCTATTAGTTGAATTATAGTTAGCAAAAATTTATACTTCTAGACTTGATATTTTGACTTGTAGTTTTGATACGTGAATTTTCAAATTTTTGATAATTTTGGAAAGTATAGCAGACTTTTAGTTTCTTGTATATATATATGCCTAAGTTAATTTTGGAATATGCATTAAGGTTTAATATAAATATAATTTTATTAAACTTTGATTTATCTATTTATTAATTGATATATGTATTTTATTTTATTATTATTAATTGATAGGGGTCCCCACCCATTAAGATAGTACCTATTCTATATTCAAAAAACTTGATCTATTAAGACTTTTTAAGTCTTAATTAAACATACCCTTAACTAATAAATATTTATAATTAATTGAATTTTAATTTAATTTGTTAAGATAAATAATAACTAAGGTTAGTTATAACTTATTTTTCAACTTAGTTTGAAGTATAAAAGTATATCAAGGATTCATTTGAAGAAGAGGAAAAACACAAGTATTGAAGACTTATATATTTTTTGAAGTCAATCATTCATCTCTCTTTTCTATGTAGCTTCTATGAGATAACATGACTTTTGTAGATAGACCCAATGGTACTTTTTATTATGGTTGAGTAATTACTTAGGCAATGCAAGTATATCCAAATTTTATATCATCATTTATAGTAGATTATCTAAAGTTTATCAAGTCTAATATCTTTTAATGATTACTATTATAGTCCTATGTGTAGAATCCAAGTATTCACCCTGAATAATGATGAAAACCTCATTGTTTATGATATTTCATTAATATATTTTGATTGTAAAAGTTGTCTCTCAAATATTTATAAAGAATGGTGTTGGTTTCTCAAATAAAATCTATCTTTTCTGCTAAGACAACTCTCCTTTGAGACTCACAAATTCTGTTGTACTTTATATCGATTCTAATTTTAATATAGTTTATATTCATTTTAGATTAATATTTAATTAATCTAGTTTCTTTTCCCATTTATTTTGATTTGTTTGGTTTACTTTTTTTTATTTTCTTGAGTTATTTTCTTAGACCATTTGCTTTCTTAAAATAGATTATCTTGTTTATTTTCTTTAAAATAGATTATTTCTCCAGTTAGTTCTTCTTATAGTTTTAATACAGTTTAAGGTTTTCTTATTAGACTTTATTGGATTTCATTTTCAATTTTAATCTTAGTTTTAGATTAGAGTTTAAATTTGTTAAGATCTTAGATTAATAGTTTATAGTTCTATTTTAGATTTAGTTTATTTCCATTTTCTATTTATTTTGGATTGTTTGTTTACCCTTGTGATTTGATCTCAGACTCTTGTTTTATTAATTCTTAGATTGTATTATTTGTTTAGTCATTAGTTATTTTATTATTTAACTTGATTTGTTTTTTAGGCTTGGTCTTTTAATGGTTTGTTATCTACTCTTATCTTAGTTGTTTTTTGTTTGCTTTTCTTAGTTAGATTGTTGGTTGTTGTGTCTCTTTGAGTTAATTTCTACATGGATAATGGCTTGATTAAAGATATATTGATCTTAATTAATCTCAAATTTATTTTACTTCATATTCTTAGTTTATCTTAAGACTATTTTGAATTTATTGAAAAAAGAATACAAGATATTACTTGAAATATATTATTTCACTGAATCAAATTTCTTTCCTTCAAGAGACTACCTAATTCATAGGTTTACTTTGTTAGATAAGATAGATTATAGATTCATATATAAACTAATTAATTATTTGATAAAGAGGATTTATAAAATTATAATAGAATATGTTACATTTGATAACTTATTTATTATTTCCTAGAACATTTTAAAAAACCTCACATCTTTAGGATCATAGTTGAACCTTTATAACCCCATGATTAGACTGATACGATTCCAACTAAACCTTCATGATAGATGAAAGATTTGATTAGTTGATAGTGTAATTTTCACCATCAACATCCTTATCCATAATCTAATTTGTGCCTATATCATCCTTAGTATATCCCCCTCCTCATTCTAACCTATCATCTGAGTAGCTTGAGTGGCTACATTTATGTCCACCAAGTAGTATACGTTATTGTAACACTAGGATACGGGATTGGTGTCTATTAATCCCATTTTATTATGTTAATTATCTCATAATTAACATGTTTTAATACTCTATTTATAAGTATCCCCCACTGATCCCTCTCTCTATTAATATGGAAAAATAGATGCTCCTCACCTAGCACATCCTTTGGCCTCCCAAACTATCATTGCACCCAATCAAGTCTATAATGCTCAATGATATAATATCATTATCCCATAAGATAACACTCTATCAACATAAATTAGGTAATATCCACCTTTTTAGCCCATCTAAACTGCACCTGTCTATATGACATCCATGTAATGTACTCTAAACACAAGCTATCTAATATCTATTTATAGAATTGGATCTCCCCTGCATGAGATCTCCACACAACCAAAATAATATACTAACTAAATATTATGGGCTCATGGGGCTATCTATCTATAGTTATATGTTCCCAACTCCATATCTACAATAGTAGATATGGGCCTAGGCTCACAACTCCCCTATATGCTCCCACATGCAACTCTTAGTATAAGTGTGCTAATACAACTAGACCATAGGCAAATACTTGGTATTCTTATACCATGTCTGAAACTACATCCCCTAGTCCTAAATGGAACCAAAACCCACTCTTGTATGGAAAGAGTATGTTGATCATAATAGACATCACCACCAATGTCAACCTATCAATTATGTCTTCCTTTAGAGCCCTATCAATGTCTATCCATGCATCCTTCACTCCAATTTGTAGTCTCCCAACCAACCTCTAAACTTTAACATTGAGAGTGTGTGAATGTTAATATATCTTATGCCCTCTCATAAGAATTTGAAATATTTGAAACACATCTTCCAAGGTGATGGTCATTTCCCCCATCAGTAAGTGAAAGGTGATTGTCTCAGAGTGCCACATTTCAACTAGGGTAGTGATCAATGCTTTATCAATCCACACTATTGTCATGGTCACAATAAAATAAATTTCAATCAACTCTATCATGTCATACTCCTCTTGTTTCATTAAGTACATCTTGTGCAACACCTAGGGATGACATAGTCAATATGCCATCACTCATAAATAATCTTGTACCAATCACACATCATATCAAATATTGATCATCACATTTACCCCTAAACTATCCTATCTCATCATCCTAACAACCTATCCATATAGTTATCTATTCCTTTCTAACCTCCCCATTTACTCTATCCTCTAACACCCCACCATAAATCTTAATCTAACTCACCAATTAAAACCTACCTCAGCCTTACTTAATCCCATCCATCCCATATACCCTACCCCTCAGTCCCTTATTCCTCTAACTTATCCTACCCTACCCTAATCTAATTTCCCCTAATCCTATCCATCCCAACCCCTCTAAACCCCATTCCTATATTCATTTCCCTAACACCTACTTCCCTTAATATAACTTATCCCATAACCCTTATCTCTCTAACCTCCATCCTAACATCTCCTAACTCTAATTCACCCCTTCCTATCTCCCCCAACCTAAACCACTCCCATCCATCATTTAATCACTATAAGTCCTTAACCTAACCAACCTAACCTACTCCCTCCTAATCCCTTAAATCCCATTTATCACTCCATTTCCATATCTACCCCTTTCACATAAGTCCCTAACCACTTTTAACCTAACCCCTAACCATTTACCCTAACCACCATAATACCACTAATCATGACTTAGCCCTTACTAACAAAAATAACAATATCATGACTCAAGTTTAGAATTTTTGCATAACTATGATGATAACCTCATGTTTTTTTAAAATCATGATTCACCCCTTATAGTATTGTGATATCATAATTCACTCATTGTGGTATTGAAATACCATGAGTCACTTGTTATAATATTATAATACTATCATTCATGACCATGATATCATGACTCGAAAGCAAAATATTTCCACTGAGGGCATTTTCCTCAGTTGTGGTATTGTACTTATAGGACATACAAGTAATAAATTAATAAATAAATGTAAAAATTAATAGGCTAGAGGTTGAACACTTATTGATGGTCTTGTATTAGTTAGCTTCTAGTGCTCTCTGACCCTTTCTTCATGATGTGATGTGTGTGGGATACAGTCTATGTTTCAAACTCTAGAACAACAAAATCAATAAGGGTAAAAGTAAAAATGAACCTTTTCACCCCGCTTTTCTCTATTGCACCCCCTATCTTACCCCTCTTACCCCCATCTCCCCTTTGAGTCATGTTACACCCATTATCCTACCCCATTTACTAATCCTAATCCTTGAATCTTATTTCATAATATATTATCCTATTTAATCATCGATTATCATACCTAAAATCTCTCATGGCATGGTCTTTCATCTTTCAGTTATTTGTCCTTAATTTTGAGTTAGAACTACATCATCCTATGGTTTCTTAAAATATGTAGGCAGTACCTAACCATAGTTTTGTGCTAGGGATAGCTTTGACATTGTTAAGCTCCAATATTATCCCATCCTATATGGGTCACTTGACATTATTATCTCATTTTAAGCTATGCATCTAACATAAAAATGGCTTTTTATTCATAATCACCCATTCAATGTCCTCTATAGGCTTCTTACCATCCCATACATGTGTCTTTATTATGGGAATTATCATCATCTCATGGCCTATCCCCACTCTTTCTTGCCCTAACAATTTTTATGTATCAAAAATTCATTTCTTATCATCCTCATCAATTGGCTTCCTTTATATACATTGGTTATTTGTCTAGAACTCATATTCTGAGTCTAAGACACTTTATCCCATAGCACTTATGCTTGGGTCATCTTAATCATAGATACATCAACACTTAGGGCATCCCAACCCCTTATCATAGTCTTGGTCCTATACCACCCTAGGGATTTCTATTTGAGTGACCATCCAGATCATTTCTTCCTGCATGTTCCCTCGAGGGGACATCATACCTTCTAACAACATTCTTATCCACAAAATGTTTTTTTTAAAGCATTACTCTCTCCACTTTTATTCACTCACAATACCCTTTCAAAAAGGGGGAAAATGTATTCACCTAAATTTTCTCACCCTAATAATCCTATTAAAACTCACTAATTTAACTCATAACCATAGTCCTAGCCAATTAACTAATATCCTAATTCCTTCACATAATTCCGTACACCCCATAAACCTTACCATACCCTTGTAACCAATTAATTATCCCACTAACCCACTAATTAACTTATTTAGCTACTAATCTACCCATTATCCCACTTGACACTTTAAAATTCCTTTTTATTCACCTACCTCCTATCTACCCTACCACCCTAGCATTTCCTACACCCCAATGAGTCCTAAACCTCATTAAATCCCACCTAAATGTCTATTATCCCTAAAATAATCAAGAAACCTATAGAACTAGTGAATATCTTCCAAAGTTATAGAAGTCTCTAAACTAGAGGCTTCTAAAATAATTTAAAACTCACTAAATTATCCTCCACCATCCTATATAAACCATGCTTGGGTTATGGCCAAGCTAACTGAGAAAGCAATAATCCTCCATTCTAATCTCATATCCATCCATTATCAATCATTGTCACACTCTTTTCAATCCATTAAACAACCTAAGGAAGCCATTGGACTCACTTGGAAGCTAAAGTCAAGCAATCCACATCCAACCATTTTTGCATTCAAATCAGCTTGTATATCTTAGAGATGAGTTTTAAGGGACAAAAATATGGTAATAATTATATTTTAGTTTTTTGATTGATCCTTTATCCCCTCATTTGATGTTATTTGTGTTCTTGGGTTTTTATTACTAAACATAGTAATGTTGTGAATAACACAAAATATTATCACATAGGTATATAAAGAGAATGGATAATGAACAAGTTTTTGATGTTGAAGATGCAAAACAAGCTAATTTGGATAATATGCAATCTAATTAACATTATAAATTGATATTCTAAACTCTAAACATACCTAAATTTTCTAGAGACTCAGTTGATTCATAGAAGAATCACTTATATAATTTCAAGTGAATTTATGTTACACTTGGAATTACTAATGAAAATATTTCCCTTGGGATGTTTTCTCAACCATATAAGGTAAATCCTACCAAGTTTTTATCAGTCTAGCCCCTAAATTTATCAAAGAATGGAAGGATATATAATATTGGTTAGTATTATTATTTGGAAAACCCAAAGAAGATTTTGAGCTTGTGAATGAATTAGTTAGAATATCTATTGATCCTAGAGAGATGATTTATTGTTTCAAAACTAGATTTAACAAACTAATATAAAAGATCCCACTAGGTGTGAGACCTCATATGAGGTTAGATAGGCTATATTATTATAATTCATTAACTCTTAAGTATAAAATGGAAAGGAAAATATATTATTTGTGTTGACTTGTTTGATAACATAAACATGTGTAGTTTTGATGAACCATTAGGTGAAATTGAGACTATTAATGTTTATGTAGTTTAGATAAGAAGGAAGGATTATAATGTTGTTCCTATGGATAATTCTAACAATCAAAATTTTGTAATAATTATTCCTCTAATTTAAAATCCAATTGTGTGCCTTCTCCTTCAAAACCATCAACTAAATATAAAGGCAAAATTATAGCTCAAAATGGTATTGTTATAGATAACCCCACTAAAAAATCACAAGTGAGAAATCATCTACCTAGTGGGTATAATAATATGTAGTACCAACTTGTTTGTAGACCCCAAAACTTACACTTAGACTTGTACAAATATTGGACTTTATAACATAATGAATGACTTATCCAATACCAAGGTTCGTATTTCTCTACTTTAATTTGTTTGTCTTCTTGGTCAATTATATAACATTAATATAGCTATTAAGAATATTGATCTAAAAAAAAATATAGGTTTATATTAAAAAAACTTGAAAAATAATTATAACATGTTTACACTCAGTATAATGATCCATATTATAATTATATTCCTTAATTTTTTGTATATTTACAAATTTTTGATAGGAACATACATAACTATATTCTTCACATAGAAGCTTTGAAAAACATCATGCCTATGTTCATTGTTAATTAAATAGGCATTACATGTGAAAGAGACATCATAAGATTGGAGGTTTTGACTCTTATCAAACCAAAACTTGTGATATTTTTTTATATGACTATTAAAATTGTTAAAATTGAAAGGATTATATGTATTAGTAATGTTCAAGTTCTTTATATTCTAGTTAATTATTCTATGTTACTAGGAAGAGATTGGTATAAATCCACTTGCGATTTTTTTTGGTAAAGACACAACTTGGGTCCCTATAGAAAATGAGATTTCATTCAAGCATAGGGAAGATTGGAATGGTAAACCTATCAAGCCCATCCCTTTAATTATTGATTTTTTAAAAAATTTAATTGGAACCTATGTAATTTTAACATTAGATGAACCAAAACAATAACATGATATAATAGTTCCTAAGGAAACTATTTGGTCTCTATACTTTATCAGGGCTTGCTCTCAACATGAAATTAAGGTTGGGGTTGTTCTCATTTATCCCATTGGAAAAATATTCATGTAAGCCTATAATATTTCATTTGAAAACATAAATAATACAATTAAATTTGTCTTGGTCTTGAAAAAATAATTGAAATAAATATCAAATGCTTAGAGGTCTTTGGTGATTTTGAATTAGTCACCATGCAAGTTAGAAATATCTATAAAATAAATCAATCACAATTACATAATCACACACATCAAGTATGGTCTCTTATAGATAATTTCAAAGCTTTCAATCTATCCCATATATTTATCGGGTGTAATGCTTGTGTTGATTATTTGATTATTTATGCTTTTAATCCAACTTTGAGTGATAATGAACTTGTCATTGATTATTCTTTTGAAAAATAATAGAACTAAATTCTTGGTTTTGAGAATAGCTTGTATGTTTTTTATTGTGATGAATGTACTAATATTTTAATTCTAGAGGATTATTTTTATACTCATGATTATGTCCTTAATTGCAATGATTATTTATAGTTTACTGAAAATAAATTGTGACCTGGTCTTGTTACCTTAGAATCCTTGTTTACATGACTAGCCTAAAATCTCTCGTATTGATGAACCATTAAGATGAATCATAGGTGAAACTATCCCAAAAAAATTAGAACTAAAATATTATCCTAAATATATTCACTTTGGTATTCAATGTATATCCAAATAAAATGTCCTTTATCAAAATATTTAAGTAATTTATTGATATATTTTCTTGGTCTTATAAATATCTTAAATGTTGTGATACATCAATCATTCCACATGATATTCCTATAAATCTTGGTATAAATTATGTATGACAAAAGCCTCATAGATTAATCTCCTTGTTGGAAGACACCATTAATAAGCAGCTAGATAAAACATTAGATGGTAGCATCATTTTTACAATTAGGTATTCTAATTGGGTAGCCAATGTTGTTCTTATACAAAATAGTAATGGTGATATCTTCCTTTATGTATATTCAAAAGATATAAATCATGAAATGTAAAATATAATTTTCTTTTGTATAATATAGATCAAATTTTACCCTAATAGCCTAAATATGTTTGTTTTGTCTTACCCTAATAGTCCATTATTGATAGTAGATTAACCAAGTGGATTTTTAGAATCCAAGAATTTTATCTTAAATTTTAGACTTGTAAAATTATTAATTTTAATGAATTATCTAATCACCTTTCCAAAAATGCAACATAGAATGTTAAAGTATTGATTCTTGCAGTTGATGATAAACTACATGATAAACCTCATTTTTAGATCATGAAATTTTTTGACATTGCTCAAAAATGTAAATTTGGTCTTGAAATGCAAGGATGGGATAATTTTATTTCCCAATATTATTTGTATCATGAATTATTGTACTAATCTCATAATCAAACATGTCCTAATTTTTTAGACAAAAGGCAACAATGAGATCTTAAATTACAAGCCTTAAAATTTGTCCTGCTTAAAAATTTATTATTTTATAGAAATAGAGATTAGATTTTATTACAATGTGTAATTCATCACAAAACTAAAAAAAATTCCCATCCTACTGATGGTTTCCTGATTGTGACCTGAAATGTTGATCCAAAAATCTTCACAGAATTGTATCCTAAAGTAATTTTCATTTTTTTGACATGGACTGTGGAAATATTATTACTCTTATTATTATATGTTATCATGAAGGAAGTTGTCACAGACACTTCACTACAAATACTATAGAACAGAAATTTATGTGTTGGATATTAGTGGTAAACCTTATTTAAGGATGTTTTTCATTTGGTTCAATCATGTATGTCCTATCAACATTTACATGAAGAGATAGATTATCTACAATACCTTTAAATTTGGTCATCCCTAAAAAACATTTCACTAAATAGGGCATTTGATTTCATTTCTGAGATTCATCCTCCATATTTTGTTTTCCACCTAAATTTTAACAACTATTTATTTTATGAAGTGGCTCAAAGCTATAGTTCTTAAAATTTCAATCACTTCTAAAGTTATTTCATTATTTAAAAATTAGATTTTTTATCATTTTGGTCTTCCTTTCAAAATAATTTCATATAATGGTCCATAATTTATTTTAAATGAATATATCAAGTTTGAGAAAGTTATTAGATTATTTCTAGTCATTCATCAAATATTACCCTCAAGGGGTTGGTTAAACTGAGTCAATTAATAAAAATCTTATTACAGTCATGAAAAGGATCATATGTGAGAATGAAAGAAAATTTCATATCAAGATATTTGAATCACTTTATGCTAACCACACCATAATCAAAGCTAGAACTGGGTTTTCACCTTTCATGTTAGTTTATGGTTTTGAAGCCAATATATCAATAAAATTACAATTCACTTCGGTTATAGATATCTTACAATATACTTCTAAAAATACTTATGTAATATAATAAAGACTAGATGATCTTTTAAAATTAGATAAATCAAAATCCACAGCACTTCAAAAGTTTGAAAGGGCAAAAGAAATTTTGTGATAAAAAGGTCCCTAAGAAAACATTTAAAGTTAGTGATTTGGTTTTTATTGGGATAAAGAACACAAAGATCATGATCAACATCATAAGTTCATTTTTTTATGGCTTAGTCCTTATAAAATAGTTATTGTACTTGGTATAAATTATTTTCATTTTTTAGGATCTTGATGTAAATTGGTTGCATTAAACATTCGATAGTCATCACTTAAAGCTTTTTCATAGATAGGCTATTTTCCTTTTTTTAGTTTTGGTTTCCTTCATTTTTTATATATCTTTGTGTTTCTTATTTTTATTGTTCCTCTTTTTTATTTATTTCCTTGTTGTTTCACTCTATGTTACTCATAATCTACACTAATTATTTTATAACTATTCTTAATACGAGCAAATTTAAAAAGATGTATGGATATGATTGTAAGTATTCTCCATCTAATTGATAGATAAATAGTTAATAACAAATATTTATTATTTCTAAAGTATCACTCTACTTTCAGCTTTTGAGCTCTAGGTTACTGTAATATTGTTCATTTGGCCCAAACTTCCTTATTATTTATTTCTCATTCTTCATGTTAAGCTAGTTAAAATATCCATCCCTACTTGTAAAAATAATTAAGGGGTTCACACATAGTGACTTAAGAAATAATTGACACAAATTGCACTCTAAAGTTAAAATTTCAAGAATTTATTTTTTACAATCCATCCTCATATCTATAACTGGTCTACAAGGTTGCTAGTGTTATCATGAAATTTTTTACCGTTTTTAAAACTTTTATTTTCAATAGTGTTCCTCTAATTATACTATTGTACCTAAAACTTAATAATTACACCATTTATATGACAGGGGCCAATTCTATTTTTCATGTGCTTATTTTCATTTGATTTTTTTGATTAATTATCAATTATCACTTCTCATTGATTTAAAATCCATAATATATTGATATAGTAGCATGAGCTTGTTATACTAAATCATGTGATTTTAGAAGACAAAAACTATAAATTTTGATTGCTTCACTTGAGTATCACTTTACATTCATGATTAAGAGGAAATTAATATAGGTATAAGATCTCTAGTTGATATTTATATTGTGTTCTTATTCTACTGTAAAGTATTTGAGATCATGTATTAATTGCATAATAACACTTTCTTTGATGGTGAAGTATCTTTCTTGATACAATCAGGTATATCTAATTTTATTATCCATCTATTAATTGATTCTATAAAAATGACCAAATATTTACTTTGTTGAGGGCTACAGAATAATACAGTCATATGCATTTTGATCACATATCTACTATGCCAAAAAATGATGAATACTACATAGATTGTAGGACAGATTATTGGGTTTTATGGATCTGTGATATATTTTTATCTCGGTTTAAATTTGAAATCACATATAAAATATTCATATTTCCAATAACACATTTCTTTGACTTCACATGACTTGAGTTAAAACTTAATTATTTTTTATATCTATTAGTATATTAATTAGTTATTTTATATTTTATTTTCGATTCTAACTGGTTATCTCTATACTTTCTTTCTAGTATGTAGTGTTTATTTTATCTTTATTCTCTTAAGCTCTATAGTTTGTTTCATAGTTATTAATCTATGTTTTATTTATTTAGTTATTAACCTTTATTAGTCAGTTTTACTTTTTCTTGTCACGTACTTATTTTAGTAAGCTTTTAACTAATTGTGCACTTTATAGTTATTTTAGGTTTTTATTTTATTATTCTTTTCTATTTTTTTTTTGTTTGGATTATTTGTTTCTTAGTATTTTTTTTGGTTTGGAATGAGTGTAAAAATAAAGAACAAAAAATATATTTGAGACTGTAAACAATATCTATACAAATCAAAGTGTTTGACCCTTCAAGAGTAATCCTCTTCTATATAATTCTCTCTATCAAATAGGGCCAATTGCATATTTTAAAACTCTCATACATTTTTGTATTAATTGATAAGAAAGTACACAAGATATTTTAAATCTAAAGATGATCATACTTTGAAATAATTTTGTTTTATACTTGATTACTACTATATTTTCTAAGTCTAATCTAATACGTGAATAAATGCATGTTATTTCATATCTAAATATAAGTTTTCTTATGTACTTGAATCCAATTGACTTAAGATAAATTATTCAACTATAAATTTTGGTTAAATCTATTAAATAAGTCCTAAAATCCAACACTTGACAATTAAAATACTCTTTTACACACATATGTACTATTTTTTAATCTATAGGTCCCTATGATTAGACTAATATGATTCCATTTTGACCTTCATGATACGTGAATGGGTAGATTAGTTGATATTATAAACTTTATCATGAGTGGAGTATATTTTCAAAACTTGTTCATGCCTACTTAATATTCATCTCTAATCACTAGACACATTCATATTCTTTTGGAACTACATATATGTGGTACCAACCTTTGTCATTTTATTTTGAGGAACTTTGGATAGAATGTAAAAGTTTCATCACATAGTATTTTATCAAAAAGTGTTCATCACCAATCACTATACACATCAAGATTTCTTGGGCACTACATATATGTGGCACCAATCTTTGACATTTTGTTTTGAGAAAATTTAGAGAGAATTGTAGACACCAAAATTGTGTCTACTCCTTGGTCGACTCCCCCTTGGTCCCCTTGGTCCACTTCTAAACATTCCTAACCCACACACTTATTAATTTAAAATAAAATACCTATTTTAAATTAATAACACCACCCTTGACACACCACCCATGACACCTCTCCTTGCCCTTGGATACCTCATTTATCACCCTATGACCCTTCATAATGACCCAAGCCCTATTTCAACTCTCCCATTAACCCCCGCACCTATTAAACCCACCCTTTGGACCGTTCGCCAACGGCAACTAAACTTGGCAGATGGAGGAATGGGCAAAAGGATAAAAATAGCCTTTTTACCCATCTTCTAGCCACTGACGTTGGTTACCAATCGGCTGATGTTGGAAGAATTACTGACGTCGGTTGCTTAAAACCAACTTACAGACCTGAACACGAGAAGGGACACCCAAAATGCAAATTCTCTTGCACCTAGAATCTGATTTCTCTCTCTCTCTCTCTCGGATGCATGCCAAGCATCACAGGCTATAGGAACTCTGCACCAGTCACTCCACCCCTGATTGAAACATTGCAAGAAGTCTTCTACATCAGCCGCATTAGAAACAAGTCTTCTACACTCCTTCAGCAAGCAAGAGCTAAGTATTCTTCTTTTATTTCATTCTAGTAACTTAGAATGTATTTGTAATCGATCTCTGTTTGCTACTTCTAAGTACTGTAGACTAGACCAAACCTGACTTTCTTCCTGGAGAGGCTGAGAGGCCTTCCTCCTACCCTTACCCCTTTTCTGACAACCTACCCCCTACCTTGTCCTTCCTAAGACTCTGTCCACTATCTCACATCCTTGCACAACTCTTTTAAATCTCACAGACCACTCTATCAACCAAAGACACAACATGAGACCCGTCCAAGGACCATTGCCCCTACCAACATCGATAGCATAACCGACATCAGCACACTAACCAACCAACGACAATAGCCTAATTGGCATCGGTGACTGTGGAAGACTGGTTGCAAGATTCAGGTACACATTATATGTTTCTCTTTCTGTAAGTCTTTCATAATTTATTTCCATTACGACATTCTTTTTATCAACTAGTGGACTATCATCCCTCAAAGAAGTCTTTGCACTTTTGGGACCAAGCTTTGCTTGGCAGTCCACCATATACCTATCTAACATTTTCCTTGTTTTAGTCTCTTTCTCTCTACAGGTGTCATCCTCCACAGCCAAAGAGGAGCTCCTTTAATCATCTAGATACGATGCACAATTGTATTTAGGTATGTACAAACTCCTGACCATTTAATCTTAGTTTCTTATTTCTCCTAAATGTAGAAAAGCAAAAACTTGTAGAAACATTCTAGCATGCCCGGTGGGACCCTGGAGTTTTCCTTGGGTTCATTTCTTTTTCTTCTAAAACAAACTTTTCATATAGGTTCATTAAGTTTTCTCCTTGCATCCTTCTTCTACCTCTTTATTTTGAAACAAAACCATAAGCACAAGTTAAAAAGAACCTCTTTCTTTTTCTTTTTATCACCTTCTTCCTGCATCTTAAACTAGTGAAGTTCATACTCTTAAACCTCTTCTCACTTGTCTACATCCGAACAAAACATTTCAATTTGGGCTAAAATCTATTACATTTCACTCCTGCTTGAATGCATTTTTAGCTCATCTAGTAATTATAAATGCATTATGAATAAAGCATAGTGCACTTATGTTACATGACCTAACCACATTCACAAATCAAACATCTAAACATACTTGAGACAAAGCCCGACTAGGATTTCATCACCTAGCAGATACCTTACCCTTCCTGGTAATCCTACTTAGACTTCACTACCAAGGGGAGAACCCACTCTATTCTCTGGCAGATTATAAACTCTAGGGGAAGTATATACTGGCTAAGCAACCCAACTTATCTCTAGGCTCGTGAAGTGAGGGGAGCTAGCTCCTAGCACCAGGCCATGTACGAAACCTAATATAGATTTTGAGCCCCAAAACTTAACCCAAAACCAACCATAGACTGCCTCTTTTAGGACCCGTTCTAAAAGCCAAACTTCCCAAACATATTCCTCTAAGGCATAAGCCAACATGACTCTAAAAATTTATTCTTAAGAATTTAACATTTAGAGATTGCTTGTCTTCATCTATTTTTCTGTCTATATCTAATTTTTTGAGCTAGTGAGGTCGCATTTTGAGATCCAAAAACAACTCAGATCTTTCTTCTTTCTTCCAAAAAAATTTAATTTTTTGAGTTTCTAGAAATACACAGTAACTAACATCAATTTTTCCACCGACATCGGCACTATTTCATCAACATTGGTTATCTGATCGACGTCGACAACTTATTTCACCGACATCTATTTTTCTATCGATGTCGGTCACTGTCAAAAAAAAATCTTCTCAAACAACAAGCTAAAAACTTGACCTTTTGGCTATCACACACATTCTGGTTTTTTGAGACTGAAACATAAAGTTTTTAGAACCTAAATCTATTTTGCCTTGAATGGTTTTGACACGTAGTCAAGCTAAAACTCTTGTTGACCATGCAAGGCAACAACCACTTCCGCCTTCACCCTCCATAACAAGTCCTCTAATGGAGTATCATTCAAACACTGAGCGTAATCCTATCCAACCAACCCCAACTCAACCCCCTATTGTTCCCAAAGGGGACCAAGACTTTGAAAGGTTCCTTGACCTCAATGTCAAGGCCCTTCAGCACTATCTAGCAAGAAGTTAAACATGAGACTCTTCAGGCAACCCAGTTTATGGGATGCCAACTTCCTTAGTTGAGATGGCAATCATATCAATAGCCTCCGTAATTCAACCCGTAAACACCCAGGCCATTGCCTCAACTAACAACCCAACCATGACCAATCTTCAAAGTGTGGCCTCTCTTTCTATTTTTGGACCTACCTCCATTGGGGTCTCGGTACCCCCTCAACCATAAACTATTCAACAAAGTTCTACACCATTCCAAAACCTAATTGTCTCCATCCCACCTACTCTTGCACCCATCAACACAAGGGTGGCTACTCATCCTTTGGCTAGTGTTGCCACCATCCAACCACCTCTGGCGACATCAAGTCAAGTTGTGCCTTCTAGCTTCATGGCACAACCACCCTTGGCTTCAACATCAATCCCTATGACTAGTTACCAATATGTTGCACCTATACAAGCACAACCAACTACGTCATACGCCCCTCCTAACACCTTCTAAATGCCCTACAACCTAGGGGGTGCCCCACCTGCAAATCCATCAACCAATCTAATCAAGATGTTGATGGATAAGATGTCTAATCTTGAGACATCCATTTCAAGTTCAAGAAATGTTCTCTCATATGAACAAATCTGTAATTAACCTATTCATCCTTCAGTCCCAATCTGACCATATCCTAGTCAGTGGGAACTTCCCAAGTTTACTTGCTTCCAGAGTAAGGAGGACCCACAGCAACATCTACAAGCATTTAGACATGTTTGTTACCTTATAGCACATGATGATGCGTTATTACTACGCACAATTCCCATGTCACTTTTTGGTGCTGCCCTCGATTGGTATAGCTCTATTAATAGTCACTCTCTTTTCACATTCACTCAACTGGCTCAAATTCTCCTTGACCACTTTTAGATCAACATCACTAAAAATGTCTCCATCACAGACTTATACTCTATCAGACAATTTGATGATGAATCAATAGCTAATTTTGTTGCCCATAGAAGAGGCTTAATCAAACAACTCTTCTTTTCTTTACCTCAACCTGAACTCATTGAGCTCTTTTCACAAGTGTGTGCTAAACACATTTCATCTACTTTGTGGGTCCAAACATTCCGCACATTTGACGAAGCTTTCACCATGGCTAGGAAGCTTAAACTCTATGTTGTCGAAGAAAATAAAGTCAAATTGTGAAGTAAAAACCCTAATACAAAGTCAAATGACCCTTCCTTCAAATCTTCTTCCTCCAATTCCAAATCTAAGGGTTCAACAAATGCTATGGTACTTAGATCATCATCATTGACCACAACTAACTAATCTGAACCTTCCACATCTCAAAGCATTACATGACAATTCTAACAATGATATGTACAGTGTCAATATATTCTAATAGGAGAATCATACACGTCTGTGTTGGATAAACTTGTCAAACAGGGAGTCCTCAACCTCCCCCAAATTTGACCACCACCTCAATTTGATCACTCGCATGCCATCCCTACATGGTATAGGGAGAATGACTTCTGTAATTATCACCATGTCAAAGGCCATGACACAGACAATTGTAAAACCCTCAAGAATGTCATTCAAGACATGTTAGATAAAGTGATCTTATTTTGGATAACCCAAATGCTCTGGCAAACCAAAACTTAGACATCTTTAGACAACCTTTCCCTAACTATTTCCCTAGCCAAAACAACATACAGACCATGGTTGATGACTCCCAAGAGCGTAATATATGCACAGTCAACATGGTCTCTCCTTCTATGCCTAACCAACCTCTCCCATAGTTTAGAGAGGTTAATCAACCTATTGTCCATCACGGGTTGAAGAGCCTTCTTCTCTTATTTATCCATCCCAAGTAGAAGAGCCTTATTCTCTTATTTGTCCACCATAGGTAAAAGAACCTTCTTCTCTAATTTGTCCTCCACCAATAGAGGATATTCCTCTGTTTAGCCCTCTTTCACATGAAGGAGAGTCAACTTTAAACTCTCCCATATTGGAGGATGTTTTGGTGACTCCAATGCTAGTAGCCTCGCTTTCATCCTTCTTATCATCAATGGGCGATCATACCTTCCCCACTACTTGACCACATGCTGAAGCCATCATCATCTCTACGCTCTATCCAACTAAAGATCCAAACTCTCTAATCCCTTCTCCGTCGAGAGAAGAACTAGCCACCTCACCCACTTCGACCGAAGAAGATTCTGTAAAGGTTTATTTGAACCTCGCCCCTCATAATAGTAGTCCTCGCACTAAACTAAAGAAGGCTACTAAACCATATCAGATAATTTCTCCCCCACCTTCATCATTGCCCTCCATTTTGGGCCCACATCCTTCTACCTTAACAAGAGTGCTCCCAACTCCAACACCTAACAAAAACAAATCACCTCCATTACTCTCTCCACCCATCAAGAACATATCTCCTCCAAAACATCTAACACCTCTCACCACGAATGTGCCATCTACACGTGCAGCCACACCACCAAACAAAAAGATGGTACAAAACACTCCTCCTATAACTCTTAAACAGAAGTTGTCATCCCCTACTGTGACAAAGCATGCAGACCCATTAGCATATTCTTATGCTTTGTTATTACATTAATTATTGCAGTCTTCTCACATCAGTCTCCCACCTCTTAAACCATACCAACCTCTCAGACCAAAACCCACTTGGTTCGATGATACTAAAATTTGTGCATATCATCACACACCTGGGCACAATACTAAAAAGTGCTATGCCCTTAAGGTTGTCATTCACCAATACATGAAAAAAGACACCCTTCTTGTTGAAGATTCTTTTGACAAACCTCCAACACTATCCCATGTCTCTTACACCTCTTCGCCTTCACGCTCATCAACTCTCAGACCAAAACCATCTTGGTTTGATAACACTAAATTTTGTGTGTATCATTACACACCTGGACATGACACTAAGTGTTGTTGCACTCTTAAATCTGTCATTCACCAACACCTCAAAAAGGACACCACTTTCATTAAGGATCCTCTTGACCACCCTTTCAACACACCATCAACACCATCTCAGGCCTCCCAAACATCCTCACCTAAATTGGGATCTCAACGCAAGACTATGGTCCCTCTACCACCTTCTCCCCCATTATTCAAAATCAACACCATTAATGTGGCCACTAGGTCACAAACCATGAAAGATAAAGGAAAAGAGAAAGTTTCTCTCCCATGGACATACCCTTTCATCAAGCCCTCTCAACCAACATCTTTGAAACCAATTCGTAACTCCATGGTGAAACAACTTCACCAAGTTCCTGTGAAGACATCTTTATATGACCTCATACAAAGCTCTCCGCAGCATCATCTAACCTTGATCAAAGCCTTACAGGCAGTGAGGTCTAACCCAAAGACCCCCAACCACTGGCTACTTTGGTCACATCATTACCTACCATTACCTCCATCACTTTCAGTCATTTTGAGATTCCAACCTCCAACCTGGAAGATCAAGATCTTGCCCTCTCAAACTAAATTTGTCAAACATTGCCCCTGTCACAAAATGACTAGGGGAATTCAACTTTTACCAACTATCATGACCCCAACCAAGCATCGACCAAACATTATCTGACCAACCTCAACCAAACATCAACAAACCTTTTAATCTTGACCTCAACCAAACATCAACTAACCGATCATCGACCAACACATGACCAATATGGAAAGAAGTAAACGAGGCAAGTTTGCTCCTAATTGGCTCAGACCTTATATCATAACACATAAGCATGGATCAGGGATGTATCTCTGTCTTCTCTTGAAGGCCAGCCAGAACCTAAGCCCCTTAATGCCTTGCATCTACAACCATTCTATTGTTAATCAAGTAATCAATCACTTGATGTTAAACTTGAGCTCGTCTCTTGAGCAACCCCTGTCATCATCATTCCTATTCCTTTTAGCCCTTTTTCCTTACAAACATTATTCAACCCTTTTTGTTAAGCATGAATGCTTTGTCCTAATAAAAGGGGAACCTTTAAACCTCTACAGGCTAGTCCATGACTAAAACTTCAGTCCAAAAAAAAATTGGGATGCCTATTCAAAGGTCATAAAACTATAAATGTAGACTACTCCCTCGATGGACAGCTGCATAATTACTGTAACTGATAGACTAATCCCTTAAAGGATAGCTATTTGAAGACAACAAAACATACAAAGCAAAATAGAGACCACTCCCTCAAAGGATGGCTATGCCCAAATCTTATAACAAACAACACTCTCTCAGAAGCTTCTTGCATTGATCAACTTCACATATGACCACAAAACAAAACAACATCTCCATGTAGACTTCCCACATTAATCAGTCTACCAATGTAAAATGGCTGATGAGCTATTAAGTCATGGACTTGCCTATAGTCGTTCTCAAGGTCACCTATAAATGGGGCAAGGTTATCCTTGCTAAAAAGGGTGATGTTATCCTGACATATCACATCATCAAACCTATCACCCCAACATACTCAAGGGATTTTGAGCTCACTTAACATCAAGTGATTCAAATACTTCTCTAACACAAAAAATGGTCAACAATGTAATGCATGAATGGGGCTTTAGCTTGAAATAAGCCTTATCTATGCCATCATTATAGTCCTTGTCAATGAAAGAGCAACGCGCCTTTCACTTCTTATACATCTTGGTCACACATAACCAAATCATCTTCTGAACCAAACCAAACCAAACCAAACATTTTCAAACCACTAACATGACATAGTTCATTTCACATAGTTTCTATGGACAACAATACACATGGAAACTATTGACCACACACAATTTATGTCAAGCATAAACCATTACTTGTTGAAGCATAAATAATCTCAATTCATTTTTAGCATATACCATTACTAATATGGAAAATTGCTAGGGATGAAAGACCACTCAACCAATGTTACAGAATAAACCATCACACAATATGGAAAAGGCTGTAACATCATCATACCTTCATTAACACGACCAAACCAAACATTTTCAGACCACTAACATGACATAGTCCATTTCACATAGTTTCTATGGACAACAATACACATGGAAACTATCGACCACACACAATTTATGTCAAGCATAAACCATTACTTGCTGAAGCATAAATAATCTCAATTCATTTTTAGCATACACCATTACTAATATGGAAAATTGCTAGGGATGAAAGACCACTCAACCAATGTTACAGAATACACCATCACACAATATGGAAAAGGCTGTAACATCATCATACCTTCATTAACATGACCAAACCAAACATTTTTAGACCACTAACATGACATAGTCCATTTCACATAGTTTCTATGGACAACAATACACATGGAAACTATCGACCACACACAATTTATGTCAAGCATAAACCATTACTTGCTGAAGCATAAATAATCTCAATTCATTTTTAGCATACACCATTACTAATATGGAAAATTGCTAGGGATGAAAGACCACTCAACCAATGTTACAGAATACACCATCACACAATATGGAAAAGGCTGTAACATCATCATACCTTCATTAACATGACCAAACCAAATATTTTCAGACCACTGGCATGACATAGTCCATTTTACATAGTTTCTATGGACAACAATACACATGGAAACTATCGACCACACATAATTTATGTCAAGCATAAACCATTACTTGCTGAAGCATAAATAATCTCAATTCATTTTTAGCATACACCATTACTAATATGGAAAATTGCTAGGGATGAAAGACCACTCAACCAATGTTACAGAATACACCATCACACAATATGGAAAAGGCTGTAACATCATCATACCTTCATTAACACGACCAAACCAAAAATTTTCAGACCACTAGCATGACATAGTCCATTTCACATAGTTTCTATGGAAAACAATACACATGGAAACTATCGACCACACACAATTTATGTCAAGCATAAACCATTACTTGCTGAAGCATAAATAATCTCAATTCATTTTTAGCATACACCATCACCAATATATAAAATTTGCTAAGAATGAAAAACCACATCACCAATGTTATAGAATACACCATCACACACTTTGGAAAAGGCTGTAACATCATCATATCCCTCATCATCTCAAGCATTTACCATCGCACATATGGGAAATGCTAACCAACTCTACCTGACCAAACCAACCTATCAACCACTTTGACTCTGCTTCTGAACTACATTGGCTTGAAGCCCTTCACACAAGGGCTATGTAGGCAGCACTCAGTTGACATGGGGTCTTCTGAGGTTAGCTCAGCCACATCCGTTTGTTCATCTACTTGATGGACAAACCATTTGACCTCTAACCATGACTTAACCTCATCCAACCCACATCCATAACTGACCCTCTTCCTCCCTTTTAGGGAGAACTACATTGGCCTGAGGCCCTTCCAACAAGGGCTATGTAGGCAGCACTCAGTTGACATGGGGTCCTCTAAGGTTAGCTCGGCCATTCCTTCCCCTATCCATCTAATGAACCAACTATCTATACCAACCTAAAATCATGCCCACAACAGCTGGCCCTCACAGTAGAAGTCATCTTAGACTCCTCTTGGGGCACACTTGAGATGACTTATATCTCTGCCTGACTCGACCAATGACCTTGGAGATCACAACTATCTCCTCAGACCATAACCACTTTCGAGACAACTATTCCTTGGTTATTTTGATTGCATGTATGCTACCTCACAAATAGATAGCAAAATTATCTGCACATCACATTGTGACCCTCACAAGTATTGGATCATGAGCAAGTTGATCCCTACTACTTATGACATTTTCATGTTTTCTAGAAGCACTTCCTGAGCCCAGGATACTTGGAACATGATGACCATTGGAGCTATAGCTTGAATCAAATAACCCAATCAGCTATGACTAAATGTTGGGGCCTAGTTATTTCAATTTTGGCACTCCTCAACCTTGACCTATGACAACTTGACCTATCTATCACGTGAAGTGGTATACACATAATCTCAACTTTTGCAGTGTTCACACTCAAACTTCACCATTTCCATCCACTATCTATCAAATCGACACCTGATATCAGGTTACCTTCCCTCGACTCCCGCTTTGAGGGGGAATACCTCATCCCACATTTGGGGTAACCTACACCTCATCCCATATCTAGGGCAACCAACACTTATTTTTGTCTTGCAGTTCATAAGAACAACCAACAGGACAAAAATGACCTTATCCCATACCTAGGGCAACTTACTCCTATTTTTGTCTTGCAGTTCATCAAGAACAACCAACAAGACAAAAAGAGGAAAATGTAGACACCAAAATTGTGTCTACTCCTTGGTTGACTCCCCCTTGGTCCCCTTGGTCCACTTCTAAACATTCCTAACCCACACACTTATTAATTTAAAATAAAATACCTATTTTGAATTAATAACACCACCCTTGACAAACCACCCATGACGCCTCACCTTGCCCTTGGATACCTCATTTATCACCCTATGACCCTTTATAATGACCCAAGCCCTATTTCAACTCTACCATTAACCCCTGCACCTATTAAACCCACCCTTTGGACTGTTTGCCAATGGCAGCTAAACTTGGTAGATGGAGGAATGGGTAAAAGGCTAAAAATAGCCTTTTTACCCATCTTCTAGCTGCCGACGTCGGTTACCAATTGGCTGACGTCAATAGAATCATCGACATCAGTTGCTTAAAACCAACTTGTAGACCCAAACACGAGAAGGGATGCCCCAAATGTGAATTCTCTTGCACCTAGAATCTGACTTCTCTCTCTATCTCTCCTAGACACACACCAAGCATCACAGGCTATAGGAACTCTACATCAGTCACTCCACCCCTGATTGAAACATTACAGGAAGTCTTCTACATCAGCTACATTAGCAACAAGGCTTCTACACTCCTTCAGCAAGCAAGAGCTAAGTATTCTTCTTTTATTTCATTCTAGTAACTTAGAATGTATTTGTAATCAGTCTTTGTTTGCTACTTCTAAGTACTGTAGACCAAACCAAACCTGACTTTCTTCTTGGAGAGGCTGAGAGGCCTTCCTCCTACCCTTACCCCTTTTCTGACAACCTATCTCCCTACCTTGTCCTTCCTAAGACCTATCCACTATCTCACATCCCTGCACAACTCTTTTAAATCTCACAGACCACTCTATCGACCAAGGACACAATGTGAGACCCATCCAAGGACCATTGCCCCTACCGACGTCGGTAGCATAATCGATGTTAGCACACTGACCAATCGACGATGGCAGACTAATCAACATTAGTGACTATGGAAGACTGGTTGCAAGATTCAGGTACGCATTATCTATTTCTCTTTCTTTAAGTCTTTCATAATTTCTTTCCATTACGACATTCTTTTTATCAACTAGTGGACTGTCATCCCTTAAGGAAGTCTTTGCACTTCTGGGACCAAGCTTTGCTTGGCAGTCCACCATATACCTATCTAACATTTTCCTTGTTTTAGTCTCTTTCTCTCTACAAATGTCAGCCTCCACAGCCAAAGAGGAGATCCTTTAATCATCTGGATACGGTGCGCAACTTCATCCGAGTACGTACAAACCCCTGACCATTTAATCTTAGTTTCTTATTTCTTCTGAATGTAGAAAAGCAAAAACTTGTAGAAACAAGAAAATAGGAGAAACTAGTTTTGATTGATAAAATTTTATCTAGAATTTATAAGAAATATTTATTGGTTACCAACTAAAATAGTGAAAATCACACCCTAGTCTATGAAAAGGCAATGCCACACCTAGGTAGAAAAGGAAAGCATTAAATCATCCCAAGGATGTTTATTCAAATTACTAAAATCCTTATACTCAATAAGAAAGAGGAAAATAAAAATTGAATGTGAAAATCAAAAGTAGGACTGTAATTACTATAATTAGCATGACATATTGAAAACTTATGCTATAAAAAATTTTAAGTATTGGATGTAGATATTAATAATTTGATGCTCAATCTACCCAAAGCTAGGAGAATCACTTTCTATAACAACACATGGGTCCCCCATGTTTAAATGGATTTTTGATTTAGGGTCATCCACCATATGTAAAATCAAGTTCTATATTTACCTCTCTTAGATAAATCCACATAAATGACATATTTGTGGGAAACTCTAGTCTCTTATATGTTAAGGGTGAAGGATCCATTGATAAGGAGAATGGATTATTTTCTAGAATTGATTGTGAGTATATTATCCATTTATTAGATCACATATTCATGTTAAATAAATAATATTAAGTTTATTCCTCATGACTTTTTTATCATAAATGTAAAGGATCAACTATAGATTGTGCATCTTGATAAAATTTCATGACCAGGTAAAATTATACAAGTTTGAAAATTGTGTGCATGATTAACCTTCTCATGTCATGATTGTGCATACAAATTATTTTATTACATTATGACATGAGTGATTTATGAACTTTATTTATATATTTTTTAATAATATCAATAAACACAACATATTCTAAGGGTTGTCAATAATTTCCTATAAAGATGGAGTTTAACCAAGTTTTGCACTTGGAAAAATATAATGTGAACCTTTTGTCAAAGGAAATATTTGAGGCCAAACAATAAATTATAACTAGTTCATAGTGACCTCATATCTTTCCTTTATGTTTCATTTTATAAATTTAATTATTTTATTAACTTCATATATGGTTTATATTATAGGATTTGGGTTTATTTTTCAAAAAAATAAAAGTGAAGTTTTTTAGCACTTAAATTTTTCAAAGCCCTAGTCGATAATATTCTAGAGAGGAAGATTCAACACCTTAGAATAGATAATAGAGGATAGTATTTCAAAAACTATATGATTATTTTTAATGAATATGAAAATATATATTTATAACACACTATTTCATAACCCCTCAACGAAATGAGGTGGCTAACCACAAGAATCATGCATTTAAGGAAATATTCACTGCCATGGTTAATTCTATGGACTTGCATCCTCAACTTTGGGCTAAGAAAATATAATTTTCAAAACAAATATAGAATCATACTCTATTATTATTAATGTGATATATTATTCCATAAGAATCATAGTCAATTATCAATCCATATGACTTTGAGTTATGAGTTTTTGGGTGTACTACATGAACGTATAACCTTGATAGTATATGCAAAAGTATGAAAGAAGGGTCATCCTTTTATATACATCATCTATTGTGAATATACGAATGAATATCATCTTCTAGTATAATTAAGATGATGTGTTGTTTGATGAATAAACTCAAGCTTTTGGGCCACCATATTCCCCTCTTCTTCCATCAGTTTCTAAAATCCAGACACAATACATGATGTCTCTTTTATAGAATATGAAAATTTAGACAACTTATATTTTTAGAGATTTTACAATCTAGATGATGAGTCAAATAGGGGGAAAATATCTCCTTCATATTGTAAAAACATGTTCACAATGAGGTCAATGATTGGGTTGGAAATCTTAGTGATACATTTAGGACTAGATCTTAACACTAATATAGTTTTGGAAACCTTTCATGGCTACCAATATGTCACAAACCTAATACTTATAATGAGGCACATGGTCATCCTAAATGGAAAGAAATAATGGCAAATTTAATTCATTACTTAAATAATAATGATACTTGGGATATAGTTATACTTCTGAAGTGAAGGAAAATAGTGAGTTTCAAGTGGGTATACTATGCTCATTATCTAGCATATGGGTCAATTGAGAAATATAAAGTTAGGTTTGTAGTAAAAGGATTTTCATGGGTTGCAAGTATTTATTTCCCTAAGAAGTTTTATCCCATTTCCAATATGAATTTCATCAAGCTTGTATAAATTTTTAGTTTTAAAATAGAGATGGAATTTCATCAAATGAATGTCAAGATTTGTTTTTTGTATGCAAACCTATAAGATGATATCTATGTGTCCCAACCTCCCAGGTTTATTAGCAATGAGAAATTTAATTATGTGATAATTGAAGATGTTATTGTATGGTTTTAAGCATGATCCTCAAACCTAATATGATAAGATTGATAGGTTTCTACTCAAATTGAGTATTACATGGTGTCATTCCAACCTCATAGCCTACACCAAGAGGGTAGATGAGCAAATTATGATTTTGGTCCTCTTTATGGATGAATTGATCATTATATGAAATGAAATAATTTTCATCCATAAAATGAAGAATCAATTGATGAAATATTTTTAAATGATTGACTTGGGATTATGCTATGTACCTAGGGATATGATATACTAATGTATGTGGGTTGATGGATATGCTAACATGTGGCATGCATCCCCATTAGTTAGTTATTTGGGTTTAATATATTAAGATAAATGAGTAACTTGTAGTATTAGTACATTGGGTAATAGTCAACCTACATTGGGATTAGGAGGTTGCCCATCCATTATTAACTATATAGAGGTCTATATAAAGTAGATGAATATCACTGTAAAGGATATCAATCAAGTGAGTGATAATTATTCTATTGGTAGAAGGATATTGGAGGTCTCCTCCTCGAAGTTGAATTGTGTAGTTATTCCTTCCTAAAGGAGTATTGTATGGTGTTGCCTTATCTTAAGGGTAATTATTTGACTTATGAATATATTGAATATTTGGGCATCTTGGTTCATAAATATATATTGTGTTATGTTGATCTACATTATATTATATATTATTTTAATTATTACATGTGCAGATCATAACAAGTGGTATCAAAGCATCAATTTAGATAAATATTATGGGTAAAACCCTAATTTTAGAGAATTGTTTAAATCTTTCAATTTGTTAAAAAAATTCTACAAACACTTTTTTGGAGTTAGATAATATTTCAAGTCAATCATAGCAAAAAAATTGAGGTTTGATTATTAGTTTTGAGGGAGATATTTCTATTTTAGGGTTTATCTACTAGAATTTCAAGATTTTTTTATGAATTTTTTACTAAATTCATATCATCATATAAAAACTATACAGTCACAATTTTGGAAATTTTTATAAGTTTTGAGTGAGATATTGTGGGTTCATGATTTTTCATATATTTTTTGTATATGCCTAAAATTTTGGAATTTTTACATAATGTTTTCACTGAGTTTGTATAGGCTTAAAAGGAAGCTACAGTAAAAATTATGGGGTGGTATGATCAATTTCATGTGGTTTATTGAAATTTTAGCACTTTTTCATTAACTCTAGTTTTGTGTAGCTCATGGAGTTACACAAAGATTAAAATAAGTCAATGAGATATATGCTAAAGGATGTGTAAAAGAGTGTATCTCAATTAAAAAATATATTAAGTATGCAAAGGTGAAAAATGAGGATGATGTGGAACAAGAGAAAGAAAATAATGATGATGATGGTAATGAGGAAGAGTATGCAAATGATGTGAATATAGATGATGAGGAGGAAGCTACAGATGATGAATAAGGAGAGGTTAAGGATCATAATGTGGAAGAAGAGGAATAAAATGATAATGCATATGTAGAAGAAGAAAAAGAAGAAAAATAAAATGATGAGGAAAAGAATGCAGATGATGATGAAGAAAAATAAAAGGAGCATAGCGATGAAGAGGATACAAATTATGCATAAGGGTAGGTAAAAGATTTTGATGAGGAAATGGTGAGCTGGAGGATAAGGGTTCAAACAACTTAGATACAAATAAATATATTTCCATATTTTAGTTTCATCGATGAATTCAAAGGAATAAGGTCATTGTTTCCATAAACCCTAGTATAAAATATAACTTCATCAATATTGATTTTTCTCAACATATACATGTTCAATAAAAAAATATCGAGGCTCAAGTAGATACTAATAATATTCAATTTTTGAATATTTGAATCCCATTATGGACAAATATGTTTTGTATTTATATTTTAATGTTTTATATATGGATGGTGCAGATATGGTTCTTGGATATCCTTTGTCAAAGACTTTGGAAAAAATCAATATTAATGTGTAAAATAAGTTTATGAATATTTGGTACAAGAGAAATAAGGTCACTTTACAAGATATCAAACTTAGAGAATATCAAAGACATGTCAAGATAGAGATTCAAGATGAATTTAATGGTAAAAAAAAACATAAAGAATCTTTAGATGAATAAATATATGAAGGACGGTATAAGCAAAGTAGATCACTTCATCTACTCAAGAGACATAGGTACTACCAAAGGAAAAGGTGGAGGTAGAAGTAAAGGTTGATAAAGTCAAAGTATTATAAAATATTAAGGCATATAGACACCCACATAATAATGAGAGGAAAAACTCAATGAGTCATGTCAGGGAGTGTCATAGCACCAATCACTATGGCTACACAATAAATCAATGAAGTAATAAATTGGGATATGCATGGAAGCCAAAGAAGAATTACTATGATCATACTTGGAATTATAATAGCAAAATAGACTATAAGACATATAATCAATGGGGAAATCACTATTACTATACATGGAAGCCATATAATAACTAGTATGGTCATGTGTAGAATCAGAGTAGCATTGTAGAATATGGAATATGGAATCAGAGTAGCATAATAAAATATCAAACATGGAAGCGGAGGAGGAATCCTTATGCATGGACACTAAGGAGGTAAAATTATGATCATGAATGGAATAGTAACACAATGTAATTTTTTAAAAAAAATCAATGGCTATCACCTACCAAGATCATATATGAGTGACTAGATGATTGAACATGGATACAAGTGTTTAATTATTTGAGGCACACTCATTATTTAGTTTTATCTTATGTTTCGAGGATGAAACATTTCGAGGGAAGGAATGATAGGTACTTATGGATATGATTTATTAATGTATATGGGTTAATTTATATACCAACATATGGCACACATCCCCATTACTTAGTTAATTGGGTCCAATACATTAGGATATTTCAGTAACTTGTGGAATTAGTACATTGGATAATGGTCGACCTATATTGGGATTAGGAGGTTACCCTTCCATTATTAGTTATATATGATTATATATAAAGGATATGAAAATAATTTTAAAGGATACCAAACAAGTAATTGTTAATTCTTTTATTTGGTATAAGGATATTGAAGGTATCCCCTTTGAAGTGGAATGATGGAGTTATTCCTTCCTAAGGAGTATTGTATGGTGTTTCCCTACCTTAAGTGTATTATTATATTTTTATATATATTTCATGTTTGGCCATCTTGGCCCACCAATTTTTTTTTTTTTTTTAATCTACATTATATTCTACATATTTTCAATTATTATAAGTGTGGATCATAATATATTCTTGGATTATTTCCTTAGCCTTTAGATTTCACAATTTAAGAAATGCATTTTTTTTTAAATTAGTACAAGTATGCTTAATATGCAGTAAATTCATAAAATATGGATGACTTCATATCATATTGACTCTTTATTGGTCTAGAGTTAATATTTATACTAAATATTCTTATCCTTTGGCTGAGGGTACACTTTATACGAATTTTATGGGAATCCTTCTTTATTTGTTTCATACTTGCCATAATCTATCCTTTGTAGTTGGCCTTATGTCAAGGTATTATAAATATCCTCATGATATCACCTGGTATATATCCAATCATGTTATATGATATTCATTTTTCCGTAAGTTACAAGATTTATTATACATCATGTGGTACATCATGGTGGGTGTGATAAACTAATAATGATTGGGCGGGTGATATAGATGATCGCAAGTCAACTTTAGGATATATATCATTTTGGGGTAGTTCTTGTGAATTTTTATTGTAATAATATTTCTAATATATATTTTTATACTACATAGGTTGAGTATGTATGATTTTTTACTTATAGCCATGACTCTTTTTTGGATTCAGTGAATGGTTTTAGAATTCATATTTCTACATGTTTAACATGTTATACTTTAATGAAACAATCAAAATTTCATCCACATTGATTTAAAAATAGTGGAGCAACAACACACAAATCATATTTGGATTCACATAAATTCTATGTAAAAATTAATACACAATAATGTCATTGATCTTAAGAATTATCAAATGTAAATATAAGTTGTTGAAATCTTCAAAAAGGCCTATTTAAGACCAAATTTGTTCAACTCAAGCAACTCTTGAGAGTGAAGGAATGTATCATCAAGTGGATTACTTTCATGATTCTTTTTTACTTCCCTTTATCAAATTACATATTAAAGTGGGGTGTTAGATTATATTTTTGGTCTCTACACTTGTATGATCTAAGATGCACTTGTTTATTATTTAATTATATTTTATTATGTATAAACACATATTATATGCACTTTATCCATAACTTATTATTATATTATTTTATCAATAAATTAGTTAATTAGCTTTTATTATTAATAATAAATGTTATTTTAAAAATACTAATTTCAAGGTGACATAATATCTAAACCCTTGCCTTAAGAGCATATAGGGCATGGGTGAGTTTTTATTAGATATTGTTATAACTATAATACTAAAAAAATCTAAAGGCATAAAATAGTGGTAGACCTTTCTACCAAGATTCATCCATGCTTTAATATTTATTGTTTTGAATTTTTATTAAATTTTACATACACAAGGTTATCTATAACATACATAGGAAGAGTTCCATAATGTTATAGAACATGCACGGATGACGATGGCCTATTAGAGGAAAACTTTCCATCACTTAAATACATATTGCCCGAAAAATTATCTTTTGTTTTCATAATGTCTCTTAATTATTTTGGCTTAATTTTATTTTCTTTAAATTCATTTTGATGTCTCTTTAATAACAAGCTTAGTTCCTTTTGAATTACAGTTTGTTGTTTTCTTTCATTTTAAAAGTTGCAAGATATTGTACAATTTTGAATTATTTTATATGAATTGTAACTTATAAATCATCCCTTCAAAAATATGTGTTTGTCTTAATCTTCCTATCATTTAATTAATTCATCTTTCTCTTGACTTCGTTTGCTAGATGTTTTTTTCTTTGTTTTCAATGTTATTTTTCTTTAAGATTATTATTTTATATTTGTTTATGGTTTTTATTTTAATTTAGTTTACTCCTTTCAATATTTTTATTTTCCCTTATTTTATCTTATGTGTTACTTTGCATAGAATCTATAATGACTTATACATGATGAATAAATAGTTATTATAAAGTATTATGAAGTTTTATGATGGAAAGCACTGATGAATAAGGTTGTTCAGTTTATTTTTACCTTATTTATCTTGACTTAAAAATATCTAAACTCTAGTGATTGAAATTTTAAACATATATCTAAATGATTAACATACATATATACATGAGTTGTATGTTGATAATTAATAGAATGAAAATGCAAATATTTTACATGGATTTAACTTTTATTTGTTGTTATATGGAAAATGTGATTATATGAATTTTATTCATAATGTATATGACATGAGATGAAAAATATTACTTTGAGTTTCCTTGATATGAATTATTTTTCCTTGAGGTTATTTAACTTAAGATTTTTTATTGTCATGTTTTATTTCTTGATTATAAGGTAGAACACACATATTCACATACATGTACATAGATGGAGACACAAATCCATTATATTTCCATATGGGGTTTTGATATAATTGACATCTTATAGATGTATAATATGTATAAGGTCAAAAATTCATTCTTAAAACCTCATAATAGGTATGTAATGGATCCTTGTGTAAATTATATTTCCTTTATACTTTATAAGGAAAATCTTTTAAGGACACAATCAACATCATGTATCTGAATAGTTTATATACATAATCATCTCATCATTCTAAGTTGATGTGTTATTTCATTATTATATGGGAGAAATATAGGGGTAAATTTTTTTATTATGTATGATAATCCTTCATTTATTGATTTTTAAACTAGGTGTATATTCCACACCTTGCTTCACCAACTCAAATCCTATGACTCCTAGCTCAACAACGAATGGAATATGGTTGTTCTAGGCTATTCATAATGTTAAATTAGAGGTGAAATTTTTTGAAGTGAAATGCATATAATATTTCACATGAATATGAATAATAATAATGAAAAAAATATCACAATAAACACAAGAGTTATCCTAGAGAAACCTAGTGTGGGAAAAACATCATTCAATGAGGAAATTTCCCTCCCCTTCCACTAATTAATGGAATACATGTATAAGGTAATATAAAAAAATGTACTTCATGGATAAAATTATCACTACTGACCTATACAAAACTTACACTAAATATTTCTCTCACTTATCACACACTTTTTAGAGCTCCAATATAGTTGAACCAACTATCTAAAGCTAAGAAACAATGAGATAACAAGATCAAAGACTCAAAAATGCAACTTGTAATGTGAATCCAACTTCAATATTTATCACCAAATTTTCTAGTATTTTACCTTGAAAAGGATCTATATTTATGTTTTCTCAACATTGGATTCCACTAATAAGCTCAAATGAACCATCACTACGTATTGAAAATGTTTTTAACCATTCTCATCATCTTGTTTTATCTTGTGACAAAATTGTCAATGAACGAAAACTGGAGATTCTTAAAATGATCAATGTGATTACAAAATTACCACCTAAAAATAATATAATTTATACAAGTTATGGGGTATTTGTGTAAATTGCACTCTAAAAATAGTATAATTTTCACTATTTATGATAAACCCTTTCATTTCAAGCGTTGAATCTCATTGACTTTGTAACTATGAAGATGTTTCGATCACCCCATGATAATTTTTCCACTATAACATGTTTGATTTGATGTTTTTAATATTAAATATCTAGCAATAGTGTCTTAAAATCATGAATTACATATAATTGGGCATAGTGGAAATATCTAGTATACATTACTAGTACATGAGGATCCAAATTTAGATCATTTATCTTTATGTGTTATGTTTCAATGATATTATTGCTAGAATTTTATCAATGTTTTAGGATTAAAACATTCAATATTTTTTCCTTTTATTAACACTAGTTATGATGTAATATTTCTATGACATATGATTGATATATGTATACACATAAGATTTTCAAACTTTTATCAATTACTGAGACTCTCTATCTTGCAGGAACTTATTGAGTCTCAATCCCTCTAAGTGCACTCCCTAAGGGGTGTACCAAGAAAGGGGTAGGTAGACCATTGGTGATTCATAGGATTTTTTTCCATTTTACCACTTTTTATCTACCCACTTATCTCTTAAAAACCATTCCTCTAAGCTTCGCCTTCTCTTTTGCATACTCCTATAGCATTTTACCACCTTCAGTACCCCTTTTCCTAACCTAAAACCTCTTTTTATAGTTTACATGACTATGTTGACCTTGTAATCTTATTGGTAACACTTATTTAGGGTCTAGGTTAGCGCTTGGCTAACTTAGTCCATGACCTAGTGAGTTTTTATCAATAATGATACTAGGTTAACTCGTTCGACCCTATCGATCAAAAATTTTGCAAGGGTTTAGGGTTAAATCCACCTATATAAATACAATCATTTCACCATTATTTAAAGAAGATAAGAAGAAGTAAGATATATTACACATATACTTATCCATTGTTAGAAGTAAAATCATGAAGAGGGGGTGAATCAATGAGCCTAGATATTTCAATTACAATTGTATCCCTTTCAAACTATTAAAGAAGTAGTATATATCAACTTTATCAAGAAACATTAACAAGAGATCTCATTTGTTTAATGCATACACAAGATCAAACACATAACACATATCTCCTATGGGAAACCCTCATGGGGAATAAAATCCACTCTCAAACCTACAACAAATGGACTAATGTCTTATAATAAATTACAAAAAATAGACTAATAAACTCCTTTAGACCATCAAACCTTGATCATATCCTCCTAACCAAAGGTATTTAGTGAAACACTTGTTTCACAAGGAGAAACTACTCCTAAGGAAGATCAAGTCATTTAGACCCTCCTTTGAACACCTCCACCTTATAATAAATGTCTTTAACACCTAATGATGGATCTTTACTTTATAATCCATACATAAACTCTCTTTCTATCTCATACAGGCTTCTCACATAGGCATGCCATAATCTCTCTCCCTTTTCACTCAAATTATCCTCATATGCACACTCAAACCTCTTTGAATATCCTCAAACTACAAGATCACTATTTGGAAATAAAAAATATGACCTATAGGTCATATACATAATCCTCAATTCTATCTACTCATCAACCTATCCATTGGGTATATTATCTCTCCTTCACTCCACAACTCTCACAAATACATTGCACAAGTCTCACTCCCAAGTCATTCACAAAAAGTCTAGAAATCATCATCTTTGATTTTACTATATATATAGATACCATGAATTATTAACAACTTGGTTAGACACATGACATGCCTTCACCCTTAGGGCATTTTACATGGGTCACACTTAAGCATAATCCATTTTCAAATAGGCCTAAGTCATTTTTAGGACTTATGGAGACCCATTCACCTTTTTGATACTTCTCTGAGAAAACTAAGAACATATAAACACTTTATAAATACATTAACCCATTCAAAATGATATATATTCCCTCCTTAAATTCTAATGACCATCACAATACCCTCTTACTTAAGCACAATTTGCTCAAACAACTCTCTATACACATAGTCATTATGAGGTAACACACAGTCACCTTCTAAGTATTTATTCATAATACATATAATTTTTAAATAATTACTAATGGACATATAGAATTATTATGGATTCTAAAACATTATCCAATATCTAATTCATTTTTAAACATTGAAACAACATCAAAATGAGCTCAATTACCCTTCTCAGGTTACTTACAGAATACAGTCAAACACATAGTCAACTTTAGAGCTTGATATCTTTATTTGTAAATATAATTAGACATTAAAATTAATATTTAAAAATTCTCCTTAGATTACTCTACTAATTTTATTTTCACACCATGAGAAAATTCTACATATATTGAAAGATATGGCATAAAAACTAAACACTAGTCTTTTAATTTACAAAATTCAAATATTCAAATTCAAATGATCACGATTAAACATAAAACACTTGTCCTCATCTTGTTTCTTCTTGATATTTTGGAAAACACTCACTTTTTTGATGTCCTTTAAAATATCTTAGTATTTAACCCATAGTACTTTACTATCCAAACATTAAGATTTGGTCACTTTAACCTCATCTCGTGCAACCTTGCAATATTGACTAAATATGCACCATCAATCTTTATGGATAAACCAAGTCTTTAACTAAAAACACTAACCTATATATCTAGGTAAAAACTCTATATATCATGACACTTGGAACCCTCACATTCCTTTTGAGCATTTTATTATCATTCCATGCACTTATGCTACTTTGTAGCCTCTTATGCAATGTTGACTCTTGACTTGTCTTACACTATTGATATTTGTCAGTACAAACCACTACTCACCATTGATCTTAATCAGACTATGAATATTATGAAACTTATCACCTACATGTGCAACCATTTACCTCATGCTTCAATGTGAATAAACTTTATGGTCTTTGACCCATCACTATCTTTAAGTGCAACTTTGAAGATTTATATCTCGAGATAGATAACACTTCAAGACCCTAAATTTTTAGGGTAGATTATTGAAATTATATAAAACATCTCCATGATATATTTACCTAAAATAAATTAACAAACTTACTAGTTCATCCATGTCTACATGATGGTTTGTGATGGTTTGGAAAACATTACAAACTACTTGGGAAGCCAACTTTGCACTTGTATATCTTTGTCATGCTTCAATGCTTGACCTGAAAGTTGGTACAAACTAACTAGGTATAAAACTAAAAAACCATATAATCACTTTCTCCTGAAATGTCCACATTTGTGAGATATTTCATCATCAAAATTCTTATTCAATTCTTCTTGCCACATTGTAAATTTGGCTAAGTATTGGAAACACTATCAAAATGCCTAGAAGCCCAACTTTGAACTTGCATATATTTGGTTTTGCTTCATCACAAAACTTGATACTTTTAACATATCAACTAGGGACTAATGTGATCACATACATATAACCAAATCCTCCTGAATCATCCACATGTGGTAATAGTGATGTCAACAAATTGCTTACTTATATTTTATGACACTAGACTCAAATTATCTAGATGAAAAATATAGACTACTAGATGAATTCCACTTATACACAAAAGCTTTCCAATCATCCTTTACCGTTCATAGGACCCCTTTCACATTCTCAAATCACCATACTCATCCCTATACATCTCTAATCATGCTAAAACTAAAAATCAATGAAGCCAACTTTAAACACACTAAGATAAACACATTACACACTTTGTAATTATCACTTAGGATAATCACTTCATCCACTCACTAGGAAACATCCATGACATCACCATGACATCATTTACAATTCTCCAACATCCATAGTTCTTATTTACTTTCTTTAGAGATATGGATCTTGTCTTGTGGAGAAGTCTTTTGGATGCATTGATAGGTTGTATAGCTTAGAGATGATTATCCTTGTCATCCTTACATACCATAATAACCTCTTTTAAAAAACCTTGGCCAAGGGAGAGATTGAATCTTGGTAGGTTCATCTTCAAAGGCAAATATTCCTAACTTTGTTCCTCCTTTGTAAGAGTAAATAGATATGCATTTGTACTTCTCTTCCATGCATTAGAATTTTGTATACATTGACATGAGTATATATCTTATATACATGTTTACTTTTGTTGTTTATTACCCTCACATTGTGCCACAAGATTTGGTGAGCACTAAATTAGATTTCTTTGTTTTAATTTTTATTAATATAGTGAATATGAAAACATGGGACGTAGTTAGGGTTATTGCATAGTTTTGCTTGACTTGAGGCTTTAGAACCCTCCCTAGTGATATTATTTATGATAAGAGATCCCCTCATTAGGCCTAGTAGATCCATATTGGTCATGTTCTTGATTATATAATGTATCCCTAATTAGAAGTGTAAGTAGGATATATCTTCTTTAAACTGGGATTGATTTGTGGATCCGATGCATTTTTTATTATATAAATTCTAGTGAGCCTAATTTTAATATAACCCTTGAAAGTTTTTTTTCACACTTTTAATTTCTATCATTTTATTATTTTTCTATATTTATGATACTAGGTTGACTAGGACAATATAATTTCTAAATTTTGTGTGTAGGTTTAACACACAGTCGCATCAAAATGACTATGTTCTTTCTGTGTAGTTTTTTATTAGATATAGGTTACCAGATCAAATAGATTGACATAGTACTATTATTCAATTCCAAATAATAGACTATGTTGAACATATCAACTTAGTCTCTTATTTATCACTAAAAGATCAAACTAAGTCATGCAGATAGACTTAGTATCACAATCAGCTTCCAGATAAAAAACTAGGTCAAATAGGTCAACTCATTCATCTTAATAGGCTTTAGTAAATAGGGAATTATAAAATTAGGTTAACTCAATTAACACAATTGGTAGAACTTGAAAGTAGCATTCAAGGTACTTCACTAGAAATTTCACAGTCCTTAACATCTTCCAACCCATCAAGGTTCTTTTATTTCTCTCTTTCAATTTAGTTCTTCCTTATAGTTATATTTTGTAAAGTTTTTAGTCTTCAAAATTGCAATCCTACAACAAACTAGGTTGACCTGGTTGACCTAGTTTTATAGTTTATGTTCTATCTAAAAGACTAAGTTGAACCGGTTGACTTAGTTCTTAAAAAATTTTACTTTTATAGTATAATAGTGACCCTATCAACTTTATTCTATAATGTTTATATACACTGTCATATGAATTAATTGTGTACCATGCTTAAATTGAGAATTAATAACTATATGCTAGTAATTAATTCACACTTTCATTTTTAGTTTTTTACATGATTAGAGTATATCACATATTCTAATTGAGTGGTTTTTCAATATACCATTTAGTTGCACTATTTTGCTTTTGATTGCACACCCTACCAAATCACATAATTTAAAAATGCATTTAAACAATTATCTACCCAAGGCCTGCCTACTTGTATTTCATCACCAAGGGGAAAATTAAATTGGTTTTTTGGCCAAGTATAAACACATAGTTAATGGTATATATTGGCAAATCCCCTGACACCCTTATCATTGCATGATTGTGAAGTGAGGGGGTAGGCCCCAATACCAAGCTAATGCCATTACTAACACAGATCCCTTTCAGTCTAAACATCCTAAAACCATCCATAGATTGCTTTTTAGTACCCTAATTTCAGCTAAATTCCTCATCACACTTAAAATAACACTTTATAATAATCTAACATTCAGGATGACCACTTAGTTAGCATTTACTTTTTAGTTAACTGCTTGCTCTCTACTCATTGTATTTTATATTGTAAAAACTTGCATTCACTAACATTGGTGCAAGGTTTTTTGTTTTGTTCCAATTGGATCATTCTCATTGATCTAATTGTTTATGTGTTTACTTCCATTTCTTTCTTTAAAATACATTGCAAAAAAATTCCCTATTTTTAATACACTATCATTTTATTTAACACAGTCTCTTACAGACTATATTTTTTCCTAACTACAGTACTGAGTTGACCTAGTTAACCCAGTACTCCTTTATGCCTCTTTGGTTATAGTACAAAGTCAACCTAGTCAATTTTTTTTCCTTATTATGCTACCCTATGTCTTGATTTATAGTCCTAAATCAACTTGGTTGACTTTATATCCTTGTTTTCTTAGTCTCCTACCCTATTTTCAATACTAAGTCAACCTACTCAACTTTTTACTCTTGTATCTCCTTGTTTTGCATCAAATTTATCTTCCCTAATCTCTTTCCTTCATCATGAACTTCTTGTTTGAATATAACACTGATTTGAATTCAATATATATGATAAGTCTAACCAACCCTAATAGGCTCTCCCATAAACAACTTGTGGTTCCTATCCTAAATGAAAGTAATGTGCATATATCCACTCACACGACAAACTATGGGACCCCTCCTCATTCTTAGTCTCTTTGTAATACTCTCTTATCACTTGAATATCAACTTGAATTAGAGTATACACCAAAAAAATTCTTCTTCATTAATGGGTTTCCTCAACATAGAGGAAATGATCCTTCTACTATTTACCATCTCATGATAATTGGTCAAGTTGAGGATCCCCATTCACCTTCTCCCACATTCTAACATGAATTTTTAGATACTATCTTCTTTGCTTCTCAGCCTCTTCCCCCTATTTGGACCCCTTCTCATACCATGACTTCTTCCTCTTTTATTTCCTCTACCTCCATGCCTAGTATCTCTATTGGCATGGCAGGTTCCACATCTAGTTGGCCTCTTCTAAGACCCACTCTTATCAATCCTTCCACTAGTGCAACATTTGAAAATTATGCCACTATTACCTCACTTAATAAAATTTCTTCTCAAGATCCTACTAACACCCGTAGTGGTACCCAAGACACTACTACCAATTATAATACTTCACACAATGTCAATAATATAAATTGATCCCATTAACTCTTATTACAAACTCTTAATCAAATGAATTAATTTAAATATAAAAATGCAAATCAAATGATGCAAATGAAAAATCATCTCATCCATCTTTAAACCCACCCTCAACAAATTCCATGGGGTACACATAATCAAAATTTCCCCCACCTCCTCTTCAGGATTCCCATGGTAATTTTATCCCTCAACCTCCTCTTATTAATAAAACAATCAAGCTGTAGACACCAATATTGTGTCAACCCCCCTTGGTCCCCTTTTAAATGTTAACACTCCTAACCCATACTTGAACCCCTTTCACCTTGGACACCTCACCTTAAGACCATTTCTTAACCTATGAGTCACCCTGAGACTAGGTCCTCTAAAACCTAATTACCCATGACTTATTCTCACCCTATATTAACTCCCTAACCAAATCTTGTGCCTCATAAGCCCTTGTTTTGACCGTTCTCCAATAGAAAAGGCACTTGGTAGGTGGAGAAATGAGCAAAGGGCTAAAAATAGCCCTTTTACCTATTCTCTCTCTGCTGGCATCAGTCAACCCTCGACAGACATCAACAATCTTACATCGACACTAGTAGGATCGCTGATGTTGGTTGCATAAGCCAAGCTCTAATATTGAGCTACCCCTACCTTCTCACACATTCACACGCACATTCTAAGACCTAAAGCCCCAGAACTCAACTATCATTCTCCTGGCTGTCGAAGCTCTGCACAAATCATTCCAGAGACTAGATTGAGAGACTGTATGAGGACCTTGAGCTACTAAATTTAAGCAATCTGTGTTCACTTCATTGGCTCACAACACCAGTCATAATAGCCACAATAGGAATCACCATTCTGACACCTCTGGGTCTTCACCTTTAAAGCTAAGTACTCTAGTTCTCATTTCAATATTTTAGAATACATTGTTAATTAGTTTCCATTTCATATCTGTAAATACTGTTGAGCAGCCTGACTTCTTTTATGGAGGGGCTAAAAGGCCTTCCCCTTATGCTTACCCTCTTTTCACACCTATCCTCTACCTTTACCCTTCCTCAGACCTCATTCACCTTCCCACAACCCTGCATCAACCTCTGAATTCCTAGAAACTCTTTTGTGCATCACAGAAAGACTCTAAAACCCATCCAAGGCCTACTTCCCTAACCAACATTGACAACCCAACTGACGTCGGCACCATTCTAGACCGACCTCGACAGACCAACCAATGTTGATGATTGTGCAAACCAAAGAACCTATCCAAACAGCCCATAGACTAGACAAAACCTTTGGCCAGCTTTCTATATCATTCTGAGACACACAGACTGTAGGAAATAGGTACACAACATTCTACCTTTCTATTTCTTTTAGTCTTTTATCATTTCTTTTTATACAACATTTTTATCTTTAAATAGTGGACTATCATCCCTTATGGAGCTTCATGCTTCCGGGACTGAGCGCATAGCTTGGCAGTCCACCATATCCTCTTCTACCATCTTCTTTGTTCAAGTTTTATTCTTATTGTAGGTTTTTCCTCCACAGCCAAAGAGGAGCTCCCATAAAGCTTGGATACGATGCGCACTAAATCTGGGTAACATCAAACCCAAACCTTCTTAACTTTAGTTTCTTTCTTATCTGAATGCAATTAGTGAAAATTTAGAGAAACACAAGCATATTAAAAATGAGCCTCTTAAATATCAAATTTTTAATATCTATATAGGAGGTATCACCCCTACCATTTCTTAAAATGGGTCAACCAATCCTTCTCTTCTTTTAAAAACATTTAGAAATCTATACAAAGGCTGGATCAAGTTGAATACCTTTATTGCTACCAAGCTATTATCAAAAACTCTCACAAGTGATGCTTTAGATTGTTATAACCAACTAAAATGTCATTATATCACTAATTTGGAAGATTTAATCAATGTTCTACTCTAATAGTTCCAAACTATTGATCTCCTTGAGAATACCTTGGCCCATTTTATCAATTGTAAGCAACTTGAGACTAAAACTACCCAAACATTCATTAAACAATAGAAGACCTTATATAAAAAATGTGAACATAATATAGAAGATCATAACCTTTTCCATCTATTTACTAATGTTCTTTTTCCTAAGTTATAATATCAGGTCTGAACTCTCTCTCTCTCCACATACTTTGGAAGAGGCCATTAAAAAACCAAGTGTTAAGACTTCCTTATGTGTCAATTCAAGCCATCCCAACCTTCTATGGGTGATTACATATTGCTCAAGAATAATAATTATCATACTACCAATGATGGTGTCATCAAATCTTATGATACCATTCATACTATTTAAGATATTTTTCCTAACCCAACTCTAGAACAAACTCCCCCTCCTAACCACATCACTAATCCTCATTTATCTTCATCCAACAACATAAAAGTTCATAAATCTTTATCCCTAGTAAAATTATAAAAATGTCTATCAAAGCCTCTCCCACAAGAAATTTATCCCACTCATCCCATGAAATCTTTCTATGATCCTAATAAGTTTTGTTGGTTTGATGCTAGTTGAGGTCATTCTCATGAGATTTATAGTTAACTTCATAATTTGGCTATGGATTTCCTTCTTGGCCCCATTTTTAACCATGATTCTATCATTCATAAATGCCAACAAGCCTATGGCATTACTTCAAATATCATGAAACATAAACTAAATCTCAATCTTTGAACCAAGATAATGCTCATTTAGCCATCTATAAAGATCCTTTTCCAAATTACCAAGATAACCAAGATAATCCTCCCCTTTCTACTAATAATTTTGATAGTCTTATTGACCCAACTATTGAAGATAATGTGGTAATTATGACTTATATGTGAAGTTTAGTTGATTTTATTGATCCTTAACCCATTCACACACTTCAATTATCTAACACATTTCATCTTATCTAAGATTCTTCTCCAACTCACTTAACCGAGTTGGGGAAAGAATACCCCATATCTTTTACTGAACCAATTCCAACTCCTCCCTTGGATAAAACTTCTCATACCAATTTTACCATCCCTCCAACTTATTTTCCTATCACAAATTATACTCAAACTTCTATCAACACTTATTCTGAACTATCTTAAACCAAACCTACATAAAGTAACCCATCTTCTCAAGACAATCAATAAACATGTCCTCAAATTAAACCTTCTACCTCTTATCATCAGAGATTTAGATATAATTTAGTTCCTCCTTCTAAGGACCTCCTTCAACACTGTGCACCTCTTTCCAATAATCTTATAATGGGTTATTATGAGTGGGATCCTATCCTGGAACTTACTAATCTCCCATCTCAAATCCCATATCTCAAATGTATGAGGACCTTTCCACATGATTGTAATCATATTATGTAGCTTTTATTTGAAATAAACATCCCTCATCCTCCCCTAGTAAGACACGAATCCACCTTATCCAAATCAAAAGATAGCATTTTAAATTAATGTGAAGAGATGTCCATACATGTTGATGAAATAATAGACTCTTCTCTCTTTCTCTCAAATTCCCCATTTATTCTATGATCCTCGATGAGATTCCATTTCATTCAAGTGATCCACCTCTTTTTATCAATGTCCAAATTAGTGATATCTAAGTCAAGTTTACCTTAATTTATGAAGTCTTTGGCACTTGTGTTGCCTCTCTTGATTTTATCAAAACCCTTGGATATTCTAACTATAATCTTAAGTCCACATGTAGCACATGTCAATGCTATGACTGAAGTCAAATGCCTCTTTTAAGTTGTGTGGGGCTCCCCATCACTATGCCACCTATCACCATATATGTGAAGGTGGTTATATTAAACTTTACTCTATCTTATAACATTTTTCTTGGTAGACTATGAACTCATCGCATGAGAGCAGTTGCCTCATATGCTTTTCAATGTATCAAATTTCTTCACAATGGAGCCATCTATAGGATTCAAGGTGATACTGACCCTTATAATTTTGAACAATTCCAAGACCATGGTGTATTCAAAATTCTTACCTTTGAACCTTTTTCAAGAATTCCATTTCATGAATCTCAATACTCGAGGTTACAATGGTCACCCCAAAATCATCAAGAATATACCCCCTAACCTCCTAAATTTTGATGATGATAAACCTGATGAGGTCAATCTCAAGATTAAAACTTCAAATATCTCACCTCATCTCATATCTCAGCTTCCCACTTGTTTACAACCTCATTCTTATCAACCACCTTGTGATGACATCCCTATTATCTTAACTACGACTTGGCATTCCATTCATCACACCATATCAAATGATAAGGTCATCCCTACCTATGCCATTGATATTCATACACCTAATTATAATGATGGTTATACCTTAGATGATCCATTTTTAAGAGGTATTGTTTAGGCTTGAGATGTTGAGATTATTCATTATCATTTCTCTTTACTTAAGTCTTTCAGTATATCTTCTATTATTTCATCCAATATCATTCCTAATTTTAGCATTTTTCCTCTTGATCATAGGGTATAAATGGTGTGTACACCTCCAATTTCTAAATAACCTCATATGAGTATACTTATGAATCATACTATGAATGGTCCCTATCACTTTGCTAGATACCATGACCCCTCTATCCAACTTATCCTTGAGATGTTTGAAAATGTCCTTTAGCCTTTCATGTATCCTATTCCTCCCTTAGTAAAGCTCATTTTAGATCCCATTCCCATTCACTCTATAGTTGAGTCTCTTCTTGTTTTTGATCTTATTTCTCCTTTAGTTAATCCTTATCTAGTCTCTCTATTAAACTAACCTTATCTTGGTGATGGTTTGCTCCTTTTACCACAACTGACTCCATCACCCACCAAATGGGATGATCAGCCTTATTGTGACATTCATAAAGTTGTCAATCACTAGACTAGAGACCATTCACTTAGCTAATCTTCCTTAGATTTCATTTCCATTCCTCCTATGAGTACACCTACCAAGTCTACTCACAAGTGTATATTTTGATTTTATGGCATAGATAACCATTCATTCATACATTATCAAAAATTATGACAATATATCAACACCTTACATCCCACAACTACTCAGCCCTCAAACAAGGCTATACCTCCCCTAAAATTATTGCCTAAGTATCTTCCTAAGTATGAAGAGGTATATTGTCTCTGGTACTAATGTGTTACACATCACATGGATCATTGCGACATCCTTCAATAACATATTAAGGATCACCTCCTAACCATTCTTGCACCTTCTACAATTCTTCCCATAAGTCACTCTCAAAGGAAGGTTCCCCCTTATTCCCCAGTGGTTCCAACTTTATAGTTCCATATTCACCTTTTGTCCTTTCTCCACTTATTATTCCTCTACCGATGAGTCCCTCACCCATGGACCTTCTCTCACCCATGGATCCCTCTCCACTGGTGACTCCTTTGTATACACATAATATTTCAAACTTTTATTGAGTACTGACGCGTTATATCCTGTAAGAACCCATTGAGTCTCAATCTCTCTAAGTGTATGCTTTAAAGGGTACACCAAGAAAGGGGTGGGTAGACCATTAGTGCTTTATAGTAATATTATCCCTTTTAACACTTATTATTTACACACTTGTCTCTTAAAACCATTATCCCTAAGCTTGTTCTTCTTTATTGTGCCCTCTCTAGTCATTTTATACATTATAACCTCTTTTTCCTCACCTTAATCCCTTTTTTTTAGTCAATTGAACTAGGTCAACTAGGTTGACCCTATATAGTCTTGGGTGATTTTCACTTAGGAAATAGTTTGGCCTAAGTCAACCTATCTCATGACCTAGTGAATTATTATTTGAAATTGTGCTAGGTCGACTAGGTTGACACTATAAATTGGGATTTTTGGAAGGGTTAAGGGTCAAATATACCTATATATACAAGTTTATTTCACTATTATTTAGAGAAGAGAATAAAAATTAAGAGATATTACGCATCTACTCATTAATAATTATACTTGAGAAGCAAGATTAGGGTTTCATACTTTCTTTAGAGATATGGATCTTATCTTATGGAGAAGTATTTTGGATGCATTGATAGGTTGTGTATCCTAGATTTTACATACCATAACAGCCTCTTACAAAGCACTTTGGCTAAGGGAGAGATTGAGGCTCAATGGGTTCATATTTAAGGGTAAGTATTTATAAATTTGTTCCTCCTTTGTAAGAGTAGATAGATACACATTTGTACTTATCTTCCATACATTAATATTATGTATACATTGATATGAGTATATGTCTCTTATGCATGTTTACTTTTATTGTTTCTAACCCCCACTTTGTGACACAAGATTTGTTGAGCACTAGATTAGATTTATTTTACTTATTATTAGTTTAGTGAGATATCAAAACTCAGGACCCCCTTAGGGTTATTACATGATTATGCTTGACTGGAAGATTTATAACCCTCCTTATCATGGTGTTTTATGGAAAGATATCTCCTAAATGGGTCTATAAAATCCCCATATGGGTCATGTTCTTGGTTAACAAATGTGTGCCCAATCAGATGTGTATGGTGTTGGGTGAATATTTTGTCAATCAGTGTACTGATCAACAAAATAGATATGATCAACCATAGTAGGAAGATTGGTCAGCTAGGTGTGCAGCTTTACTACATCAACCAAAGACAAATCTCTCCTCTCATCAAGGGGAGGTTCCCTATAAATATGTAGGAGCTATATATAATATAAATAAGCAGAAAATAACACATGGGGGTAGAATAAACTATCCATCTCTCTTATTTTAGAGATGATGCACACAGACCAAGGAGAAAGTCCTGGTGTAAACACTGAAGGCACTTCTCTTCTTTCAAAAGTGTTCTTGTAGGAAACAGCAAGATTTTCTTTCAGATAGTAAAGTAACTAGTAACCAATGTTTCTACTCATTTTTGCTTTTACATTCAGAAGAAATAAGAAACTAAAGTTAAATGGTCAGGGGTTAAATGATACCCAGATTAAGTTACGCATCATATCTAGACATTATAAGAGCTCCTCTTTCGTTGTGGAGGAAGACACCTATAGATAAGAATAAGACTGAAACACAAAAAATGTTAGATAGATAGGTGGACTACCAAGTGATATGCTTGGTCCCAGAAGTGCAAAGACTTCCTTGAGGGATGACAGTCCACTTATTTGACAAAAGAGTGTTGCATAAAAAGAAATGGTGAAAGACTAAACAAAAGAAATAAAGATAACATGTACCTATATTTTGTTGTCAGTCTCTCATAGTTGTTAACGTCAGTTAGTCTGCTGACATTGGTTAGTCAGGTTTGTCGACATCGGTAGGGGCAATGGTCCTTAGACAGGTCTAAGGGTTATGTCTGTGGTTGACAGAGGGATTTTGTGGGTTTAAAAGGTCTGTGTAGGGTTGTAGGGAGATGAATACGGTCCATAGAAGGAGCCAATTAGAGAACAGGTTGTCAAAAAGGGTTAGGATAAAAGGAAGGCTTTTCAGCCTTTCCAAGAAGAAAGCTGGGTCTAGGTCTGGTAGTATTTAGAAATAGCAAATTGACTTATTATCAATGCATTCTAAATAACTAAGATGAAAGGTAGAAGAAATACTTAGCTCTGGTGAGATGAATAACCAAGGTGTCGAACACTTGTGCATGTTACGGCTGATGTCTAGGTCCCCGTGCAATGCTTCAGCCCAATTTTGAGTGACTAGTGTAGAGTTTTTGAAGCCTGGAGAGCATTGGTTGAAATTTGATGATTGATCTCAGAGAGTTCCTATTGATGTCCAAGTCTAACCAAAAGAAAGAGAGTCCCAGATAAGAGTCCAAAAAGAAGTCAATTCTAGAGTCCAAGAGCTAATTCATGATTAGCTTGAGCAAGAGGTTAGAACTCAGTTTAAGTAAACCAATGTCAGCGATCCCACTGGCGTCAGTTGACAGTTGACCGAGAATGGGTAAAAGGGCTAAGAAGCCCATTCTCCATCTACCAAGTCCATAGTTCATTGGAAAATGGTCAAAGGTCAGGCTAAATATGCATGAGAGTTGGTTAGGTAGTTGGAAAGGAGTGAGAATAGGTCTTAAGTGGATGACTTAGTCTCAAGGTGAGTCATAGGGTAGGAAATGGTCCAAGGTGAGGTGTCTTATGTGAGGTGTCCTAGGTGATGTGTCAGGGTGAGGTCACAATTTAAAATAAGTTATTTATTTTAAATTAATAAGATATGGGTTAGGATCAAGGGGGGGTCGACACAATTTAGGTGTCTACATTTACCCCTTTTTGTCTTGTTGGTTATTCTTGACAGACTGCAAGACAAAATAGGAGTAAGTTGCCCTAGGTATGTGATGAGGTATTTTTCTTTGTCTTGTTGGTTGTTCTGGCAAACTGTAAGACAAAAATAAGGTGTTGGTACCCTAGGTATGGGATGAGGTATTCCCCCTCAAATTGGAAGTCGAGGGAAGGTAAACTGATATCAGGTGCTGATTTGATAGGTAGTGGATGAGTATGGTGAAGTTAGAGTGTAAACCCTGCAATAGTTGAGATTGTGCGTATACCACTTCACGTGATAGGTAGGTCAAATTGTCACAGTCAAAGGTCAATGAGTGCTAAAATTGAAATAATTGGGCCCAAGCTTTTAGTTGTAGCTGATTGGGTTAAATGATCAGAGTTGTAGCTCCAATGGTCATCGTGTTCCAAGTATCCTGGGCTTAGGAAGTGCTCCTAGAAAACATGAAAATGTCACAAGTAGTGTGGATCAACTTGGGTGTGATCCAATACTTGTGAGGGTCATAATATGGGTTGTGTATAATTTTCTATCTATTCATGAGGTAGCATACATGTAATCAAAACAACTAAGGTAGAGTTGTCTTGAAAGTGGTCATAGTCTAAGGAGATAGTCAAGATCTCCAAGGTCAATAGTCGAGTCTAGGAGATGTATGTGATCTCTAATGTGCCCCATGAGAAGTCAAAGGTGACTTCTATAGTTGTAAGGGCTAGTTGATTGGTCATTATGTTGGGCTAGGTTAAGTCATGGTTAAAGGTTATATGGTTGGTCTGTCAAGTAGACGAACGAATGGATGGTCATCGTCATTAGGGAGATGAACAGGCAAATGGCTGAGCTAACCTCAGAAGACTGAGTGTTGCCTACATAGCCCCTATTTTAAGGTTCTTAGGCCAATGTAGTTCTGAATAAGAGTCAAGGTGGTTGACAGTTGTTTTGGTCAGGTTAATGTTGTCAGCATTTCCCATATGTGTGATGGTACATGCTAAAAATAATAAGGGTAAGATGATGTTACAGCCTTTTCCATATTATGTGATGGTGTATTCTATAACATTGGTGATGTGGTCTTTCATCCTTAGCAATTTTCCATATTAGTGCTGGTGTTTGCTAAAAATGAATGGAGATGATGATGTTACAGCCTTTTCCATATTGTGTGATGGTGTATTCTGTAATATTTGTTGTGTGGTTTTTCATCCCTAACAATTTTCCATTTTGGTGATGAATGTATGCTAAAAAATGAAATAAATGTATTTATGCTTCAGCAAGTTTTCATATTGTTGATGGTATATGCTTGACATAAATTATGTTTGGTCGATAGTTTCCATGTGTATTGGTTTCCATAGAAACTAGTGTAAATGGACTATGATAATGTTAGTGGTCTGAAAATGTTTGGTTTGGTTATAGAATGATTTAGTTGTATGTGACCAAAGTGTGTAAGAAGTGAAAGGCACATTGCTCTTTTATTGATAAGGACTATAATGATGGCATAGATAAGGCTTTTGCAAACAAAAGCCCCGTACATGCATTATGTCATTGACCATTGGTGTATGTTAGAGAAGTAGTTGAATCACTTGACATTGAGTGAGCTCAAAATCCCTTGAGTATATTGGGGTAATAGGTGTGTTTAGGTGATATGTATGGATAGGATAACCTTTTTTAGTAGGGATAGCTTTTCCCCTTTTATAGGTAACCCTAAGAATGACTATAGACAAGTCCATGACTTAATAATTTTTCAGTCATTTTTTTTTTAAAATTTATAGTAGACTGATCAATGCGGGAAATCCAGTTGGGGATGTGGTTGTGTTTTATGGTCATGTTATGCTGTGCATGTAACAAAATTTAGGTATAACCATCCTTTGAGGGAGTGGTCTAGATTATTCTTTGTATGTTTGGAGTCTTATGATAGATGTCCTTCAAGGGAGTAGTCTATTAATTATAGCAATGATGCAGCTATCCTTCAAGGGAGTAGTCTACAGTGATAGTTAATGACCTTTGAATAGGTATCCCAAATTTATTTTTTTGACTGGACTTTTTTCATGGATTAGGCTATAGAGGTTTAGAGGGTTTCCCTTTTATTAGGACAAAGCATTCATGCTTGACAAAAGGGTTAACTAATGTTGGGAAAAAGGGTTGAAAGGAATAGGAATGACGATGATGGGAATTGCTCAAGGGATGAGCTCAAGTTAAACATCAAGTGAATGACTACTTGACTAATATTAGAATGGTCATAGATGTAAGGCATTAAAGGGCTCAGGTTTTGGTCGGCCTTCGAGAGAAGATAGATGATAAGTCCCTGATCCATGCTTGTGTAAGGTCTGAGTCAATTAGTAGCAAACTTACCCTGTTTACTTCTTTCCAAATTGGTCACATGTTGGGCTTCTTTAAGGACAAGATCTCTAATTTTTAAATCTTGCTCTTTCAGATTATGGTTGAAGGCATGTTGTGGTCAATGTTGGATGTGAAGTTAGTTAGTATGTTGTTGGCATTTGGTACAACACCGAACATAATTGTTGCAATCTTAGCTAATAATGGGCCAATAATAGCCCAAATGGAGGATGTGCTTAGTAAGTGAGTTACCACTGAAATGTTCCCCAAAAATCCCATCATGGGCTTGTTTAAAGACATGGGAAGTCTCAGTGGGTGTTAGGCATTGGATAAGGAGGTCGTCTTGACCTCGTTTGTAAAAACATCCCCCTAGCATGGTGTAACGAGTAGTGCTTTTGATAAAAGCCCATCGTCTATTGCTAGAGAGGTTGGGAGGTATGATAGAATATGTCAAATAGTCCACAAGTTGCTTAGACCAAGAGTCATGTGGACTAGAGGGGTTAGGAGGAATTTCTCCCAGTGATGATGGTCGAGACATGTCCAAGATAGAAATCTTAGGTTGTGTTGGTTGAGAGGTCTTGACGAATAATGGATATGTCAAAGGTGTAGAAGTCTAGTTTTTTCCTTTATCCTTCATAGTTTGGGGCCTAGTGGCCACATTAATTGTGTTGATTTGGAATAAAGGAGTCAAAGGTGGTGAAGGGACCATAGCCTTGTATCCTGATTTAGGTGAAGAGGTCTGAGAGGCATGGGTTGGTGTTGGTGGTTTGTCAAAGTGGTCAAAAGAAGCCTCAATGTGAGGGGTGTCCTTTTTCAAGTGTTAATAAATGGCAACTTTAAGGGCACAACAATGCTCAGTATCATGTCCAGGTGTGTGATGATACCAGTAGATTTTAGTGTCATTGAACCAAGATGGTTTTGGTCTGAGAGGTTGGTATGGTTTAATGGGTAGAAGAGTGATGCTAGAAGACTGCAATAATTGACATAACATTAAGGCATAAGAACCCTTTAATGGCCTTGCACTCTTTGTTATAGTTGGGGTTAACAACTTTTTAGGAGTTATTTGGGGAGTTTGTCGTGTCACCTTTTTAGTTGGCGGTGTGGCCACATGTGGTGATGGCACATTCTTGTTGAGAGGTATTGATTGTTTTGGAGGAAGTGTGTTTTTGGTGGGTAAAGGTTGTAATGGAGGCAATTTGCCTCTGTGAGGTGTTGGAGTTGGGAGCACTCCTTTTAAGGTGGATAGGTGTGGGCCCAAAATAGAGGGCGATGATGAATGTGGGGGAGGAATTCTCCGACGTGGTTTAGTAGCCTTCTTTATTTTAGTGTGAGGACTACTATTGGGTGAGGTGAGATTCAAGTCTACCTTCACTTGTGGGTGAGTGAGGTTTGAGAGGCATGAAATGGTTATGGCTTCTACGTGTATTCAAGGAGCGGGGAAAGTATGATCCCCTATTGATGATAAGAAGGATGAAGGTGTGGCAATTGGCGTTGGTACCATCAAGGCATCCTCCAATATGAGAGAAGTCAAAGTGGACTCTCCTATGTGTGAAAGGGGGCTAGATGGAGGATTATCCTCCATCGGTGGAGGACAAATAGGAGAAGAAGGTTCTTCTACCTATGGTGGACAAATAGGAGAAGAAGGCTCTTCTACCTATGGTGGACAAATAGGAGAAGAAGGCTCTTCTACCTATGGTGTACAAATAGGAGAAGAAGGTTCTTCTACCTGTGGTGGATAAATAGGGGAAGAAGGCTCTTCTACCTGTGATGGACAAATAAGAGAAGGGGGCTCTTCTACCTGTGGTAGAAAAATAGGAGAAGAAGGCTCTTCTACCTGTGGTGGAAAAATAGGAGAAGAAGACTCTTCTACCTGTGGTGGACAAATAAGAGAAGAAGGTTCTTCTACCTGTGGTGGACAAATAGGAGAAGAAGGCTCTTCTACCTGTGATGAAGAGATAGGAGAAGGGGGCTTTTCTACCTGTGATGGACAAATAGAAGAAGAAGGCTCTTTTACTTGTGGTGGACAAATAGGAGAAGAGAGTTCTTCTACCTATGGTGGATAAATAGGAGAAGAGAGTTCTTCTACCTGTGGTGGAGAAATAGGTTGATTAACCTCTTTGGACTGTGGAAGAGGCTGGTTAGAAACCATGTCGACTGTGAGTATATTACGCTCTTGAAGGTCATCAACTACGGTCTGAATGTTATTTTGACTTGGGGGATGAATAGGGAATGGTTGTCTAAAGACATCCATGTTTTGGTTGGCTGGTGCATCCAAAACAAGATCCCCCTTGTCTAACATGTCTTGGATAATGTTTTTAAAGGTTTTGCAATTGTCTATGTCATGACCCTTGACACGATGATAGTTGCAAAAGTCATTTTCCCTATACCATGTAGGGATGGATTTTGAAGGTTTGAATTGAGGTGGTCAAATTTGAGAGAGGTTGAGGACTCCCTTCTTGACTAGTTTAACCAAGACGGAAGCATATGATTCTCTTATTAGAGTGTATTGATGCTGTACGTATCATTGTTGGAATTGTCTTGTGATGTATTCAGATGTTGAAGGTTGAGACTGGTTAGTTGTGGTTGAATATGATGGTCTAAGGACCACAGTATTTGCCACTCCTTTAGACTTGGAGTGGGAAGAAGAAGGTTTGGAAGATGAAGGGTTATTAGATTTTGTGTTACTATGCAATTTGACCTTATCTTCTTCGACATCACGGAGTTCAAGCTTTTTGGCCATGGTGAAAGCTTCATCAAATGTGTAGAATGTTTGGACCTGCAAAGTGGATGAGATGTGCTTGGCACATGCTCTTGAAAAGATCTCAATGAGCTCAGTTTGAGGTAGTGAAAAGGAGAGTTGGTTGATCAATCCTCTTCAATGGGCAACGAAGTCAGTGATTGATTCATCATCAAATTGTTTAATAGAATATAGGTCTGTAATGGAGACCTTTTTGGTGATGTTGATTGAAAAGTGGTCAAGAAATAATTGGGTAAGTTGAGTAAAGGTAAAAAGAGAATGACTGGTAATAAAACTATACCAATCAAGAGTAGCGTCGAAAAGTGACATGGAAAATGTGCAAAGTAATAATGCATTGTCATGTGCTATAAGGTAGCAAGCGTGTCTAAACACTCACAAATATTGTTGTGGGTCCTCTTTACTCTAAAAGTGAGTAAATTTAGGGAGTTCCCACTGGTTAGGGTATGGTCTAATGGGCACCAAAGGGTGAATGGGTTCATTGTATATTTGTTTGTATGAAGGAACATTGCTTGAACCAAAAATGGATGTCTCAAGGTTAGACATCTTATCCATCAACATCTTGATTAGATTGGCTAATGGATTAGCAAGTGGGGCACCCCCTAGGTTGTAAGGTACCTAAAAGGCATTAGGAGGGGCGTATGATGTACTTGGTTGCATTTGTATAGGCACAACATATTGGTAGTTTGTCATAGGGGCTGATGTTGAGGTCAAGGGAATTTGTGCCATGAAATTAGAAGGCACAAGTTGACTAGATACCACCAAAGGTGGTTGAATGGTGGCAATACTAGTAAAAGGATAGGTAGTCACTCCCGCATGTATGGGCACAAGAGCGGGTGAGATAATCAAGTTCTAAAAATGTGTTGAACTTGGTTGAATTGTTTGTAGTTGAGGGGGTACGAAAACCCCAGTGGAGGTAGGGCCAAAATTGGAAGGGGAGGCCAAATTTTGAACATTGGCCATGGTCAAGTTAATAGTTGATGTAGTGGCTTGAATGGTCATGGGTTGAGTAGCAGACACTGTTGATACTGTTGCCACTTCAGTAAGAGAAGTTGGCATCCCATAAATAGGGGTACCTGAAGGACCTCACATTTGGTTTCTTGCAAGATAGTGTTGGAGAGCCTTGACGTTGTGGTTAAGAAATCTCTCAAAGTCCTGATCCCCTTCAGAAACAATTGAAGGTTGATTGGGGTTAGGTTGGATAGGAGTACGCTCAGTGTCTGAAGCATACTCCATTAGAGGACTTGTTATGAAAGGCAAAGGTGGAAGTGGTTGTGGCTTTGAGTGGTCAACAAGAGTTTTGGCTTGACTACATGTCAAAACCATTCAAGGCAAAATATGTTCAGGTTCTAAAAATTGTGTATTTCAGTTTTAGAAAACCCAAAATGTGTGTTTAACAACAAAAAATTTGGGTTTTAAGCTCATTATTTTGAAAAGAAAATTGTTGACAGTGATCGACGTCGATGGAAAAACTGATGTCGGTGAATATAAGTTGCCGACGATGATGGAAAAACTGATGTTGGTGAGGATATATTGCCGACGTCAGTAGAAAAATTGATGTCAGTATTTGTGTGTTTCTAGAAACTTAGAAAATTGAAAGTTTTTGGAAAAAAGAGATATTATGAGTTGTTTTAAGATCTCAAAATTATGTGAACTCACCAGCTCAAAAAACTAGATAAGAATAGCAGAAATGATGACAATAAGCAACCTCTAAACGTTAAATTCCTAAGAATAAATTTTAGAGTCATGGTGGCTTATGCCTTAGAAGAATATGTTGGAAGTTGGGCTTTTAGAATGGGTCCTACAGAGGAAGTCTAAAGCTGGTTTTAGGTTATGTTTTAGTGCTCAAAAGTTTGTGTTAGGTTCCGTACGTGGCCTGGTGCTAGGAGCTTGCTCCCCTCACTTCATGAGCCCAGAGCCAAGCTGGGTCGCTTAGCCAATATATACTTTGCCTAGAGTTTATACTCTGCCAGAGAACAGAGTGGGTCCTCCCCTTGGTTGTGAAGTCCAAGTAGGATCGCCAGGAAGGGTAAGGTATCTGCTAGGTGGTGAAATCCTAGTTCGGCCTTATCTCATGTATGTTTAGATGTTTGATTGTGATAGTGGTCTGGTCGTGTAACATAAGTGCACTATGATTTATTCATAATGCATTTTAATTACTAGATGAGATAAATATGCATTCAAGTAGGAGTGAAATGCATTTAATTTTTAACCTAAATTGAAATGTTTGTTTAGATGCAGACAATTGAGAAAAAGGTTGAGAGTATGAATTTCACTACTCTAAGATGCAAGGAAAGAGTGACAAGAAGAAAAAGAAAGATATTCTTTTTAACTTGTGCTGATGGTTTCTTTTGGAAATAAAGAGATAGAAGAAGGATGCAAGAGGAGAAATTTTTCCTAAAGCAGCTATATGAAAGATTGCCTTTAAGAATAAAGAACCCAAGGAAAACTCTAGGGTCCCACTGGGTGTGCGAGAATGTTTCTACTCATTTTTGCTTTTTACATTCAGAAGAAATAAGAAACTAAAGGTTAATGGTTAGGGGTTTGTACGTACCTAGATGAAGTTGCACACTGTATTTAGATGATTGAAGGAGCTCCCCTTTGGATGTGGAGGAAGACACATGTAGAGAATAAGACTTAAACATAGAAAATGTTAGATAGATATATGGTGGACTGCCAAGCAATATGCTCAATCCCAGAAGTTCAAAGACTTCCTTGAGGGATGACAGTCCACTAGTTGATAAAAATAATGTTGGATAAAGAGAAATAATGAAAGACTCAAAGAAAGAGAAATAGATAATGCATACCTGATTCCTACTATTAGTCTTCCACAGTTATCGACCTCAATAGTTCTGCCATCATCAGTTTGTCAAAGTTACCGATGTCAGTTAGTCTATTGACGTCACTAGGGGCAATGGTCTTTAGACGGGACTCAGGGTTATGTTCGTGGTCGATAGAGGGGTTCTATGGGTTTAAAAGGTCTATGCAGGGTTGTAGGGAGATGAATAAGGTCTATAGAAGGACAAAGGTAGAGGCTAGGTTGTCAAAAAGGGTAAGGGTGAGAGGAAGGCTTTTTAGCCTCTCTAGGGAGAAAGCCAGGTCTAGTTGAAGGTCAGGTCTAGTCTAGTTGATAGTATTTAGAAATAGTAAATAGAAAATAATTACTAATGCTTTCTAAATTATTGAAATGAAAAGTCAGAAGAATACTTAGCTCTTGCGAGATGAATAACCAGAGGTGTTGAAGGCTTGTCCCTGTGTGGCTGCCATTGAGTCCTCATGCAATGTTTCCAACCCAATGTTTGGAATGATTTATACAGAGTCTTTGTAGCCTAGAGAGCATTGGTTAAAGTCTGATGATTGATCTCAGAGAGTCCCTATTGGTGTCCAAGTCTGGTCAGAAGAAAGAGAGTCCCAAATAAGAGTCTAAAAGGAAGTCGATTCTAGAGTCCAAGAGCTGATTCATGATTAGCACAAGTGATAGGTTAGAACTCAGTTAAGATATGTCTATACCAACATCCAATTATTCCCAAATGGGACCAAAACTTTGAGAGAATCCTTGACCACAACATCAAGGCTCTCCAGCACTATCTCGCAAGAAGTCAAATGCGAGACCCTTTAGGTAATCCTATTTACAGGATGCCAACTTCCTTAGGTGAAGCAGCAATAATATCAATAGCATCCGCTACCCAACCTATGATCATTCAACCCAATACCTCAACTATCAACCCAACCATGACTAATGTCCATGATTTGGCCTCTCCTTCCATTTTTAGACCTACATTCATTGGGGTTTCTGTACCCCCTCAACCACAATCAATTCAACCAAGTTCTACACCTTATCAGAACTTGATTATCTCAACTCCACACACTCTTGTGCCTATAAACATGGGAGTGACTACCTATCCTTTTACCAATGCTGCCATTCAACCACCTTTGGTAGTATCTAGTCAACTTGTGCCCTCCAACTTCACGGCACAAGCCCCCTTGGCCTCAACATCAGTCCCTATGATGAACTACCAATATGTTGCGCCTATATAAATGCAACCAAGTACATCATACGCCCCTCCTAATGCCTTCTAGGTACCTTAAAATCTAGGGGGTGCCTCATCTTTCAATTTTTCAATTGATCTAATCAAGATGCTGATGGATAAGATGTCTAACCTTGAGACATCCATTTCTGGTTCAAGCAATGTTCTTTCATATGAACAAATTTGCAATGAACTAGTTCACCCTTCAGTGCCTATTTGACCATATCCTAACCAATAGAAACTCCCCAAATTTACTCAATTTTAGAGTAAAGAGGACCCACAATAACATCTACGAGCGTTTAGACACGCTTGTTACCTCATAGCACACGATGATGCATTATTACTTTACACATTTCCCATGTCACTTTTTGGTGCTGCCCTTGACTGGTATAGCTCCATTACCAGTCATTCTATCTTTACCCTTAATCCCCTTGGTCCCTTACACACTTTATTAATTTAAAATAAATTACTTATTTTGAATTAATGACATCACCTTCGACACCTCATCGTGGACACCTCGCCTTGGACCATTTCCTACCCTATGACTCATAGAATGTTTTTACTCATTTTCATTTTTTACATTCAGAAGAAATAAGAAACTAAAGGTTAATGGTCAAGGGTTTGTACATACCTAAATGAAGTTGTGCACCGTATCCAGATGATTGAAGGAGCTCCTCTTTGGCTATGGAGGAAGACACCTGTAGAGAATAAGACTTAAACACAAAAAATGTTAGATAGATATATGGTGGACTACCAAGCGATATGCTCGGTCCTAGAAGTGCAAAGACTTCCTTGAGGGATGATAGTCCACTAGTTGATAAAAATAATGTTGAATAAAGAGAAATAATGAAAGGCTCAAAGAAAGAGAAATAGATAACATGCACCTGATTCCTGTTATTAGTCTTCCACAATCGGCGACCTCGATAGTTTTGCCATCATCAGTTTGTTAAAGTTGCCGACGTCGGTTAGTTTGCCGATGTCGGTAGGGGCAATGGTCCTTAAATGGGACTCAGGGTTATGTCCATGGTCGATAGAGGGGTTTTATGGGTTTAAAAGGTCTGTGCAGGGTTGGAAGGAGATGAATAAGGTCCGTAGAAGGACAAAGGTAGAGGCTAGGTTGTCAAAAAGGGTAAGGGTGAGAGGAAGGCTTTTCAGCCTCTCCAGGGAGAAAGCCAAGTCTGGTTGAAGGTCAAGTCTAGTTTGGTTGATAGTATTTAGAAATAGTAAATAGAAACTAATTACTAATGCTTTCTAAATTACTGAAATGAAAAGGCAGAAGAATACTTAGCTCTTGCGAGATGAAGAACCAGAGGTGTTGAAGGCTTGTCCCTGTGTGGCTGCCATTGAGTCCTCATGCAATGTTTCCAACCCAATGTCTGGAATGATTTTTGTAGAGTCCCTATAGCCTAGAGAGCATTGGATGAAGTATGATGATTGATCTCAGAGAGTCCCTATTGGTGTCTAAGTCTGGCTAAAAGAAAGAGAGTCCCAGATAAGAGTCTAAAAGGAAGTCGATTCCAGAGTCCAAGATCTGATTCGTCATTAGCCTGAGTGATAGGTTAGAACTTGGTTTAAGTAAACTAACGTCGGTGATCCCACTAGAATCAATTGATAGTTGACCAATGTTGGTGGGTAAAGAATGGGTAAAAGGGCTAAGAAGCCCATTCTCCATCTGCCAAGTGCATAGTCCATTGGAGAACGGTCAAAGGTCAGGCTAAATACACACAAGAGTTAGTTAGGTAGTTGGATAGGAGTGAGAATAGGTCTTAAGTGGATGACTTAGTCTCAAGGTGAGTCATAGGGTAGGAAATGGTCCAAGGCAAGGTGTCTTAGGTGAGGTGTCTATGGTGAGGTGTCCACGGTGATGTCATAATTTAAAATAAGTTATTTATTTTAAATTAATGAGATGTGTAAGGGACCAAGGGGAGTAAAGGGTAGACACAATTTAGGTGTCTAAATTTGCCCCTTTTTGTCTTGTTGGTTGTTCTGGATGAACTCTAAGACAAAAATAGGAGTAAGTTACCCCAGGTATGGGATGAAGGTATGGGATGAGGTCTTTTTTGTCCTGTTGGTTATTCTGGTAAATTGTAAGACAAAAATAAGTGTGGGTTGCCCTAGGTGCAGTGATGAGGTATTCCCCTTCAAAGTGGGAGTCAAGGGAAGGTAACCTGAAATTGATTGCTAATTTGATAGGTAGTAGATGGATATGGTGAAGTTTGAGTGTGAACGCTACAATAATTGAGATTACACGTATACCACTTCATGTGATAGTCTGGCCAAATTGTCATAGGTAAGGTCGAGGAGTGATAAAATTAAAGTAACTGGGCCCCAGCATTTAGTCATAGCTGATTGGGTTAAACGATTAAAGTTGTAGCTCTAATGGTCATCATGTTCCAAGTATCTCGGGCTTGGGAAGTGCTCCTAGAAAACATGAAAATGTCACAAGTAGTGGGGATCAACTTGGGCGCGATCCAATACTTGTGAGGGTCGTAATGTGAGTTACACACAATTTTGCTAACTATTCGTGAGGTAGCATATATACAATCAAAACAACTAAGGCCGAGTTGTCTCAAAAGGTGGTTGTGGTCAGAGTCTGTGGAGATAGTCATGATCTCTAAGGTCATTGGTCGAGTCGGGTTGAGATAGCATTGTTTGGTCTGGTCAGGGAGATGTGTGTGATCTCCAACGTGCCCCATGAGAAGTCAAAGGTGACTTCTACAATGTCAGGGTTGGTTGTTTGGTCATGATTATAGACTAGGTTAAGTCATGGTTAAAGGTTATATGGTTTGTCTATCAAGTAGATGAATAAATAAATGTGGATGAGCTAACCTCAGAAGACTGAGTACTACCTACATAGCCCCTATTTTAAGGGCCTCAGGCCAATGTAGTTCTAAATAAGAGTCCCACCAGGCATGCCAGAATGTTTTTACTCATTTTCGCTTTTACATTCAGAAGAAATAAGAAACTAAAGTTAAATGGTCAAGGGTTAGATGATACCTAGATTAAGTTGCGCATCGTATCTAGACATTGTAGGAGCTCCTTTTTGGCTGTGGAGGAAGACACATGTAGATAAGAATAAGACTGAAACATAGAAAATGTTAGATAGATATATGGTGGACTACCAAGTGATATGCTCGGTCCCAGAAGTGCAAAGACTTCCTTAAGGGATGACAGTCCACTTATTTGACAAAAGAGTGTTGCATGAAAAGAAATGGTGAAAGACTAAACAAAAGAAATAAAGATAATGCGTACCTATATTCTACTGTCAATCTCTCATAGTCGCCAATGTCGGTTAGTCTACCGACGTCAGTTGGTCAGGTTTGCCCATGTCTGTTAGGCTGTTGACGTCAGTAGGGGCAATGGTCCTTGGATGGGTCTAAGGGTTATGTCTATGGTCGACAGAGGGATTCTATGGGTTTAAAAGGTCTGTGTAGGGTTACAAGGAGATGAATAAGCTTCGTAGAAGGAGTCAGGTAGAGAACAGGTTGTCAAAAAGGGTCAAGATAAAAAGAAGGCTTTTCAGCCTTTCCAGGAAGAAAGTCGGGTCTAGGTCTGGTAGTATTTAGAAATAGAAAATTGACTAATTATCAATGCATTATAAATAACTAAGATGAAAGGCAAAAGAAATACTTAGCTCTGGTGAGATGAAGAACCAAGGTGTCAAACACTTGTGCCTGTTATGGCTGATGTCTAAGTCACCATGCAATGCTTCAGCCCAATCTAGAGTGACTAGTGTAGAGTTTCTAAAGCCTAGAGAGTGTTGGTTTAAATTTGATGATTGATCTCAGAGAGTTCCTATTGATGTCCAAGTCCAGCTAAAAGAAAGAGAGTCCTAGACAAGAGTCCAAAAAGAAGTCGATTCTAGAGTCCAAGAGCTGATTCGTGATTAGCCCGAGTGAGAGGTTAGAACTCGGTTTAAGTAAACTGAAGTTGGTGATCCCATCATCATCAGTCGATAGTTGACCAATGTTAGCAGGTAAAGAATGGGTAAAAGGGCTAAGAAGCCCATTCTCCATCTGCCAAGTGCATAGTTCATTGGAGAATGGTCAAAGGTCAGGCTAAATACACACGAGAGTTGGTTAGGCGGTTGGAAAGGAGTGAGAATAGGTCTTAAGTGGATGACTTAGTCTCAAGGTGAGTCATAGGGTAGGAAATGGTCCAAGGCGAGGTGTCCTATGTGAGGTGTCCTAGGTGATGTGTCAGGGTGAGGTCATAATTTAAAATAAGTTATTTATTTTAAATTAATAAGATATGGGTTATGATCAAGGGTGGTCGACACAATTTAGGTGTCTACAACCAAAGGGTGTAGTAATACCAAGATGAAATAGAACACAAAGTTTCCACCTTAACTACCCAAAGAGTATATCACAAAGGATAATGGAGGCACAAAGTCGTCCCAAAATCCTCAACACAAAAAGAAAAGAAAAACACAGACTGAAAATAATTGTTAAAGCACAAATTTTTCCCATAGTTGGTTTCAAGACACTTCCCTATTACTTTCACTAATTCTACTTACCAAATTAAATGAATAAGAACACCTTCAGAAGATAGACGTAAGAATGACCTCCTAAAGTGATACAAGCCAAAACAACACAAAGTCTGTAAACAACCTACTTTCTCATTTAGATAAAAATGAAATTACAATCTGAGCTCAAAGTCTCAGTCTTCTTCTGTCAAAATGGGTAGAGTTTCACTCTTGTAAAAATGAAAAGTCTCCTTTACAAATGAGAGAAAATACAAACTTATAGCAGCTACACAAGGATTGGTGCCTTTTTCCATGGGACAGCCCATGCTGAGAATAGTGCACTACCATAACTATGGCATGTCCCTTTATCTAATATGTTTCTTCCTTGGTATGGCCCATCTGGTCCTTTTCCAATTTGTCTTTACTTCATGGAAGAAAAATAGGTCACATCCTTGGTTTGGTGCACTTAGAAGTCTACTCGATCCACTGTTCCACCTACTAGAAATAACTCTTTCGAAGACAATTCTAGTCCTTTGCATCAATCTTCTCTCTTCGAGTCTTCAGGCTCTCTTTTCGGTCGATCACTTGATTCTTTCTTTAAATTCCATGCTTTATCTAAATTTCCATGGATATCCCTTTAAATTTGACATCTACGGGATCGTCAATGGTCGCCAACTGCTTGAACCATGTTGAACCTCGAACCCGTTGAACCACTAAAAGTTCATCGATTTATTAGTTCATTCTCTCTCTTTTATTCTAGCACTTCTTGGTTCAATCGCTTCTTCACCCCTTAGTTAAACCAACTGTTGAACCACTTGTTCACTACTTTTTCATTGACTGAGGCTACCTTTGAACTTTTGAACCATGTTAAACCATTGAACTTTGAACTCTTTCAGTTCAAAGTTTAATCGGTTCATTGGTTCATTTTGTATCTCACTCAATCATTGCTTCCTTTATCTTTCTAAGCTTTGGTCAAACCTTTGAACCTTGAACTAGTTTGAACCATTCAGTTCAACAATTCAATGGTTCAATCAATTCATTTAGTTCATCCTTTGAAGCCCTTTTTGTCCAAGTCTTTGAAGATTCCTTTCTACATCTTTATTCAGCCTTTGGAATGTCTTGAAGGGAAGGTGTCCCTTCGAGTCCTTAGAAAAGGTCCTTTTTTTCATGTCAGGTGTCCCCCGCAAGGGTATCTACCATTCAATATTTTTCATGTGACCTTCAGGCTTTTACTTCCCTGGTGGGTTCTTGCTTCTTCAGTGGGCTTTATCCTTTATGTCCTTCAAATAGAAAGTCTGAAGGAATTCCTTCAGATAATTTATTCGAAGGAAATCTTCCTTGCCTTTGCATCTTTCCCACCAGGCTTTTACTTTGTCTTTCAGGTGAATTCCTTTGGATAATTTATTTGAAGGATTTTGCTTTATCTTTTGCCTTACTACCCTCTGCAAGGGCACTTGGCTTGGTTCATAGCCCTCTATAAGGGCACTTGTTCCTTTGGCTTTGGGGCAGCCCCTTAAACCTACTAATTGAATTGACTTTGGTTCAATGGTTCAATGGTTTAATCAGTTCATTCTTCATTATTTGGCTAAGTCTTTTTTATATTTTACACCAAGTGTGTTAAACCAATTGGGCGTTGAACCCGTTGAACCATTGAATTAAAATGGTTCAAGGTTCAATAGTTCAACGATTCAAGCCTTTGTTCTTTGAAGCTTGCTGATGGACAATTTTGATTGAACCAAGGAGCTGAACCAATCCTGGAAATGACCAAGTGTTAGAAACTTGTCATTTTGATAGAACTCACCTGCAAAAGCCTTGAACCTATTGAACTTGCTAATCCCTTTACTAAAAAAGCTTGAAAAATGAGGAATTTGAAAGCTTAGAACAAATTTTAAAAAAAGAAGAGACAATTTTGGTCTGTAGGACCAGAATAGTTCATATGTTGTCCCAAAAATGAGTGATATTTTAAGGGACAATAGCTAGCTTCAGGTGGGGAACTTCCCTCAGTTGAAAACTTGGAATAGCTGAGGGGAGTATAAACCAGAATCTCCAGTGTCTTGAAGTGTGTCATTGGTCTATGGAGTCATGCTACCCAAAAAGAAAGGCTCCAAAAAATAAAAATGAAAATGAAAAGCACAAAATAGAACCAAATACTATACAAGTGTACATATGTACAGGTGAACTTATCTGACACTTCAAAAATTGAAGTGATTCAGATGCTACCCATTATGAGACAATGAAAATGGCGTTCTGACCTGATAAACCAACAGGAAACCATTTTGTCCCCAAAATCAGTGATGGGCAAATGGAACTCTCCACTAGGAAACCAATCTTTTGTGTCTTCCTCTTGGCCTTTTCTTCTTCTTGACCCATGGTGGGATGTGGTCTTCTCTCTAAAAATTGTAACTCCTTGTTCTCTCTACAAAGAGTTCTTTTTGCTGATTTTGGAATACAGTAGTATGGTCCACCACCATAGCTTGCTATTCTATTGGTTCAGTCTAGCACATGCTTTGATTTTCAGCCTCAAACTCCTAACAAACCATCAGCTCATCATCTCCTTTGGTGTGAAGGAATTTGACCTCTTCACCCTGAGTAGTTTTCAATCTAAGCAACAGAGATCTGCATCTAGCTATGGAAGAATTGCTACCATCAGATTACAAGATCCAAGCATCATCAGAAGCTGATCTTCTATCAGATTTCTCTTCATGGGAGATGGAAGATCCTTCTTGATTTGTACAATGCCCTACCAATTTTTTTTATGCCTTATTTGGATGAAATCCTGGATTGCCAGCTATAAGACTTTCATCAGTTGGGACATGAGCATCCTCTATGGTTAAGAAGTAATTACCTTTTCTTGAATGCTCAAATAGAATTTGAGTAGTAGGGGCTGACATTTCGATAACCACAATCTTTGCCTCAAATAGGTCTACACTTAGTTCTCCATCAATGTTTAATTGCTCAAGATTAGCTTGCAGGGATTCAAACTCAGTCATTTGAATTTTAGATTTCTTGACATGATCAATCATGTCAAATGACTAGAATGGAGTTAGAAGAGAGGATGGGAGTTCATCCTTTTAGTTTTTGGGAGGGGGAGGATTGATCTATGAATTTTAAGTAGGTGTAGAGATGTTCGATGTACTTACTTCTTTGGCAATCACCGAGTCCTTTGACTGGAAAGGAAGAGGGGTTCTCTGCTTAGCAATTGAAATTGTTGGTTGGGGTCACTTCTCTGTCTTCTCTTTGTCATCTTGTTGGGTTGACTAATTCTCAGACTTGGTGAATACTGCATATGATCCTTTGACTACTTCACCTTCACTTTTGGGTTCATCCTGGAAATTTAGGAAACCAATGTGGGAGTCGCCAACTGATTCTTCTAGATCCTCCTTGAAGAGATCAGTGCCATTTTCTTGCTCAAACTTAGGTTGGAAACAGGAAACATGTTCTATTTCTAGATATCCAACTACTGAGTTGGTTAGAGGCACTTCAAGGGCAAGGTTCCATTATGGGGGAGGAAGATGATTTAGCTACCCTTGATTCTTGGTGGCATCACCTTGATATGGCTAATTCTAAAATGTCCTCCTTGGCATATCTCGATTAGGAGGAGTAGACATACTTTGGGCCATTTGCCTTTTCAAGGCTAGTAGTTCATTTGCCAGCTTTTACACCATTTGATTAGTGGTGGTTGAAGATGGATACTCAGAAGATGAAGAGGATTTACCTCTGTTAGGATCTCTCCTTATCTTTCCTACCAAGATAAGGTCATCTTCTAGCTCATTAGCCAAGTTTTGAGCAGCCTCAAGGTCTATGTGCCTAGCTCGTCTCAGTAGAAAACTCACTTCAAGTAGTTGTGAGTTGATGAAGAAGCATTTGAGATTCTGAGGTGTCAACTGAGTGACCATGGGAATCTTGTGCCTTAGCTTGTTGAACCTGGCAATAAAATCCCTCATCGGCTCATGAGGTTCCTTCTTCATCTGAGTGAGTTGGGCTAGCAAGGCATGTGCATCTTCTATAAGATTGAACCTTGCTTCAAACTTGGCTTTAAGTGTATCCTAGTCAGTCACTAATCCAGCTTACAAATGGTAGAACCAATCTGTAGTAGCACCTTATAGTGTCTCCACAAAAAGCCTAACTGCCACATCTTCAAATTCCACTCCTATCACACCACAGGCTATGCTGAAAGTTGCAATGTGTTCATCAAGATGAACCTTCCCATCACCAAACAATTTGGGGAAATTCTTTCTTGAATTGCATGGAAGTTCATGTAGAGGTGGATTCAAGTTAAGTGGGCTAAAAGAGTTACCCTAGGGGCCTCGAACTGCCATGATTTGATTATGAAAAATAGGGATAACAAATCTAGGTGGAGTGGCCAGATTATAAAACAAAAATGGAAAAGAACTGGCCCTACTTTAGCTTGAGGCTTGAGGCTTTAAATTGTGCACTCTTTCCCAATAGCTCTGGTTTTGTAGACTAAATAAAATAATGGAAGTGGAGGAAGATGGTAAGGCTATAATGATAATGGGTAAGACACAGAATGGAGTCACTAGAGTCTGTATAATGGATAAGGGAAATAACTGCTTTAATCTAAAACTTGAGGCTTCAAACTGCACGTTCATCCCCAATAGAGTCACCAAAAACTATTGGGTGAATATTTAATCAGCATACTGATCAACAAAATAGGTCTGATCCACCATAGTAGGAAGATTGGTCGGCTAGGTGTGCAGCTTTACTACATCAACCAGAGACAAATCTCTCCTCTCATCAAAGGGAGGTTCCCTATAGATACGTAGGAGCTATATATAATATAAATAAGTAGAAAATAATACATGGGGGCAAAATAAACCATCCATCTCTCTTCTTTTAGAGATGATACACACAGACCAAGGAGAAAGTCTTGGTGTAAACATTGAAGGCACTTCTCTTCTTTCAGAAGTGTTCTTGCAAGAAATAGTAGGATTTTATTTCAGATAGTAAAGTAACCAGTAACCAAAGGGTGTAGTAACAATAGGATGAAATAGAATGCAAAGTTTCCACCTCAACTGCCCAAAGAGTATATCATAAAGGATAACGGGGGCACAAAGTCATCCTAGAATCCCCAACACGAAAAGAAAATAAAAACACAGACTGAAAACAATTGTGAAAGCACAAAGTCTTCCCACAGTTGGTTTCAGGACACTTCCCTATTATTTTCACTAATTATACTTACCAAATTAAATGAATAAGAACACCTTCAGAAGATAGACGTAAGAATGATCTCCCAAAGTGATACAAGCCAAAACAGCACAAAGTCTATAAACAACTTGCTTTCTCATTTAGATAGAAATGAAATTACAATCTGAGCTCAAAGTCTCAATCTTCTTCTTTTAAAATGGGTAGAGTTTTGCTCTTGTAAAAATGAAAAGTCTCTTTTACAAATGAGATAAAATACAAACTTATAGTAGCTACGCAAGGATTGGCACCTTTTTCCATGGGACGGCCCATGCTGAGAATAGTGCGCTACTATAACTATGGTGTGTCCCTTCATCTAATATGTTTCTTCCTTGGTATGGACCGTCTGGTCCTTTTCTAATTTGTCTTTACTTCATGGAAGAAAAATAGGCTACATCCTTGGTTTGGTGCACTCAAAAGTCTACTCGATCCACTATTCCAGCTACTAAAATTTACTCTTTCAAAGACATGTTTAGTCCTTTGCATTGATCTTCTCTCTTCGAGTCTTTGAGCTCTCTTTTTAGTCGATCACTTGATTCTTTCTTTAAATTCCATGATTTATCTGAATTTTCATAGATATCCCTTTAAATTTGACATCTACGAGACCATCAATGGTCGCCAGCTACTTGACCATGTTGAACCTTGAACCCATTGAACCACTGAAAGTTCATCGGTTCATTAGTTCATTTTGTCTCATTTTTTCTATCACTTCTTGGTTCAATCGCTTCTTTGCCCCTTGGTTGAACCATCTGTTGAACCACTTATTTGTTACTTTTTCCTTGACTGAAGCTGCAATTGAACTTTTGAACCATGTTGAACCATTGAACTTTGAACTCGTTTAGTTTAAAGTTCAATCAGTTCATTAGTTCATTCTATGTCTCACTCAATCATTGCTTCCTTTATCTTTCTAAGCTTTGGTCGAACCTTTGAACCTTGAACTAGTTTGAACCATTCAGTTCAATGGTTCAATGGTTCAATTAGTTCATTCAGTTCATCCTTTGAAGCCCTTTTTTTCCAAGTCTTTGAAGATTCCTTTCTACATCTTTGTTCAGCCTTTGGAACATCCTAAAGGGAAGGTGTCCCTTTGGGTCCTTGGAAAAGGTCCTTTTTCTGACGTTAAGAGTCCCCCCAAGGGTATCTACCCTTCAGGATTTTTCATGTGACCTTCAAGCTTTTACTTCCCTGGAGAGTTCTTGCTTCTTTGGTGGGGTTTATCCTTTATGTCCTTTGGATAGAAAGTTTGAAGGAATTCCTTCAGACAATTTGTCTGAAGGAATTCCTTCGGACAATTTGTCTGAAGGAAATCTTACTTGCCTTTGCATCTTTCCCACTGGGCTTTTGCTTTGTCTTTTAGGTGAATTTGTCTGAAGGATTTCACTTTGTCTTTTGCCTTGATACCCTCTTTAAGGGCACTTAGCTTGGTTCACAGCCTCTATAAGGGCACTTGTTCCTTTGGCTTTGGGGCAGCCCCTTAAACCTGTCGATTGAACCGACTTTGGTTCAATCAGTTCATTCTTCATTATTTAGATAAGTATTTTTGATATTTTGCAACAAGAGAATTAAACCAATTAGATGTTGAATCCATTGAACCATTGAACCAAAATGGTTCAAGGTTCAATGGTTCAATGGTTTAACGGTTCAAGCCTTTGTTCTTTGAAGCTTGCCGATGGACAATTTTGATTGAACCAAGGTGCTAAACCAATCTTGGAAATGACCAAGTGTTAGAAACTTGTCCTTTTGATTGAACTCACCTACAGAAGCCTTGAACTTGTTGAACCTACTAATCCCTTTACTAAAAAATCTTGAAAAATGAGGAATTTGAAAGCTCGGAACAAATTTCAAAAAAGGAAGAGACAATTTTGGTCTGTAGGACCAGAATAGTTCATATGTTGTCCCAAAAATGAGTGATATTTTTGGGGGACAACATATGGTATGATCTATCTTCTCCTAGTTAGGATTGATTTATAAAACTTATGCATTTCTAATTGAATACATTCTGGTGAACTCAACGTGAATCTAACCCTTGTAGGTTTTTCTTCACTTATTTCATAATTTTATCATTTTATTTTTCATATATTTGTGATGTTAGGTCAATTGTATTGATATAGTACTAACTTTTATGCAAAGGTTTAATACATAATCACATCTATATGACTTTGTTTTATTTATTTAGGTTTTCTAAACTTATAATTTAGACTACTAGATCAACCCAATCGACCCTATATATTTTCAAACATCAAAATCAGCATAATAGATCAACTCAATTGACCTTGTACATTTTTAGGTTGTCAATAATAGCTTTCTACAAAGCTAGGTCGACCCAGTTGACATAGTTAGCAGACTTGATAAGTAAAAATCAAGGTTCTTCAACAACAATATTATTTTTATCTATAACCTCCAACCCACCAAGGTTCCTTTATACCCCTATTTATCATTTCTAGCATTTTTTATAGTTTTGTTTTTCATAGTTTATAGTCTTTAAAACTACCCCTATACAGTCAACTAGGTTGACCCTATCGACGTACTTTTATATTTTGTATTTTATTTAGAAATCTAAGTCAACCCTATTAAAGTAGTTCATTTTATACCTTTGCTTTCATAGTATAGAGGTTACACTATCGAGCCTATTATATATTCTCTGTATACCATATCGAATGTAATGACATTGTATTATGCTTCAAAGTTAGAATTAACCCTTATATGATATTAATTAGCTCACACTTTCATTTTTTGTTGCTCGTATGCTTATAATATATCACATAGTCAAATTAGGTGGTTTTTTAATATACCATTTAGTTATATTATTCTCTTTTATGCACACACTACCAAATTACAAAATCTTAAAACACATTTTAATAATTATCTACCCAAGGCCAACCTACTTGGATTTCATCACCAAGGAGGAAGCCAACTTGGTTTTTTGGAAAAGCATAAACACATGGTTAATGGTATATTTTGGCTAAGCACCTGACACCCTCATCATTAGAGTGTGTGAAATGAAGAGGTAGGCCCCAATACCAAGCTAGTACCATTGCCAATATAGATCCCTTTCAGCCCCAATGTCCTGAAACCATCCTTAGATTTCTTTCTAGTTCTTTGCTTATAGCCAAATTCCTATCACATTTGAAACTATACTCTAATAATCTAACAACATTTAGATTGACCACTTAAGTTAGCTTTTACTTTCCAAGTTGATTGCTTACTCTTTTCTCAATTATATGTTGTATTTCAAAAACATGCATTAATTAACATTGTTACAAGGTTTTGTGTCGTGTGCCTCAATTGAATAAACCTCATTGATTAAATTGATTGTGTGTTTCCTTTCATTTCTTATATTTCTAAGTACTTGAAAAACAAATCTTGTATTAGTACATAGTAATTTCTATCAACACATTCTCTTACAGACTATCTATTTTTTCCTATCTATTATGCTAAGTCAACCTAGTCAACTCTATACACTTTCAAACTCTATTTATTGTATTAGGTTGACCCAATTGATTTTGTATAGTTTTTAGGCCCTATTTTTTGTACTAGATTGACCCAGTTAACTTTATACAATTTGTTGTCACCTTATATTTCATTATTTTGCATCTTTGTTACCTTGTTTAGTCATTATCCTTCATCATAGACTTTATATTTGAAGACAACACTGAGTTGCATTCAATAGACATGATGAGTCTTACCAACCCTCATAAGGTCTCCCATAAGTAGAGTAGGGATCCTCTCCTAAATCAATGCAATGTTCATATATCCACTTGCACAATGAACTATGGGACCCCTCCTCATTCCTCTTCATATCATAATCCTCCCTTCTCCCTTGAAGATCAACTTGAATTAGAGTATACCCCTAAAATGCTCTTTTTTATCTCCAAATTTCCTCAACATCAAGAAAGGATCCTTCTACCATTTAACATCTCATAATTAGTGGTCAAGTTGAATAACCTCATTCACCTTCTCCTACATTCTCAAATATATTTATAGGTACTACCTTCTTTTATTCTTAACCTCTTCCCTTGATTTTGACCCCTTCTTATACCATGACCTCTTCTTCTTTAACTTCTACCTCCATGCCTAGTATCTCGACTAACATGGCAGGTTCTACATCTAATGGGCCTCTCCTAAGATCCACTCTCATTAATCCTTCCACAAGTGAATCATTTTATACCCAAGGTAATCATGCTTCTATTGATTCCTCTTCTCATCCCTTCACTAGTCCATCTTTTACCACACAAGTAATTTTTTCCACTAGTGCCTCACATTCTAACAGTTCCTCTTAACCTCTTACCAACACCAATAGTGGTACCCAAGCCAATTTTACCAAATCTTATACTTTAAATAATGATAACAATGCCAATAAAACCCACAAAATTTTATTACAAACACTTAATCAAATGAATACTTTTCAAGCTCATAATAGAAATCAAATGATGAGAGTGCAAAATCACCTTCTCCATCTTAAAATTCATCCTCAACCAGTATCTTGGGGCATGCATAATCATAATTTCCCCCACATATTCAATATTCCTATGGAAATCTCATCCCTCAACCTCCTTTGGTCAATAAAACCATTAAGCATCTTCAAAATTAACCTCTTACCACTCAAATTTATAATATTGATATAGGAGGTATCACTCCTACCATTTCACATAATGGATTAACTAATCCTACCCTTCATCTAAAAACTTTTTGAAATATTTATAAGGATTATGTCAAATTTAAAACCTTTATCTCTACCAATATTCTTTCCAAACCCCTCATGGGTGATGCTTTAGATTGGTTCAACCAACTTAAAACTCATTCTATTACTAGTTTTGAAGATTTAGTGAATGCTTTAGTCCCATAGTTCCAAACTAGTGATCTTTTTGAAAATACTTTGTCCCACTTTATAAATTATAAACAACTTAAAAATGAAACTACCCAAGCTTTTGTTAAAAGGTGGAAAATATTATCCAATAAATGTGAACATAATATGGCCGATGATAACTTTTTCCATCTCTTTACCAATACTCTTTTTCCCAAGATATAATATTGGGTCCACACTCTCTCCATGTACCTTGGAGGAATCTATTAACCAATTCAAATTTCAATATCTCCTTATGCATCAATTTGAGCCACCCCAACCTTTTATGGGTCCTCGTATCTTACTTAAGAATATAAATCATAATGCTACCAATGATGGTGTCACAGACTCTTTTGACACCATTCACACTATTCAAGCTATTGTTCCTGACTAATCTTCAGAATTAGCTACCCCTTCTCAATAATACACCAATCCTCATTTATATTCACCTAATACCATCAATGTTCACAAACCCTTATCCTTGGTTGAATTACTAAAATGTCTACCTAGGCTTCTTCCACAAGAACTTGATCCCACTCATCCTATGAAATCTTTGTATGATCCCAACAAGCTTTCTTGGTTTCATGATAGTTGTGTCATTCTCATGAGACATGGAGGTAGCTTCATAATTTAGCTATGGATTTTATTCTTGGTCTTAATTTGTATCATGACTCTATCATTTGAAAGCATAAATAGGCATATGATATTGTTTTTAAGTCTCATGAAACTAATACTAAATATCAATTTTTTAATTAAATTAATGCTCATTTGGCTATCTATAAAGACCCTCTTTCTAATCACCAACCTAATCAAGACAACCAAGATAAGCCCAACCCTTCCACAAATAATGTATAAAGTCTTATTAATCCAATTCTTAAAGATAATGTGGTTAATATGACTAATGTGTGAAGGGTGGTTGCTTATATTAGCCTTTAACCTATCTACACCCCTCCATTATCTTGCACATTTCATGTTATCCAATATTCTTCTCCAAATCACCTAAATGAGTTGGGGTAAGATGACCTTATAAATTTTGATGACCTAATTCCCACTCCTCCCTTGGATAACACTTCCCATTCTAATTCTACCATCCCTCCATCTTATTTACCTAACACTAATGATAATCAAGCTTCTATCAACACTTCTCTTACCAATTCTCAACACCAACTTGAACCAACTACTTTAGCTTCTCAACATAATTTACAACCTTGTCCTAAACCTTCTCCTTCTTATCAACACAAATTCCAATGCACTTGGACTCCTCCTTTCAAGGACCTCCTTTAATACTATGCACTTATTTCTAACAACCTTCTTATGGGTTATGATGAGTGGGATCCCATCATGGAACTCACTAATCTCCCATCTTGAATTCCATTCCTTGAGATTATGAGGACCTCTCCATATCATCAAAACTATTTTATGAAAATATTGTTTGAAATGAACATCCCCCATCCTCCTCTAGCAGGATGCAAATTAACCTTATATAGATCTAAAGATAGCATATTACAACAATGTGAAGAGATGTCCATCCATGTTGATAAAATAATGGACATTTATATCTCCTTAAAATTTCCCATCACTTTTATGATTCTTGATGAGATTTTACTTTGTGTGAATGATCCTCCTCTATTCTTCAGTGTCTAAATTGGTGATATCCAAGTCAAGTGTGATTTAATTGATGAGGGACTTGACACCTATGTTGCCTCTCTTAATTTTATCAAAACCCTTGTATATTCTAAATGTAATCACAAATCCACATGTAACGCATGTCATGGATATGATCCAATTAAAATTCCTCATTTAGGTTATTGTGGCTTCCCATTATCATTCCACCTGTCACTTTTCATGTGAAGGTGATGATATTTAACTTTCCTTTTTCTTAAAACATTCTACATGGTAGGCCATGGACTCACCATATGAGAGAAGTTGCTTCTTCTACCTATTAATGCATTAAATTCCCTCACAATAGAGCCATCTATAGGATTCAAGGTGACACTAACCCTTGGAATTTTGAATAAATCCAAGACTGTGGTGTCATCAAGATTCATATTCTTTAACCTTTGCACGGTGTTCCATTCTATGAGTCTCAACAATTCAACTTTCCCATCAATTTGACTAGAGGTTATAATGGTCATCCCAAAATGATTAGGAATATTCCTCCTAATCTTTTGTATTTTGATAATGATGACCCTGATGAGATCATTTTCAAGATTAAAACTTTTGATCTCTCACCTCATCTCATCTCTCAGCTTCTTGCTTCTTTGTAGACTCATTCTTCCAAACCTCCCTCTGATTATATCCCCATTGTCTTGACTAAGACTTAGCATTCCATTCATCATGTCTTATTAGATGAAAATGTCATCCCTACCTACATCATTAATCTTGATACACCTAACTATGATTATGGTTATTCCTTAGATGATCCATTATTAGGTGGTCTTGTTCAAGCCCATGATGTTGAGATTATCTATTATTGTTATTCTTTACTTTAGTATTTTCATGTATCTTCTCATAGTCCATCATTTATAGTTCCTAATTTTAGTATTTTTCCTCTTTATCATAGGTTATAGATGGTTTTAACACCTCTAGTTTTTTAATAACCTCTTAGAAGTATGCTCATGGATCATGTTATGATTGGGCCTTATGGATTTCCTAGGTACAATGACCCCTATAGCCTACATATCCCTAAGATGTGTGTGATCCTTGTTCAACCTTATGCAAATCCTACCCTTCCCTCAGTTGAACCCACTATAATTAAGCCCATTTATTCTCTTGTTATAGTTGAGCTCATTCTTGCTCCTACTTTAGTTGAGTCTCTCCCTGCTTCTGATCTCATTGCTCCTTTTATTGAGCCTAGTCTAGTTCCTTCCCTACCATCACCTTCTCTCAGTGATGGTTTGCTTCCTTTACCTTAGATGGCTCTATTTCCCACCAAATGGGCTAATTATTCTTCTCAATTTCCTTCTACTTCTATTATACCTCATATTGTGAGTACCTCTACTAAACTTACTCACAAGTGTATCTATTACTTTCATGGCACAAAAAATCATTCATCCACACATTGTCTTAAGTTATGATAATATATTGATACTTTATATACTTATACCCCTTAGCCTTTTAAAAAATCCATACCTCCCCCAAAGGTATTACTTGAATATATTCCTACATATGGAGAGGTGTATTGTCTTTGGCACCAATGTGTCACCCATCACACCGATCGTTACCACATCTATTAGTAACACCTTAAAGATCACCTTATAGCTATTCTCATACCATATACCATTCCTCCCATAGTTAATTCTCAAAATAAGTCTCCCCCTTATTCTCCCATGGTTCCACCTCCTATGGTTTTATCCCCTCCTATGGTACCTTTATCACCTTCTATTCCTCTACTTATGAATCCTTCACCTATGGATCTTCTGTCACCTATGGATCTTTCTCCACCTATGAGTCCCTCTCCTATGGATCCTTCCCCACTAGTGTTTCCTACATCTCCCATAGTGTTTGATCATATGCATTCTTCTAATCATCCTTTACCAATTATCCCTCTTTAGCATGATCCATCTAACATTCCTACTTTTTCTATTGAGGAGATTAGATGAGAAGTATTTTCTTAGTTTTCACTAAAGATAAATGAGACATTATCAATATTTCATGTCTAGCTTTATAGAGACTTATTAGATGTTTTGGATAATGTGTGTGGTCAAATCTATCAGTATTTATGAATGCAGACATGGTGTTCTTTACATTTTCATTTGGATTAGGCATATGCTCCAATATTATCTTTATCTATTTGTTATATCATTTGACATGTGCCAAATTCTTATTTATCTTACATGGTGACTTTACTTTTGCAATCTATATTGCTTATACTATCATTTATGTTTGCTTATGGATGTTTTCTTTATCATCTCTTTATTTTCCTTCTTGAATTTATTTCTTAAAACTCCCCTATTTATTTCTTATCTCTATTTTTCATTGATAATTGTCATTGTGACTTGGTTATACAAACATGGTTCTATTTATTCATTCCCTCTTTACCATGTGATTAGTTAGAAAATAATTAATCTCATTATAATCTCCTTTAACCAATCCTCTTTAGATCTCCTTTATTCCCTTTATTCCCTTTTTCTCAAACTAAGCATATACACGGTTCAGATTTGAGATAACATGTTGGTTCATTGTCAAACCTAAGTGTCCTAGTCAATCTTATCTATGTTTACTTAGCTTCTTTTAGTGTAATCCTATAACTCATTCATGTGTATCACTCTATCTCTCATGTTTGGTCATTCCAAGTCTATATGGAGGAGGAATCTTAAAAATCCTTAAAAACATTCAAAAGACAAATCATTCAACAAAAGGCAATGATACAAAAGTCAAAAACATTTAAAATTTTTAAAAGGTAAATCATACTAAGAGACATGATTCAAATCAAGTCTCCTTATTCTAGTTGAAGCTCAAACTCCATATTTGGCCTCACAATAGAGCCAAGGTCCATTGTGGTGTGTTAGGCCATTATTTTATAAAAGGAGAATAAAATAACTTCAATGCTACTTTCTTTTTCACACAAGTACCAAATATTTGTAGTAGACTGATGGATCTATAAGGGGTCCTGAGTAATGGGGAACATATCATGGGAAATTAGGTCCATTTTACTTTTTTTATACCAATATACCTTCATTATTTGATCTTAGTAGCATGCTTGTTTGCCTACATAGCTTTGTGTCTATAGCGAACAGGTTTCCTTTGTACATTGATGGTCACTAGTCACTTAGTGTCTTCTCATGTCCTTAGTATCTCTCTTGTCTCCTAAGGTCTTCTCATAATATGTCTTAGTTATGATTTTTACATTCCCCTTTTCACTCCTTATATTCCTCATATTTCATTTTTAGAAATATTGTTTTGTTCATTGATCACTCCCCTAGAGATTCCATTTGTGAGTTATATTGCAAGACCGTGGATAGCACCTATCCTTCCTCAAAAATTACCACAATTTCACATTCTTATTAGCAACATCCTTTATTACCATATTTTCACATTTATTCCACCTTATTGGTGTTCCCTTTGTGAGTTGTAGTGTAAGACCATGAATAGGACCTAGCCTTCCTCACAAACTTTTCCAATAATCCAAACCATAATCAAAATTACTTGTGTTAAATATGAGATAAGATGTGATTGATTATGAAGTTACACATCATTGACATGCTTCTCAGCTTGATTTGGTATGTTTTATGCTTACTTCATTTCTCTTTCACTTTTACCTTATTATTTTATGATTGCATGTAAGAATCTAACCATTTTTTTTAATTTTTCATACTTCCCATCTTGAATTAGTGTGATAAATTTAAGACCAAATTTTGCTAATTTTTTTTTTCTCTTATACTTCCCAACATGATTTAGTATGATTGATTGACTTAATTGATTTGTTTTTCTACCATTTTTCCTTTCACGTGCTCTCCACTTTATTACCTTATTTTCATACTTGCCAACATGATTTAGTGTGATCTTACTTGTCCCAAATTGGTACAAATTTCTCACTTGATTTATTAAAAAAAAATCCATCTTGTTTACCACCCTTTTTGTTCTTTATACTTAGTCATTTTCTTGTTATTACACATTTTCCAATATAAAATAGCATGTAGTACATTTTTTTGATTGATTATATTTTACCAAGTCCTTTTTAACTATGTATGTGTCCTACATAATTCTATAAAATAAACCAAAATTCATATATTTCCTATAACATATATGATAAACAGATAAATACATGTGGTAGAAAAAAATATATCCAAGCATCCATAACCACAGCCATAATGCAAAGATATATAATCAATAATACAAATCCCAAAATGAGACATCTCTATATATATCATGAGTTTTTTATATAAAAATACAACCATATACAAAGATCCATCTCTATGGTTGGGCCCCATCCTGCCCATCTCATGTCCTAGCCATGTTATCCATAGATGCATCAATTTGATTCCTCTAAACAAAATGGTATAAAGAGGTTGTTTGAGATCTTAGTCATGATACCTACCCCTATAGATAAGCCACTTGAGCCTGCACTCTATGCCAACTAGGTCAAGGTCTCTAGATGCATCACTCTCTCTTTCTCATTTACTTGTGTCATATGGGTCAAGGTTAATAGATGTGTCATTCTCTCCTAGCCTTGTGTCTATCCCATATGTATCACAATAGCTAGATGTGTAGTTCTCTCTTGAGCTAGGGCCTACCATGCCCATTTTTCTCTTACACTCACCCTTAGTATTGGTTACATCCCCTCTTTATGTGCTCATAACTAAATCATGGCCTTTTCATCTAGACTAAACTATCTCACCTGAGCTGGGGTAAATGGTACATTGGGATCCTCTAGTATGGCAGGGTCTTATAGTGTCAGTATCTCATCTAGGATATCATGGAGTGTTTCCCTCACTAGGGACCCCCATATAATCTCTTCATCCTCTATCACACTTATAAAAACCAAACCAAATATATATTATATCACTAATATATCTCAGAATCTATATATATATATATATATATATATGCTCTATCTCAAAATAAACTTAAATAAAAATTTAACCATCTTTTATTACCTATCTATGTGTCAGCCACTACTATTTTGACATATGCATGCTTTTAGAACATAATCTCTCCATCAGTACATCCTTCAAGAAAATCATCTATAGGTCACCACCTAAAAATAAACCCTAGAGTTGCCACTCGTACCTATCTCAATATATGCCTTAGTGGTCTCTCTATATCATGTATCTAACCTAACTCATCTAATGGGTCATCTAAGATGTCTAATGTCTCTAATCTCTCCTTCTCCTACTACCTCCATCAATGACATGTCTATGGTGGTCACTACTCCTCTTACTATGGTTTTGGAAATGGTCCCTCTAGTACTCCTACCTCCACATCCATCTCCTCTTATTTTATTATCTATCATGTTTGACCAATCCATGGTGTCTCATGATGTGGTATAAGATTTGGCCTCATAACTAGTTGCCCTAATCTTCCCCTCCCATATAACTCTCTCACATTCTAGGCCCAAAACATGATCACCACTATCGATGTTATTGGGTGAGGTAATCTCATTTTCCCTAGTATACATGCTAAGGAATGTAGCTTTGTCTACTAGGTATAGTGCCCTATCACCTCTATCCATACCAAAGTTGGTGTAATTATCTCCCAACTATACCATATCATAGCAATGTACCCATAAATATACCATATAATATCCACTCATTTCACCATCTAAAGTGATGGCACATGGGGCATGGTCCATGCTACTTGGTCTTATTTCCATCTTTAAACCTGAAATAACCTAGCATCAAATGCATAGTGTATCCCAGTCAGCTGATATTTAGAAAACTTCTCATATATCCATTTTGTCAATAATATAGTCAATCCCACTAACTTCTAGCCTCTGGATAACACTCCATACATATCATGCATGAGTTATACCCAAATGATAGATCCTAATTCGTATAACACCCTCTACTCTAATATCATCTAGCTCAAGGCTATCACAAATAGTGGTACCTTACCATTTGACTTATGAAAAATCACCCATGCTATCACAATTCTTATCATAGCCTTTCAAATATCCAAAATCTACAACATATACACATCAAGCATATTCACCCTCAATCTAGGGTGTATCATCTCTAATCCCATTGCCCATATGGTTAAGGTTCTCCTCTCCTCACTATCAGGTACTCCTATGACTATGAGTGTCCTTATTATGGATATTCCCAAGATGTAATGCACATATTCCAAGGTGATACCACCTCTATAGTATCCTCCTTCACCTCCCACCTATTGATAGACTTCTAGGAACATGACTAGTAAATATGAGCTACGTGGTATCTTACACATGTCTACTATGTCTCCTAGGCCTAATGAGATCAATCTAGCTCTATCCTTTATAGATAATCACTCCAATAAGTCTAAATGCCATGATACATCCACCAAATTCTATAATCTTAGATGTCCCTACAACTAAGAATCAAAAAAGATGTATTAGATATTTCATGTTATTTATAATCAAAATACATTCTTTTCAAATTTTTAAACAAAAACAAGCTTAATTGCTTTCATCTAGTCATTTTTAATCAACTCCACCTATTTTTGGCCTACTCAGCCCCTTTTATCCCTCACTCAATCTTTTTGGGCCCTTCTAGCACTCTTTTGGCCTATTGCACACATTTTTGTACTATTCTAGTCCTTTGGTTAAACACTAGTTTGACCAAAATTTCCCTATTTTGACCCAATTGACTTCATAAACTAAGTCAACCCCTTTATTTTTCCCCTCTTAGTGCTGAGTTATCATAGTGACTTTTTATACTAGGTCATAAGTAATGTACTAAGTTGGTAGTCTATAAAACATACTACATCAACACATACCTACTAGATCCATAGTATGGATTTTTCCTATTTTTACCCTACTAGGTTGACTAGGTTGACCTAGTTTTTCCCTACTGAACCCTTACATTTTTTGAAAAAAAGCCTTATAGCAATTATTTCCCTAAACCCATTTCCCTAATGGTTTTTCCTACCCTTAGCATTTGATTTGAGTTCATTCTGATGTCTATAAATGCTTTAAATTACAAATTTTTATAAAACACTTAAAATCACTAAAATATTCAAGACCTAGCTTGAGATTCTCAGTTGCCTACTTATAGTGCACCCATTTCCATTGATTGGGGTCTCTCTCATCTATCCTATCATCTCCTGGCCATCTTAACTCATTTGATCTCTCAAGAGCTCTTTTCTCTCCTTCACAAGATAAAAATAACAAATTACTTTGATTTCACCCTATTTAGAATCACTTTTCAAAAATCCTAATCTTTCCAATATTTTCTATCAGATTCTTTGTTTTTCTTATATCTTTATTTCTACTCATCCATTTTTTCAATCATAAAATATTCTAGAATCATGATGATATAGGGAATCTTTTCCATTACTATATGCCTATCTTCTAAAAAATTTCATTTTTGGCTATTTTGTGCACTAATCTCTATAGGTTCATCTAATGTTCTTAACATTTAGACACCTTCACTTCTCTTGTAGTCTACTTCTTTATCTACACCACTAAGGTAAGTAAAGTTATGTGTTTTTCAATTTTTTCATTTCATTTATCTTATTTTATTTCTTATTGCACCTTAATTAGCATTAGTGTTATGTGTTATCATGTTTTATTTCCTAAAACACCATCCTATGTTGTACTCACATGACACATGATGAGCTTCGAGTGGGGCATATGTATACACATAATATTTTTAAACTTTTGTCGACTACTAATACTTTGTATCTTGTAATAAACCATTGAGTCTCAATCTCTTTTAGTGCACACCTTAGTGGGTTTACTAATAAAGGGGTGGGTAGACTATTGGTGCTTCACAAGATTATTGTCCCTTTTTCCACTTGTTATCTACACACTTGTCTCCTAAAACTATTATCCTTATGCTTGTTCTTATATATTATACCATCTCTAATCATTTGCTATATTTTATCTTCCTTTTCCTCACCTTAATCCCTTTTTATCATTTGGATGTACTAGGTCAACTAGGTTGACCCTATACAGTTTTAGATGATTTTTACTTAGGAACTAGTTTGGCCTTTAGCCGACCTAGCTCATGACATAGTGAATTATTATCCAAAATTATTCTAGGTTGACTAGGTCGACCCTATTAACTAGGATTTTTGGAAGATTTAAGGGTCAAATCTACCTATATATACAAGTTCATTTTTCCATTATTTAGAGAAGAGAATAAGAAGTAAGAGTTATTGTGCATCTATTTATTGACCATTCTACTTGAGGAGCAAGATTAGGGTTTTATACTTTATTTAGAGATATGGATATTATCTTATAGAGAATACTTTTAGATGTATTGATAGGCTATGTAGCCTAGATTTTATTTGTCTTTTCCATCCTTACATACCATAATAACCTCTTACAAACCACCTTGGCCAAGGGAGAGATTAAGGCTCGACAGGTTCATCTTCAAATGTAAGTATTCCTAAATTTGTTCCTCTTTTATAACAGTAGATAGATATGCATTTGTAATTCTCTTACATACATTAGGATTCCATATACATTGACATGGGTATATGTCTCTTATGTATGTTTACTTTTATTGTTTCTAACCCCCACTTTGTGAAACAATATTTGGTGAGCACTATACTAGATTTACTTGTTATTAGTTTAGTGAGATATCAAAACTCAGGACCCCCTTAGGGTTATTGAGTGATTATGCTTGATTAGAGGTTTTAGAACCCTCCCTAGCATGGTTTATTATTGTAAGAGATCCCCTAATCAAGTTTTGTATATCCCCAAATTAGTCATGTTCACACTTAACAAATGTGTCCCCAATTGGAAGTGTATGTTATGATCTATCTCTTTTGAGTTGGGATTGATTTATAGATATGATGCATTTTTTATTACATACATCCTTCACCAGTGGCACCTTCCTAACCAGTGACCCCTCCATCTCCTATAGAAACCACTCTTATGCATTCTCGTAAGCATCCCCTACATAATATCCCTCACTAGCATGATCCTTTAAGCATTAATACCTTTTCTATCAAGGAGATTTGACATGAAGTATTTTCTCAACTTTCACTAAAGATCAATGAGACATTAGCTATAGTTCACATTCAACTTCATAGAGACTTACTAGATGTTATGAATAATTTATGTGGATAAATATATTAGTACCTATGAACACATGCATGGTGTTCTTATATTTTCATTTGGATTGGACATATGGTTCAACTTTACATTTATCTATTCTTATATTATTTGGCATTGTGTCAAATTCTTATATATCTTACATGGTTATTTTGGTTTCCCACTTTATATTGCTTATAATGTCATTATGTTTTCTTATGGATTATTTTTCATAGTTACATACTTGTTCTTCTTGAGTTCCTTTTCTATGATTACCTTGTTCTTTTTCATGATTATTTGTTATCTTATCTCTATAAACACAGATCATTGTAATTGTGACTTCATTATACAAACCTTTCTCCCTTTAGTCATTCCTTCTTTACCATGTAATTAGTTATAAAATAATTCATCTCAGTATAATCTCCTTTTATCGATGAACTTTGGATCTCCTTTTATTCCCCTTTATTCCCTTTCATAAATTAAGCATACACATGGTTGAGACTTGAAGATAACATGTTGGTTCATAGTTACGCTTAAGTGTTCTATTCAGTCTTGTCTTTAAATACTTAGATTATTTTAGCCAAATCCTAAATCTCATTCATGTGTATCACTCTATCTCTCATAATTTGTCATTCTAAATTTGTATGGAGGAAAATTTATAAAATCATAAAACTATGCAAAATACAAATCATTTAACAAAAGGGAATGATCTAAAAGGCAACATTCAAAATTCTCAAAAGTCAAATCACACTAAAAGATGTGATTCTAATCACCTTTCCTTTTTCTAATAAAATCTCAAACTCCATAGTTGGCCTCACAATAGAGCCGAGGTCCATTGGGGTGTGGTAGGCTAGTAGATTAGAAAAGGAGAATTAAATAAAAATTATTGCTACCTACTTTCTCACACAAGAATCAAATCTTAGTAGTATATCAATAGCTCTGTAAGGGGTCCTGATGTATGGGGAACACATTGTGGGAAGTTAGGTCCATTTTAATTTTCTTTTGTAAAACCTCCAACATGAGTTTATCTTAGTATCACACTTATTTTCTTACATAGTTTTATGTTTATAGAAAATAGGTATCCTCTATATATTGATGTTCACGAGTCACTTAGTGTCTTCTCATGTCCTTAGTGTGCCTCCTATGTCCTAAGATATTCTCATAATATGCCTACATTATTCTTCTTACATTCCCTTTTTCACTCTTTACAATGTCAATGTTTCCCCTTGAGAAATATTATTTTGTTCACTCATCACTCCCCTAGGGATTCCATTTATGAGTTACATTGTAAGACTATGGACATGACTTGGCCTTCCTCATAAATTACCAAATTTCTCGCATTAACATTATAAAAATCCCCTTTTACTATATTTTTAGATTAATTCTACCTCATTAATGTTCCCTTTATGATTTGTAGTATAAGACCATGGATAGGACCTAGCCTTCCTCACAAATTATTCCAATATCCAAGTCGCCACGAAATTACATGTGTCAAATATGAGATAAGATGTGATTGATTATGCATTGCACATCATTTACATGACTCTCATCTTGATTTAGTATGTTTTATGCTTACTTCATTAATATTCCATCTTTTATCTTCTTATTTTCTGATTGCGTATAAGAATCCAACCATTTTTCTTAAGTTTTTCATTTCCCAACATGAATTAGTGTGATTAATTTGAATTCATTTTGCCAATTTTGTCTCTTTTATACTTTCCAATGTGATTTAGTATGATTGATTGAATTAATTGATTTTTTTATATCATTGGCCATTCATGTGCTTTATATTTTATTACATTATTTTCATACTTCCCAATGTGATTTAGTATGATTATGCTTATTTTAATTTGGTGTCAATCTTTTTCATGGTTAAAAAAAAATCCCTCTCGTTTACCATTCTTTGGTTTATTATACTTAATCATCTTTTTTTATTACAAATTTTCCCATTGTGATATAGTGTGTAGTACATTCTTATTTATTAATTATACTTTGCCAAGTCCTTTTTGCCTATTACTTTTTAACCAAGCATGTCTCCTACATAATGCTAGAAAAGAAAACACAACACATATATTTCGTACAACATATACAGCAAAAATAAATACATGTGCTAGAAATAAATATATACATGCATCTAAAATCACAACCACAACATAAAACATAAGATCAACATCCAAATGTCAAAATAATATATCTCTATATATATCATGTGTTTTTACAAAATACAAAAATACATAGCTCTAAATCTAAAGTTGTACTCTATCATCTTTATCTCATGACCTAGCCATGCTTCCCATAGATTCTTCAGACAATCCCCTCTAAATATTATGTTATAATGAGGATGTTCAAGATCTCAAGCTTGCTACTTATCCCTATAGGTTGGCCACCTGGGTTTATACCTATCCTAGTTGAATATCGGTACCCAAATGCATGGCTCTCTCCTAAGCCAAGGCCTATCATGCTAGTGTCTCTCTTAATCCCACCCTTTTTGATGGTTTTAGCCCATCTCTACATACCTATAACTACCTCACAACCTCCCCTACTAGAATGAACCAACTCACCTAAGTTGGGGTAGATAGTACCATAATATGATCCAATGTGGTAGCGTTATATGGTGCCAGCACCTTGTCTAGAATATCATGGTGTGCTCCTATTACCAGGGATCCCCATCTAACCTCCTTTTCATCCATAACATCTATAAAAATTCAAAATAGATAGATATTATATCACATGTACATCTCAAAATCTATCTATCTATCTATCTATCTATAGTATATTTATATAACTAGTATTATATATCAAAGACTAAAAATTTCAACCATTTATTACCTATCTTGGTATCACCAAACACCATCTCCCCATCTACTTGACCATCAAGCACGATCTCTCCATTGAATCATCCCTAAATTACCTCATCTATGGGATGCCTCCCAATAAAATAAAACCCTAGGGTCATCACCCATACATGTCTCAATCCTCACCTCAATGGCACCTCTATAAACCAACTCTACCCTAGACTGACTAATAGGTCATGTTGGATGACCACACTCTATACACTCTCTCCTTTCTAGTATCTCCATCAATATTGAAACTAAATTAGTCATTATTCCTCCTATTTTGGTACTATCTATGGTACCTACATCACCCTTACATTTATGTCCATGCCCTCTCTAGCTATTTACTATAATGCTTGACTAGTCCATAGTCTCACATGATATGATTTGATCTCTAGTCTCTCAATTGGTACTCCTCTTCCTCCTTTCCCCCTTAGATATCTTTCATGTTAATCCCAAAATGTGGGAACCACTATTGGATCCATTAGGTGAGAGAGTCCAAAATATCCTAGCAAGCATGCCACTAGATGTGTCATGTCTACCAAGTGTAGTGGTCTGTGAGCCACACTCATGCTAACCCTAATACCATCATCACCTAAGTTAGCCAAATAGTCAAAATTTATGCATAAGGTTTTCACATGATCTCTCCTCATATGACCATCTATAGTGATAGCACATGGGACATAACCCATACCACTTAATCCATCTCCATCTCAAAACTTGAAGTAACTGATCATCGACCACATGGGGTAACCCAACTAGATGATACATCAGGAACCTTTCATATATCCAAGCACTCAGTAATACCACTAGCCCTATAGTATTCTTCCCTCTAGACAACATCCCATACATATCATGTATGATCTAAACCTAGATGATAGAACCTAAGTCATAGAGTATCCACTGCTCTAATATCAACTGACACAAGGTTATCACATATAGTGGTACCTTATCATCTAACTTGTGACACATCACTTATGTTATCATAAGCCCTATCATAGCCTTTCATATATTTATAATCTATGTAATATACACATAAAATAGACTCACCCTCAGTCTTTGTTAAATCTTATCTAAGCACATCCCCCATTAGGCTAATGTTCCCCTCTCCTCCTGATCATCTGGTATCCTCATGATCATCAGTGTCCTTATAAGAAGTCTAAGGAATACATGGACATCCTCTAATGTGATACTAACCTCTATGGTATCCCCATCCCCCACACATATAAAAGTATTGATCAAGCATTTCTAGGCTCCCAAGAACATGACCACTAGATCAGCACATAATAGAATCTGTCACATCTTCATGATGCCTCCCCAGCCTAGCATGACCAATCTAGCTCTATCTACATCTATCAAGTGCTCCAATATATTTGATAGCCATGACACATCTACCAATCACCAAAATATATGACATCCCTATAACAATCAAATAACAAAATATGTATTAAACCTCCATGTCACTCATAATCAAAATACATTCTTTTCAAATTCACATAAACAAATCTATTTTTATCTTAATTTATTCATTTTTTACCAATTTAACCTATTTTTATATTAATTATCCATTTTAGTAATAATTCAATCACCTTGTGCCTTCAAAGTACTATATTCACCATTTTCCTTCATTTTAGTACTATATCAATCACTTAATAACTAAGTCAACCCTATAGTACTAGGTCAAATGCTTGGCCTTAAAACAACTAAGTCAACCTTCATTTTTCCCCTATAGTACTAAGTCAACCTTTTGACTTAACAAACTAAGTCAGACATGATGTAATGTGTCGACCTTTCCCCAAACAACTAAGTTGGCCAAGACCTACTAGGTTGGCCCTTTCAAAACTTTTTTTCTACCTCCTAGGTCAACTAGGTCGACCTTGTTCCTTCAATATGATGACTCTTTGACCCATTATAATAAATTCCCTAGGCATTTATTACTCTGATCCCTTTCAACCCAATTCCCCATTTGACCCCTAGTGTCCCTAAAACTTTCCTAAGGTTCATTCTGATATCTATATTTGGTCTAATTAATAAATTTCTATAAAAATTTAATTTTAAAAAATATATTCAAAAAAAATTAAAGTTCTTAGTTACTTACCTGTGTTACACTTGTTGTGACTACTATGCATCCTCTTATCTCAATTGTCATCTCCTCACCATTATGGATTCTAGGCCTTTGTTAGGTCTCTCAGAGCTCTATTTTTCTCTCAAAATAGCCAAAAAAATCAAATAAATTCTCTTTTAGCCTATTTATATTTACTATTCACAATTATTTACCCTTCAAATATTTATCATCAGATCCTTTGTTTTGATTATATCTTTGTTTTTACTAACTCATTTTTCAAATCATAAAAAAATTTGGAATCATGACATCATAGAGAATGTATTCCACTATTATATGTCTATATTGCAAAAAAATTGATTTTTCACTCCTTTTGCACTAATCCCTATAGATTTGCCTAATATTCCTCACATTGGACACCTTCACATCTCTCTCATTTTCTTCTTCATCTACAGAACTAAGGTAAGTCAAGGTATGTGTTTTTCAATTTTGTCTTTTCATTTATCTTTTTTTCTCCTTACTGCACTTTATTTAGCATCAATATTATCTATCATCATATTCTATTCCTAAAACACCATTCTCTATTTCACTTACATGACACATGATGAGATTTGACTGGGGCATATATACACATAATATTTTCAAACTTTTATCAATTATTGATGCTCTTTATCTTTTAAGAACCCATCGAGTCTTAATCTCTCTAAGTGTGCACCCTTAAGGGTACACCAAAAAAGGGGTTGGTAGACCATTAGTGATTCATAGGATTATTGTCCCTTTTTCCACTTGTTATCTACACACTTGTCTCCTAAAAACCATTCCCCTAAGCTTAGCCTTCTCTTTTACACACTCCTATAGCCTTTTACCACCTTCAATACCCTTTTTCCTAACCTGAAACCTCTTTTGATAGTTTAAATGACTATGTTAATTATGTTGACCTTGTACTCTTATTAGTAAAACTTATTTAGGGTCTAGGTCAATTCTTGACCAACCTAGTTCATGTCCTAGTGAGTTTTTATCAATATCGATACTAGGTTGAATGGGTTGACCCTATCATTTAAAACTTTTGAAAATATTTAGAGTTAAATCCACCTATATAAACACAGTTATTTTTCCATTATTTAACTAAGAGAAGAAGTAAGATATATTGTGCATCTGCTTATCCACCATTCTACTTGAGGAGAAAGCTTAAGGTTTCATACTTTCTTTGGAGATATGGATATTGTCTTCTAGAAAAGTATTTTAAATACATTGATGGGTTGTGTATCCTAGAAAAAAATTATCCTTGTCATCCCTACATACCATAATAATCTTTTGCAAATTACCTTGGCGAAGGGAGAGATTGAGGCTCGACAGATTCATCTTCAAAGGTAAGTATTCATAACTTTTTTCCTCTTTTGTAAGAGTAGATAGATATGCATTTATATCTCTCTTCCATACATTAGAATTCCATATACATTTACATTAGTATATATCTTATAGGCATGCTTACTTTTGTTTTTCATTACCCCCACTTTGTGCCACAAGCTTTGGTGAGCACTAGATTAGATATGAAAACATAAGACCTATTTAGGTTTATTGCTCCATATCAGTATTTTTTATTGCTCCATAGTGGTATAACTTTCATTAGAGATAGCAAGACTTTCTGATGACTTTCATTCATAAGGATACTTTTAGTTCCTCATGTACTCCAAATTTCTAGGGTTTCATAATAGTGCTTCAATAAGTGGCCCAAAGAGTCTAAAAATATTTGCATGACTACCATAGCCTATTCTCTACAACTACATTAGTATTTTTACCCCTGATTCTCATGTGAAATTATAATCTCTCTTTGATGTGGATTTTTAGATTTCTAACTAAGCAAAAATTAAGTATAAATATATGGTTCTTGAACCCATGTTGGTACTATAAAATGGTATCCCCAAGATCATAAATTATCAGAATGGATATGTGGACTAGAAGATTTTCATAGGATAATTTACATAAAAAATATAAACTTTATGATTGTCTTCTTCTTAAAGATTAGTTTTCCTAAAGTAGTCAGTTTTCCCATTTTAGTATAATGTTTATACTTGGTATTTACTTATACTCAACATTATGACTCTAAAACTAAAGAAATAAAATCAAGCAATGGATCATTAATGGCTAAACTAGATGATATAACTATGGGAATGGATCTACAGATCCCAATCAAGGAGACTTAGGTGAGAATGATTATAAAAGTTAGAAATGATATTGAGATAAAAACCCAAATAAACATCTCCTTTTTAAAAATGAAAAATGGTTGAATAACAAGATAAGGTGTCTTTCTAAGATGCTAAAGAACTTCCAATTAGATTTGAAGGAGGAACTGTTTGACATGATAATTCTCTTCAATAATGTGGTTGGCAACAACAACAATGTGGATTTTCATCCATGGATGTTCATGGAAATTAAAATCATATGCACTTGGAATAAATACATTTCTTGGGGTGATTTGATCCATAACACTCTATACTAATAGTTGTTCAATGCAAAAGCCACCAAATAGTTTTACATGACTTCTTATTTGGTATATCCATTAGCTTCCTACAAATTTTACCTTTGTTTCACTTAGATAGCCAACACTAATTCATCCACCAAGGTACATGAATTCTATTCTTAGTTAACCTTGGATCAAAGTAACAAACATTTCATAAGGGCTAATGATGCATTCACAATGAGAGTGGTACAAGCCTTAGATGAGGATTGGGGAAGGAGGATATATGATGAAGTAGCTCACTTGGTTTCACAATATGGGAACTAATTCATTCAATTTTATAAGTTATCATACATAATATTTGAAATATTTGAGGTTTCTCCTCTACATTTACCAATATTATAAAATAATAAAATAATTTTGATCAAGCTATGTAAACAGTTGGGTGTAGTATATAAGCATGTTGAGAAAAACATAAGTTGGGTGTTGTTTCTCCTATATATTTTGGTCACTTCACATGTAATAATGACATGGATGCCTATAAAACTAAGTATTCAATTCACCTTACATTCATATACCAGTTGGGTATCTTTCAATAGTAAAAGGGTTTTGCAGACTTACCTTGGAATCAGTTCCTCTTATGAACACAAACCACATCTAGAATACTATTGGGAAGATTTTTATTATAAACATGAGGTGGTAAGACATGACTGGGGTAGAATGATCTTGGATTAGATCAAGGCCTTCATTTATACATGGGTACTTGATGGTATGATATATGATGGAAGTGACCTACTTGAGCCAACCTACATTAAAAAGGTTATGGTTGATCCATTTCCAATAATTAATTAGACCACTAGATAACTAGAAAAAATTTAAATAAGCACCAAAATATTATTGGACCAAACCATGTAGTGGTTTAATACCAATCTTACAGAATTCACTAGAGCAAGAGGCTCCAAAAGATTAAAGAATAATTCATAAATTTAATTAATAAGTAATTATTCAAATAAAATGACTGTAATGTTTCCTCAATGATATTGCTCAATGAGATCCATGTCTCACTTGAGGATATGAACAACCAATTGACTGAGTTCATGGAAGTCCCAAATGCAATGTCGATAATAATTGATAAATGGTTGACCCGCTATAGACATATAGTAGTTCCTAAGGGAAATACCATCTCTGAAGTAGTGAAAATTTTAGAATATTTAAATCATCTAAAGATAAACAACAATCTAAGAATTTAGTAGCTCCTTCACCTCCAAGCTCATTGAAAGTAGCTTCTACTCCAAGGAAAGCTTCTTAAGGTGTTCAAAACTACCTTTCCATTTTTATCTTTTTTCTATTTTAGAAAAGTTGTATTTTTCCTTTGTGTAAATTTTAAAATTAGTGAAAATAGAATAACATAAAAATATGAAAACCAAAGGTCACAATGTAATGTAAAGGGTCATTCCTATATCTATAAATAGGAGAAATATAAATTGTACAAGGGTTTTTTGATGCTCATTATAATTTTTCTTGAAAATAAGGAGAAATGAATTTTGTGTTTATTCTCCAAATAGATAACACAAGAAAAATCACAAAACTTTATGTTTAGCATTTTCTTTGTCGATTTGTGTTTTTATTATGTTAATTCATATATCTTAATTTAAACAATACTTGTATTAATCTCAAACAAGCATGTTACTTTTTAGAAACCTTTCTTGTCATGGATAGGATGAAATATGTGTTTTCTCATTCATATGTGACCCTTCATCTTCCTTATTTTTATTTTATTTTTGGTTGAAAATTTTAAAATATAATATTCCATTTAATTTGTAGATATTATAAATAGGTTTATTTTAGTTTTCATATCTTCAATAAAGGGATCCTCCCATCCTAATAGAAGGGAGACTTTTATCTCCTTCACTGTTGTGAAATTTCACAATATTAAAGTGCCAAATATTTCACCAATAATTTTTGGCACCCACCATGAGGTAGGAATGAATTTTTATATACTACCCACTCCCTTTGTCAACTAGTATGATAAGTGTTATTTTTTTGTCAATTAGCACTGATATAGAAAACTATCTTTTGTTTGTTGTGATAAAAAAAATCCATCCTATCTAGAAGAAGGTACACAAGGTCTATTAGAAATAAAGGTATTCCCAACCCCTTCTTTGATCTATAACAATAATCTAATTTTAGACTCTCCCCAGAATAGATAAGATAGGTGTGACCTTTGAACATATCATATTCTTTACCTAACATCTTGGTCTTAAGGGAAATATACATCTAAAACATGGTTGTGGTTGTATCGGTCCTCATATTGGTCCATTGGCCCTAAGTTATCAACTTCATAAACCATCCAAAAGTATGAAAAGGAATTTTCCTAAGTTTATCAATGATAGTAAACAACATCCTAATGAGCACATAAAAGATTTATTTTCTACCTATGGTATTTCAAATGTGGAGTATGAAGATGTATCAGTCATATTATTTTTGAAAACATTGGTTAAAGGAGCAATAGAATGGTTTCATCATCTATAGTTACTTATACCCCAAATTGGCAGATGATGAGAAACATATTTGAAGAAATATTCAAACCAGTTGAAGATGAACATTACCTCTTTGCTCAATTGTCTTAGATAAATAAATAACCTCATGAACCCATGAGATAATTTATATCTTGGGTCAACAATCAGGTGTACAAGATCCTAGTAAATAATATGCCTACTATATAAAATTAGAAGTGATTTTTATTTAATGCACAATTGCCTCAAGTGAGTTTTTTACTTCAAATAAATCACCCACAAACTCTGGTAATAGCACAAACTTAGTTTAGATAAATTTAATATGGTATGTTCATGGCTATAAAGCTAAAAAAATATTCATTCAATATCAAATAATAAAACTTAGAAAATCCTCTAGTTCAGAGGTTGGAAAAGGATATATTTGCCTAGAAGACCATTTATTCCATATCATGGCAATATTCATCCTACACTCCTTACTCCAACTCTTCAACTCACTATTGAAGTAGATCTTACAATAATTAATTATTCAAGTATAATTCATACTAATAATGATCATGATGGTTCTAACTATCCAAAATGGTGAGGATGTTGTAATTATGCACCACTTAAGAACCACTAGAAGAAGGTGTTTTGGGCACCTCTGATCTTGAAATTCAAGAACCTAATAGAAACTCCATTATGGGATATCTTTAATATGAACCCAATTATGATGACTATGACAATAGAGTGTAATATATGAATAAACATTCATATATTGTATTCACTAAAGCTCAAAATGAGAAATTGAAAATAATAGAAAATGATAAAGCATCTAACAAACAAAAAGCTAAAAAATCTCTTAAAACCACCATGGATCCTATGTTTCTCCTCAACTAAGGTACTCCTTTGCAAAATATTTCAATATATAAGTATCCTAAAAATATGGTAAATTCTTTGCTTCCTCTTAATGTCTCCAGTATTATAGAATCAAATCCTACCTCTTCATATTTCTTTGATATCATTGATCGCATGAATAAGCCCAAAGATCAAATTTCTCAAACTAAATACCTTAGGTCAAACCCTAAGAAATTTGAAAAAAATATCAATTTTATCAAAGGTGAAGGCCCTAGCACACCTTCTCATGGAGCTCATATCAGATTGGTTGATTTTTCTTTGTATAATAATGTATTTGTTTTCTCTCAAAGTAGTGAAAGACCTAAGCCTTTCTATATTTCACTCTTTATTGAAGGCATTTGGTTGAATAATTATATAATTGATTTGGGAGATTTAGATAATGTGATGCCATACAAAGTAGCACATTTATTAGGGATAACATACACTAAAATAATTGGTCATTATTTTAATATGAAAGCAAAACAAGTTCTTTTGATTAGACAAATAAAAGATGCATAGGTAGCCCTAGCTATATTCTCTTAAAAGAGAGTGAAGATGATTATTATAGTCATATATATCCCTCCAAGCTATGTAATGGTTTTTAGTAGGACATTATACAAGGACCTTGGAGGTGAGATTCAATTGGATTGGTCTCAAGTTATCATATATATAGGATTCATTGAGAAACTATTTACAGAACCTAAAATTGAATAATTGGTGTAAAAATAAAATGATCCTCGATCAAATATTATGTATGAATAAATATGTTTGAGTACATATATGATGATGAATGAAAAAAACCTCAAACTTATTGAATCATTGAATGAAATACAAAATATGTTTAGACTTTATAATTCAATGGGAGTTGTTCAACTGTAGGTTCAGGTGCTAGACTAGTATTGATTTATCCAAAAAAGGGTTATTTCATTTTCAATACAAAATCCAATTCAAATTCACCAATAATATAACCAAATACTAAGCTCTACTTATATGATTACAAATGGATGAAGATATAATGGTTCAAAATCTCAAGGCCTAGGGAGAAGTTGATCTGATTGTGAAACAAATATGAGGTCAATACCAAGTAAATAATGATAGTCTAAAGCATTATAGAAATATGGTCTAGGACTATATTAAAACTTTAAAATAATTTTCCATTACTACTATTATAAGATAATAAAATTCTAAATCTAATGCCCTAGCTTTATCTACATATTTGTTGATTTTTCATATGTAGTTTGATAAAGCTTGATATATCATTGAAATGATGTACCATCAGAGTGTTCTAGATAATTTATAACATTGTAAAGTATTAAAAAATGATGAATAAATCATTCTTTTCTCTGATGAAATATATAATTTCAAAAATTTATATTTTTAAGGAAGCCCAATAACATCTATGGAATCTTCTATGTTAGAGGAAAATTATGTAAAAACCATAAATCCATCCAATGCTAAAGTCAATCAACTAGATAAAAAATTAATTCTATTAAAGGGAAAAAAATTCCCTAAAATTTTGTTCTCTCTATAATAAATGTTTGATAATCATGTTTTTTACATAAAAAGGAAAATCCAAGAAGGTCTCCTAAGTATGAAAGAACAATTATTGGTATGGAAGAGGAGTTGTGATATGCAACATTAATAAATATTGATCTAAAGAAGAATAGAGGTTCATAATTATATAGAAACATTTTTACTTGGTGTTATGTTTATTTAAATTCCTTTAGACCTAATATTATGTGGCATAATACTTGTTGAATCTAGGTGTGATTGTATTTAAGAAAAAATGTGGCACTATAATCCCAAGATTACAAGGACCATCTATGAATAAATAAATAAAATTTTGGATGCAAGAATTATCTTTGTTATCCATCATTCTACATGGGTGTCCAACATCATACCTATAAAGAATGGAAAAGTTAGGATTTGTGTATATTTTATCAATTTTAATTAGTCCTCACTCAAAGACAACTACCCTCTATAAATCATCTCCTACAAGCTGTGTTGAGCTCCAAAATGAGGTCCAAGTTGGATAGTTTTTACAAATATAATCAAGTTGAATTTACTTCAAAATACTAATACAATATAACATTCACCACCTCGTGGAGAACATCTACATATGGAAGAATGCCCTTTGGTCTCATTAATACATGAGCTACATTTGAAATAACAATAGATCTGGCATTTAGTGATATGAATGAAATCATATTAATCTATCTTGATGGCCTTATAGTGTTCTCAAAGAAAATATAAGATCACTATGAACATCTAAAAATTATATTTTGTAAGACACATAGAATATCTTTGAATTCTAATATGTCCATATTTACAGTGATTGAAGGTAAAATCTTGGGACCTATGGTTTCTAAATAAGGAAATAAGATTGGTATAAATAAGGTAAAATCAATTTAGAAATTATTTTTACCTACTAGCAAACTTGGCATGCATTAATTCTTTGGTAAGGTCTACTTTCTTAGAAAATATGTTCCTAATTTCTTTGATCTAACAAGACATATTATTTAGATGATGTGAGGGAATAAATATTAAAAATGGAACAATTATGAGAAGAACTCTTTTGATGAAGTCAAAGAGGCTATTTCTAAATCACTCATCTTGACTTGCCCAAATTTTTGAAAATATTTCATTATTTACTATTATTCTTCTACATATACATTATTATCCATCTTGGTACGAAAAAATGAAAAATGCATTGAATCTCTAATTTCTTTAATGAGTTATGGAATGAGATCAAGTATTTATTGATAAAAAAAAAATTGTATATGTTATGGATAAAGTGGTGAAACATTTTAGGTTTAATATCTTGAACTCCCACACAATCATGATGGTCCAAGATCCAGCATTCAAATCAATTTTAACTCAATAATAACTTAGATCAAAGAGAGGAGGATGGTAATTCACTAAAATTTTGCTTTATTTTATTTAGATAGAAAGTTGTAAAACTTGAAAGAAGGGTAAGGTTAATAAAACTTGGATATGTTGTGCACATGGGAATATAGATGATTTTCAATACTCCTCTTTGTTTGAGGATGACCTATAGATAAGAAAGCAATCTAGAAAATGTTGGATTAGTGGCATAGTAGGGTGGACTACCTATCATGAGCTAGATTTAAGAAGCAAAATATTCCATAGAGACTATCAATCCACACTTTTAAAACACTTAATTTATGTTAAAATGAAAATGGGTGCTTACATGAAATAATAGATGGTACTAAAATCAAATACAATAAATGCTTGAAAAGAAACAAGTGATTTTGATTAAAAATAGAAACAAATGATTGAATGTTAATGCTAAATCACTCAAAATTGATTCAAAAAATAATTTGAAGTTATATGATAATATAAAAACTCATAAACTAGGATTTAGATATGGGTAGGTAGGTCAAATTATTTGGTTGTTATAACATGACACATAGTGATTGTCGATAGTTAGGTATGACCGTTGATAGTTAGGTGACCGTCCATGGTTATTAACCATCGATGGTTAGAAATTTCCATTATTAGTTAGGTAAAACCATCAATGGTTACTATTAGATTTGGTTTGGGAAGAGAAGTCTATTGGGGAGGTTATAGAGACGTTCTAAGAGTGATGTTTGGGTTGAATGTTGGTTACGAGATAGAAATCTATGCTTGAAGGTATCTAGTTTGGGAGTTGGGTGTTTGGATGATTGGAATAGGTTATGGATGGTTTTGGGTAGGAGTTAAAATGTTTGGAGTTGCAAAAATCCAACATAAGAAAATAATATGAAAGGAAAATAAAGGGGAACAACACAAACAATGAAACAAATAGAGCTAATTAATGAATCTTGATAAAAAAGCATAGATGCTTAGCTTTTAAGTGTTATTAGTCTGAGGAATGTTGGTGTTGGTTGAAATCTTGTTGTGGATCTTAGAGTAATGTTAGTAGAGTAATGGTACATTGGCTTAAGGTAATGAGTTGCAGAAGCACCCTAATCCTCTTACCTAGTTCCTGGTTCACTAGGAAGATTTTAGATTTACCTGGGAGTTAGAATCTCTTGCCCTTGAATTGATTCATTTAAAAATTCTCTTCATATTTTAATATATAGAAAAAGAGGGTTAAAATGAAGAGTTTAATAAATTATTTATCAAACAATCACACCTATAGTCTAATCATGTATTGATCATGTGAATAATAAAATAAAATTAGATAGCTGGTAATCAATAAGTGAGTTGCAATCAAATTGTAGCTGATTCCTTGGTCATGCAAGAGCTTAAGTAATCCTTGGTGGTCTAGGTAAACCATCAATAGTCAAGGGCTGAATTTTGATGGTCGAGGGGACATAGTCAAAATTGGCTAATCTACCAATGACTAGTGGTCAATTCCTTGGGAAATGGTCTAAGGTTAATAATGGGAGAATTAGTAAATAATCTAACCTAAAGGGGGCCAAGGGGTGGCTTAAGGTTAATGTGACATCTATAGCCATGGTGTATGTTTTTCTAGTGTCTATATTTTACCCCTTTTTATTATGTAGTTTGTATCAGTAATTTGTAAAACAAAAAAAATAGAAGGTTGGTTGGATGCCCTAAGTATGGGAGGAGGTGTTCCCCTCAGACCAAAAATTGATGAGGTGAAATAGAGTCAGTGTTAGGTTTGACAAGTGGATAGGTTGGTGTTAAGAGTGGTTGGGTGGGCATTTAAATGTGAAAAAATGCACAAAATGTGACTAAGTGTGAGATCATAGATTATGCATAGACTAGGATTCCATAGTTGAGGTAGGTGGTAAAATAAGGTTGGACTAGAAAGATAAGTGATAGGGTAACTAAGCCACAGCATTAGGCATAGCTGGTATGGGTTAATAATATAAACTCAAGTATCTTAGGCAAAGTTAATGTATTTGAAGGTATACAAAAATTAGATGTGATCCTAAGAAAATAAAAATGGTTAAAGGTGTCAAGAACACAAAGGGTCGTGCTTCAAGGCACCTAAATGGTTGGTGCACAAAAGTGGCACAATTTATTTCAAATATGGCAAGGTAATCAATGCGGTCAAAATGACCAAGGCAAATTTATCATAAAAGGTGTAAAAGGTGGGTCAAATGACCAAGGTTGAGATTAATGGGTTGATTGGTTGGTAGAGAATAAGGTTAAATTTACTTTGTTTGGTCAAATTTGGACCCTTTTCTTGGTAAAAAGGTGAAAAAAGAATGTTTAAAAGACCAACAAAGATCTTAAGATGAAATAGATTTGTTGGATGAGGGGTTAAGATGGTAAAAAATAAAGTAGAGTGAGAAAGACCCTAAGTGGGTTGACCATCAACAGTTAAGGTCAATCATCGGTAGTCACCTAGTGACCATTGACGGTTAAACATAAGCCCTAAAAGGGTGATTGTAAAAGGTTAAATGATGTATTATTTACTCATTTACTAATATTGACCTACAATGTTTCTACCTTATTAGTTGAAAAAATGATATTGATTTATAGTCTCATGCTAGCTACGTGAGTGAGGATTGATCGAGGTTGGACTATAAGGTGGAGGTTGATCAAGGTGGGCCAGAGCAGGTTAGAGTGCCAGTGAGGATGTAGTCAGGTAGAGGTAGATCATGGAGCTGAATGGTAGTGGTGGTACTAAAGGCTCCACCATTATGGAGGATATGTAGCAAAATAGGGGATGTAATTAAATTTGTAGTTTTTATTATTTATTTGTTGTTGTTGTGGTGGGTAGGATTGGAAATAAGGGTTTTGAGTTTTTAGTAGGAAATTGGTAGGGGGTTGGAAATAGGTTGAGGGAGGGAAGGTAAGGGAGGGGGTAAGCTGATTTAGGTAGTATTGTAAGCTTTTTATTGATTTTTGTTAGGTATTGGTGGGTTAAGGCAAGGGTTTGGTCATCGGTGGTTACCATATAGTGACCGTCAATGGTCACTATCAACCATCTTTGGTCAATAGGTGATCATCAAATGGTTGATGTGTGGACTATCATCAGTCCACCATTGAACTATCGATGGTCAAGGTTTGATCAATGATAATTCTATAAGGAACCATCAATGGTCGACACTCAACCATCGATAATTGGTATAAGGTTAGCGAATAGGGTAGAGAAGGGTAGAGGAATAGGTGAAGGGATTTTTTAGACATAGGTAAAGGTATGGTTTAGGTAGAAGTAGATAAGTGTGGGATAGATAAGGTGAATAGGTTAAGGTTAGAGGTAGATTTAATAGGTAAAAGGCAAGGGAAGCTAATGGATGAAGGTAGGAGTAGGTAAGGGTTTGGTTAGGCCTTAAAAATGGTATAAGGTAGAAGTGAGTAGGGGTAGGTTTAATAAGTAAAATACATAGGTCATGGTTAAAATGGTAAGGAAAAATAAGGGAAACATTTAACCTTGTAGGTGAGGGAGTAATTATAGATGCAAGACCAAGTGCCTCAACTCTTAGATGAGGTATGTAGGTCTATGATAGACCAAGAGTAGGAGTACATGACAACAGTGGGCTTAGGTGGTATGATATTTTACTAGCACAGATGAGAGATGTGATGATGTTGGTAGCCCTCATTGAGAGATGGGACCTAGCTACCAACACTTTCTTGATACTAACAAGAGAGATTACCATCCTAATAGAGGACATTCACCAAATTTTGTAACTACCAATACTGGATGAGCTGATAGAGCATATTGATAGTGAGGAGTGAGATGTGCATATGGATCAATAGTTAGGTATGAACTTTGTTCATGTCGAGTGGAATATAGGAGGATTCCATTATTTGCCTATATATCACATGGATAGGGGAAGGAGATAGTTTATCATGATGATGATGATAGTTATTACCTACTATGCACTCCCAAATTCTATCACTGGTAGATTTCCCTTTTATTTTTAGGTGTTCTTATTAACATGATGATCGATCAAACAATATTTAATTGGGCCCCAATTTTACTAGGTCATATCTATTAGGAGTTCTAGGGATACATAGTACATAAGAGGTATGACTTTAGCATCAAGTTTGTTCTAAACTATTAGGCATATGAGCACATCATGGTGCTACAACCAGGTGGATTGCCATAGAAGGCATAGGATTAGGGGGATTTTAGAGTTGGATTTATGATATGGAGAGGTTACTACATACTCACACCACCTGAAGGAGTAGCATTATACTTGGAGTGGTACAGAGATAGGTTAGAGTCACTAGTGGATGAGGAGGTTATCTGAAGGCTATATACCAAATTCCTAGCATGGGTAAGCTATGCTAGGTAGACCTTATCACTGTAGAGTTACATATGGATATATGGGAGATGGGAGCATGAGGTGGAACTCATCCCATTTGACAATATTAGGAGATAGTTTGAACTTGTTCAGGGTGTCCTAGGTGTTTTTTTGAGGTATAAGAGAGAGGATGTCGAGGCACCACTACCTCTAGCATAGCCTAAGGAGATAAATATTGACTAAGAGGAGCTACTAATGGTGGCATTTATTCATGATGTAGGTGTTATGTCAAATTACCTTGTATGGTTTTAGGTGCATTATGTAGTGGTAGTGTTTGGAGGAGATGGTATACAATAGCCTCCCAGTGTAGACATGGTAGAGGGTGGTGGGGACTAGATAGATGTGGATGCCCCTGAAAGGTAGACACTCATCACAAAGAGATATCAGGCATGAGTGACACTAGTTTTAGCATAGATAACTCTATTAGTGGTGACTATAGAGAGATATAGCATAGGGCCAGTGACTACCCTTATGTACGAGAGGTATATAGCACGAGTGCATCTAGCCTTGGTGATAAAAGAGAGGGATGTTATTAGATAGGTAGGAGAGTGGGAACCTAAACCTAGAAGACCATTAAGGACCATTTTTGTAGCTAGTTATATGGTCATGGTCAAGGATCTTAGATATTATGAGGCAATGGTCTTTAGATAGCTTGAGATGAGCCCTAATATGCTGAGTACAGAGCAGTGGTTACTAGGGGATCTAGTAATACTACACTAGGTCAGTGGTTAGCATGTATGGGTGCATAGAAAAATATTATAGATGGATATGCTCTAGGGAGAAATAGTGACCCTCTACCTTATACTCTTATGAGATGCCTATTTTGATGTATTATTTGATTTTGATACCAACCTGTAAATTGACGTAGTGAGATGTACACATTATTGTGAGAGACATGGATATTATTATGATGTATGATTATATATGACTATGATCTTATTGATATGATTATGGGTTATGTATGCTGTTTATGTTTATGGTTATTTTTTGATATTCTTGATGTGATGATGTTGTTTATGATATGATCATGATGTTATGATTAGCATTTCTCTTATTCATAGATACATACTAAATTATATGTTCGAAATGTGGGTATTTAAAATTAATGAATCTATGCTTCCTTATCTAGATAGACATGTGATGGATAACATATGTGGATGACTCATTTTAGTTATAAAATAAAGGATTAACATGTCATAGATGTGAAAAATGGTTATTATTAGTTGATATGATTGGTTAGAAGGGTGAAATGAAATTGATGTATGAGATGGTTAATTCATTAAAAAAATTGAAGATTTAAAACATATAAACAAATAAAGTAAAAGCAAATCACAAAATAAAACACATATTTGGTATTTAAATGTTTTTAATGAATTGTATTTGATTATATGAGGGTTAATTAATCTTAAAACACATAGGTAAGTTTAGACAACAAAGCTACATGTGAGAAAAGAAAATAAAGATAAAATAATACAAATACAATCATCTTAGTGAATGCATAAACAAATTAGTTTGAGAAATCAAGAAGGATGCATAATTATTTTTAATTGGTGAGGACTAAAACAAAAGGAATCTAAGATCAGTTTATGATCATAATCCCTCCACATGATTTGCATAAGAATTCGTTAATTGGTTTAAAAGTTTCATGATCACATAGTGTCAAGTAAGTTCAAAATCCCTTGTTGTATAGAAGGTGTAAAGGGGAGATGGATGATTAAAATAACCTTCTTTTTAGACTAGCATGCCTCTTTTATAGGTTACCAAAGAGCTAGTATGAAATAAACTATATCATAGATGGTGTTTACTGATCAATGTTGGAAGTCTACTCATGAAAGCTGATTGTGGCTTCCAAATAATGGGTTTTTTGATATTTTTGTTATTAATTTGAGAGGTTGGAGAAGCTAATCAATGTGAGAAGCTTCCATGAAATTTCTTTCTTTTAAAAAAAAAATTACTTAGCCATCCTTCAAGGGAATGGTCTAATCATTTTGAGACTTGTTTTAGGCTTTGTGATAGTTGTTCTTCAAGGGAGTAGTCTACCTTACCTTGAGAAATTTTAATTGGTTTTATTAGTTATCCTTCAAGGGAGTAGTCTGTTAATGCTATAAATGACCCATAAGATAGATGATTATTAATTTTTTTGCTTTTGATGACATAAACTTGCTTATATAGGCTAAAAGGCTTACTTTTATGAAGGCAAAACTAAAGCACAAGAAGGTTAAAATAGTGGGTAAAAGGATTATTTGAGAGATAATGACCATGGGATTCCATCTTATTAGGGATGAAAAGTATCCATGAAATCATGCCATGGGTACAACCATTATACCCATATTTAGGACAAATGCTAAAAATGTGATGGAAAATCACATGATTTTGTTCTTTAATCAGTAGTCCTCAAAGGGAGGGGATGAAGGTGAAAATCTTGTAAAATAAGGAATGAGCTGAAGTTAGATAGAAGGTGAGTTTGATCTTATTTAAAAAAATAAAGGGCATATATGAACCATTGAATGGCTTAGGTTTTAGTTTCCCCTCAAGATAGGATAACTGATAAGCTCTTGATCCATACTTGTGTGTAATGATCTAAGGTCTAATCCAATTGAAAGAAAACTTGTCTTGCCTACTTTTTCCATATTAGTTACATGATAATTTTCCTTTAAGATGAGGTATTTGTTATTAAATTCTCATTTTCTTAGATTTTTGTTATAGTCATTTTCATTTATTCTTGATAGACACGAAGATGGTTAAGCATGGCCATGATTCTCATCAAGTAGTTCAAGTTGGGCTAAACATTCCTAATGATAATCACCCTTAAAAATGATATCCTTTAGGTATATGTGAAGAGAGGGAATTTAGACTTCAAGAGACAAGACAACCTTTGCTCCAAAGATAAGAGAGAAAGGGGTAGCACCCATATGGGTTTGAATGCTAGTATAATATGCCAATAAGGTGAAAGGGATGCATAAATGCCAATCCTGACTAGATGTATTAACCATTTTAGTTAACATGTTATTTAAGGTTTTTTTAGAAGCTTCAACTTGTCCATTAGCTTATGGATAATGGGGCAAGGAGAAACTCAACCTAATTCCAAACACATCACAAAGACCTTGGACCTTTTGATTCTTGAAATATTTACCATTATTAGTGATTATCTTATGAGGGACATCAAAATGATAGATAATGTGATGGTTAATAAAATTGATAATATTTGTGGCTTTAATTAAGATGAAAGGAATAACCTCCACCCATTTAGTGAAATAATCTATCATGGTTATGATATAATGATGTCATTATTGAGAATGGAAGTTAATTTCACCAATAAGATTTAATCCCCATTTTGATAAGGGTTAAAAATATTTGGATACTTGGAGACTATGACTAGGTGCATAATGTAAATTGGAGTGTTGTTGAAATTTAACACACTTCTTCACATAATCACAATAGTCCTGGTTAAGGGTGGGCCAATAGTAGTCAAAGCAAATGATACATTTAGTGATAGTTAGGCCACTAAAGTGTCCCCCATAAATCTCGTCATGCATTTTTATGATAACATGAGAAATTTCATGACTACATAGGCAATAGAAAAGGAGATCATCAAAGCCACACTTTTAAATAATTCCCCTAGTAGGTTATAATGATAGGTACTTTAAATAAATTCTCTTTGACCATTCTTACAAAGATTGGATAGAATGATGCCTAGGTTGAGATAGTCGAAGATCTGCTTATACCAAAGTTTGGGTTGGGTCTCCTCCACACTAAAGATTGAAGGAGGGTTTGATTTGGTATAAGAAGGCTTAGTAATATGATGGATAATGACAAATATCTTAAATTTAGAAGGTGTGTATGGGATTTGGTAAGCAAGGGAAGCCATTGTAATGGAAAACTTGTTTGTAGATTGTGGAATGGTTTAAATAAGGTAATATTCAAATGATGATAAAAGTAAATCAACTAGCTATTTATATTATTGAAAGACATCATTTTTACTTTGATAAGAGCTATTGATTTAATTGACCATGAGTTAGGAGTCACTAAAAATACTGATCATCTGGACTCCCAAGGCTAAAGTAGTTTAGAGACCTATAATAAAGGCTTTGTACTCAGCCATGTTGTTGGTACAATAAAATCAAGCTTGAAAAATAAATTAAGGGATTCCCCATTAAGGGAGATGAGAATGATACTATCAGCCCCACCACATTGGTACTTTGATCCATTGAATAACATGGTCATTTTATAGGTGATTTCCTCTTGAGAAAGAGTCATAATGGACTCATCAAGAAACTCAAGAGGATAAGGTTGGTTGTCTATTAAATGTGCTTTGGCCAATTGGTCAGTGATGGCTTGCCCTTTAATTGAATTCTATTGAAGGAAATCAAGATCAAAATTAGCCAAAATCATGAGCCATTTAACCATAAATTGGTTTTGGTATGGCTTGGAGTGCATATACTTGAGTGGTTGGCATTGGTTATGACATAGGTCTTGGGGTTGAGAAGGTAACAGCAGAGTGTAGAAGCCGTGAAGACTAAGGTGAGGCAAAGTTTTTTGGTTTGGGTATACTGAGTCTCATATCTATAAGCATTTGGATTATATAGTAGATAGCTTGCTCTTTATTCTACTCATCTTGATGTAAAATCATTTCCCCTAAAGAGTGGTTGGTGGTGGAAATAAAAAGGTAGAAAGGTTGATCCTCCTTGGGAGGAATGAGGACAAGTGGAGAAAGAAAGTACTCTTTAAGTGAATAAAAGGCCTATTGGTAGTCTTTATTCCACTTAAAAGATACATATTTTATAATAAGGTATTAAAAAGGTTGACATCTATAAAATAGTTGAGAGATGAAGTGATGAATGGATTGGTGCTTCCCTGGCAAACTATAGAGTTTCTTGAGGTAGGTCAAAGGAGGCATGTCAAGGATAGCTTTAATTTTGGTGGGATTAAATTTTACTCCTTGAATAGATATGATAATCCAAAGATTTTTCTTGACAAGACCCCAAAAATGCATTTCTTAGGGTTAAGGCAAACATGGTAATGGATGAGGCATTCAAAAATAGCCTTGATAATTGCTAAATGATTTTTATGACATTTAGATTTACCAAGAAGGTCACCTACATAATCCTCCATGGTTTTGTGAATAAGGTCATGGAAGATATAGGTCATGACACATTAGTAGGTTACACTAGAATTTTCAAGCCAAAAGTCATGACCCTATCACATAAGGTTCCCCATGGGGTGATAAAATTAGTTTTATGTTGGTCTTTAAGGGCAATAAATATTTGATTATAGCCTAATAAATTATCTATAAGAGATAGCATCTCATGGTTGGTCTTAAGACCATCAAGTTAGTCAATAATTGGTAAATGGAAGTCATCCTTTGGGAAAGTAAAGTTAATATTGTGGAAATTCACACAAATGTGAAGTTCCCCTATTTCTTTGGTGATAGGGATGACATTAGATACCCATTGGGGATAGTCAATGGGTTAGATGAAATTTAGAGATAAGAGGCATTGAAGTTCTTCTTTGACAAGAAGGGCTATGTGAGGGTGCATCTGACGAAGCTTATACTTGATAGGCTTGGTATCATGGGTAGTAATGATATTATGGGTATCTATGGAAGGGTCAATCCTTGGTGTGTCCTTTTAATACCAAGAAAATGATATGATACAGTCTCACAAGAAGGAGGGAAAATCCTGAAGCTTCGAGGAATCTAGTAATTAGTCAATTTTGATAATGTGTGGATTATCTTGAGTACCAAAGTTGAAATCCATGGTAGATTCATTCAACATGGTTCAATTCTTAGGAGGGAAATATTTTTAGATAGATAAATCTTCTACACCAAGATAGGCAAGAAGGGAATCATCATCTTGACACTGAATGATATTAATGGTAGGAGAATCATCTTCTACCATCTCAAGATGATTCAAAGGAATGGTTATGGTTTCCCCATATTTTTGATAAGTTAGAGGTCTAGGTATAATCACAATGAAAAAAATTAGAGGGAATGATATCAAAATCCTTAGATTTTGATGGTGAAGGGGTTGGTGAGGATGGAACTTATTCATCAATGATAATAATGGGAGGTGAATTGGTTGACTCTTTAAGTGGAACAAATATAAGACCAAATCTCTCATGAGGCTTTTGGGTCTTAAATGGAAAAAATCATGTGGTCCATGCTCATAATGTCTTAGACCAAATCCATTCTAAGCACACCTATGGAGGTATGTCTTGGTGAACTCTAGTTTATTTAAATAGGATAAATTAGAGGTGAATGGTCAAGTAGAAGAAGAAGGAGAGGTGGAAGAAAGTAGTTGATCAAGTCCCCCATAGACAAGATTAGTTTGGAGATTGGGAGGCCCAAAAGGAATAATGGTTATGATGTTGGAATCATTACTAAGATTTTGGTCAAGGTTCCCATACTCTTGGAGAGTAGGGAAGGCATCCAATGTCAAGAGGTGATACTCCCCAAGTGAGAGACATTAGAATGTTGACTCCAAGGGGTCCTTTGTGGGGATTTGGGTATGAGGGATGGATGAACTAGTTAAGGCTTGGTTTATGGAAGAGGTGGATTCATCCTTGGTTGGTAAAGGTTTAGTGAATGGAAGGAGGAGGAAATCATTGGGCTAGTACGTCATGTTTCATGATGTAAAAATACTTGGGTCAACTCATATGCTAACTACTTAACCTTTGTGTTCATACTTGATGCTCTGATTTAGGGTAGATGACACACAATTCATGAAACTAATCCAATGGCATCCAAGTATAAAATTGTACTATAACTCACCTTCTACTATGTATAAGAGCTTAGGAAGTGTGTGAGGTCCTAAATGAATATGAAGGATGGCAGTTCCTAGAGTTGTTACCATAGTGTCATTGAATGAATGTATCACCATTATGGTTTTCAATATAATATTCTCCAACAATTTTAGCTAGTCATATGCATGGGAGGAGATAATATTGATGCTAGATCCTCCATCAATCATAACCCTTTTGATGTGGGTTTGGTTGATGTACGGGGTAATGAAGAGGGGAGGATCAAGATCCTATTGATGAACAGAGGGTGTTTTTAAATCTATAAAGATAACAAGGGTGGAATTTTGAAGGGATCTAACAAAGGCTATTAGAGGTTATGGATATTTTAGTTGAACCTCTGTGGTATGAAAAGCCTCTATCATCACCTAGTAGTGATGGGGTGAGGTATTTGTTAGTTCATATAAACTCATATGCATCAATGTTTGGTGAAATTGCTTTAGAACTACTTTTGGATTGACTCAGAAGGGTTGTATTGGGAAGCACCCAAGATGGACACTTTGGGTTTGGGTGAAGGTGAAGGTTTTTGGGTTTGGTTGGGTGATTGAGTGGTATAGGAAGGGTGTGTCCACGTAATTAACACCTTTTCCTTCTCTTTATCGTTTTTTTGGGATTGTGATCATGTGACCACATGGATGGTATGGATTTTAGAAAAATTTAGGTTAGAGGACTACTTCAGTCCCCCTCACTCTTAGATGGGAGTGTGGGAGTAGGTAAGTGTTGGGTAGTTACTTATGATTTTTGGAGTGGTGGTGGACTCATGGGAATTTCTTCTAATAATAATTCATCCTTATCACATAGGTGGTGGACTAGGACTTGAGGATTTTTACAATTCTCTATATCATGCTCAAGTGTTCTATGGTATGAGCAAATTAGATTGCCATTAAACCAAGATGGCTTAGGACTATGGGGGTCAAATGGTTTTATATAAGGCAAAGTCAAACAAGAAACTTGTAATAATCTTTTTAGGATGGTTGAGTAAGACTTAAGAAAAGGTGGTAATGGTGTTGGGGCTTTGGCTTTGACTTTTGGGGTAGAAGCCTTTTTAGGAGTAGGCTTCATGATGGGAGTTTTGAGTGGTGTGATATTCTTGGTAGGTGTTTTTGGAGTATATTTCTTGGGGGTTAATGGGTTGGAGGTAGAATGTGTAGAGGTAGATGGTTTGTAGGTAGAAGGGTTAGAAATAGAAGGCTAGGTAGTGGATGGTTAGGAGGTAGAAGGTTTGGAAATAGAAGGTTTGGTAGTGGATAGTTTGGAGCTAGAAGGCTTGGAAAGAAGAGGTAGAGGTGTAGCTAAAATAGTAAGTTAGGTTTGGGTTGTCTTTGCGAGACTTGTTTTATTAATGTAAGGATGAGGTCCTATGATGAAAGAAGAATGTGGTCCTAAATTAGAAGGCAATGCAGAAATGGGTGGTAAGATTTTGATTTTTGGGATCCTAGGTGGCTCCATTTTATTGGTTGGCTTAACATGGGGTTTCTTTGGTGGGCTAGATGGTGATAAATCCAAATTTAATGAAGGGTAAGTAAGGCTCTGAGTAGGGATCATGCCTAGGTTTTTTGTGGGATTTATTGATATGGTAGAAGGTGCTTGGGATACTTTGGGTGTAGTTGGTTTGGTTGGTTTAACTATGGTTTAAGAGGTAAAAGTTTATAATGGTTTGGCTAGGATGATAGAGGATTCACTAGTTTAAGTGGAAGGTTCAATTTAAAATGGTATAGTTGAGGGATCTTGCTTGGTTAGATAGGGGAGCCCAATATGGTGCCAAAATGTAGCACAATCCATGTTGGGTTGGGATAGGTACTCCAAGTTTTGAACTAGTCTATAAAAAGGTTTATAGATGGGTTTGGTTCCTTTGGTATTGGTCTCAAAGGAAAAACCCATGGATTGAGAGAGGGGAGAGATTACCTTGTCATTTTCTTTAATAAAAATATCTAAGGTTTTGGAAGGTAATTATTCCATGCGAGGAGTAGGTAAAGTGACATATTCCTTAGGAATGCTTTTTAAACTAAGAATGGATTGCTCTATGATGGAAGAGAAAGGTATGGTGGTAATGGTTGATGTAGAGTAATTTTTACTTTACATCATTTTAATTTCTTTCAGTCGAGCACTACAATTTTGGTCCCTTCACATCTTGGATGTAGTGGCAGAGTTTTGAAGTAGAGAGCAGAGTCATTTTTGCCCAAGTGTCGAAATGCAGCAGATGCTACCAAGTGTCACCCTCCAACACAGGTCCTTTCCCCCTTTTTGTTCCTTTCATTTCATTTTTGGCCTAAGTTTTGAATTCGAGTGGAAGCTACCAAGTGTCACTTTCCAAAACATGAAGTTGACTAGGTGGCACCTTTTGAGGCCCTTTTTGTAACTTTTGGGAAAGCCACAAAATGTGCCATGTATCTAGTAGTAGAAATCAGAAGCCTCCACGTGTAAGCATCCACATCCCATAGAGGCACCACGTTTCATTCTATTTTTTGGCAAAGACTTTCAACAAGCTTAGTAGTAGAGTGGAAAGTGCCAGTTGGCAATCACGAAAGGCCCTAAACTATGTTTTTAAAGAAGTAGCAAAAGTCACCACGTGTCAGCATCTGAGAAACTTTGGTTCAATGCCTAGGTCCAATGCTTTGGTTCGACACAAAAAGGCATCATTTTATTTTGCTTAAGTGCCAAGAAGTAGCAAATGCTCCCAAGTGTCACTCTTCAAGCCCCTTCTTACTCCATCCCCAAAAGAAGCGAAATGCACCACATACCCCTAGTAGAAGAAGCGAAAGATGCTACATATCTTCCCAAGAGCAGTAGAAGTCACCACGTGTCAACTTCTGAGGGACTATCCTCAAGCCTAATTACTGAATAGAGATTATGGTGGACCTCAGGTGTTACTTCAAAGGTTTGTGGAAGAGCTAAGTGTCAACATGCAAAGCCTGCCACCTACGTCCATCCCATTCTTAAGAGTTGCTAAAGTAAGGAGTACAGTGAGTTTTGGTAAAATCGTAAAGTATCAAGGAATAAAATTGCAATAGGTGTCAAAGGTAGAGCATTCTTGAGTAGAATAAAGAGAAAGAAAAAGTGGCCAAGTGTCATTCTCTGATGCCCTCTAGACAAAAAGAGAATTTTCATGGAATAACTAAGTTTCCTCATGTCCATCTATATGTTATAGCAAATATGGAGGGAAACTCGGTGAGAGTTATTCTTGGTAGATAGAATAGTGCACCAGGTAGATTTTTGGGGCTTTTAAGCATTAAAGGGCCATCTATTTTGTCCCCTATAGGTAGAGGTAGAGTAGATAGTTGAGCAGCCAAACAGGTGATGGAACAAGAAATTTAGGTGTGAAGGGAGGTACTAGACATGAACCACCATGTCGTAGTCAGGGCAGTTCTTGATAAGACCAAGATACATCTGAAGCATTGAAAGCACTGTTTGTTTTTTCCCTTGTGAGTTAAGGGCAGAGTAGATTTGTGCAGGAAAGAAAGAGATGGAAGGAGACATCTACGGCTATAAAAGAAGAAGAATTGTAAAATCAAGGGAAGGGGGGATATTCTCATAGTTTTAGACTTCTAGAGTTTCTGACTAGTAATATCATTTGCTCTTGTCTCAATTTTCTTGAGTTTGTAAAGTTGATGTAACTGTGCATGTTTTTGTGCCTTTTATGTGGCTGAATGAATTAAGAAGATTTGAGCTCCATGCCTTGGTTGGTGTTATCTATGTCATTTGCAAAGTAGTCTATGCTATAGATTCTTTGGAGTTGTGATTAGAAATGTCATTTTCTTTTGTCTCATTTTCTTGATTTGGAAGGTTTACATAACTGTACATGAATTCTGCGCCTCTTATGTGATTAGAGGATTCTATTAAGAAGATTGAACACTATGCCTTTATTGACATTTCCTATATCTCAACAAAAGACCTCCCTATTATGAGCCTCTATCTCTGTTATTCCAATCTTTTACATTGATCATGCACTTGTCTGGTCTTAAATGTAATTGAATAATATAATAGTCTCACTATGCTTAAGTTAGGATTAGGATTACACTCAGGCACATCACCATAGTTAGGTTTCATTTCCTGCACTTGCATTTATGTTTAAGTCTCCTATCCCTTTTCCCCAACACCTGATAAAAAGAAGAGACCAGCTTCTCTAAAATTTGGAGGTTGTTTCAAGCTGCATCATCCCATAGCTTGAAACTTCCCATTGTTGATTGATTAAGATCAAGCACAATTTTCATCATCAACAGTTTCTAGCACGCCCAGTGGGACTCATCTTGAAGTTTTTCAAGACCATATGAACCAAAGAGATATGAGGAGTCAGAGCTATGGACCAGTAACTAGATCATAATCTGCTACAAATCTAGATATTCTTTTATCACCTTTGATAATTAATCCAAGAAGAAGAGCTAACCAGTTTATACCAGTACCAAACATGGGAGCCCATGTACCCCCAAGAAATTATGCAAGCTGGAACACTGGTAGCCCCTTAATCCTCCCAACACCATGAGCTATTTGGGATCCTATCTCAGTAAATGCTCTAAAAGCTCTACCCAAATTTAGTGGGCAAGACTCAAAAACACCCGTGGAACATCTTCAAGATGTATCAGATGTCTGTGCCATACATGGTGTCACACAGCAAAATGTGGCCTTAAGGTTGTTAGTAGCCTCATTCAAAGGAAAGGCTTTAGAATGGTATTGGTATTTGACCCCAAATACCATATCTAGATGGGACCAGCTCGGAGATCAGTTCTTTGAAAGATTTGTAGAAAAGGGAGAAGTCTTCTTTGTTACAGCAGTTAATCACCATTCAAAGGGGACCACAAGAGGACATTACTGACTTCAACACTAGATTCTAGAAAACTTGGGACAAAATCCCTATTACAGCTAAACCACCTCCTGGTATGGCCATAGTATTTTATCTCAAGGCTTTAAATTTAGATATATCTATTATGATTCAGTCACTGGGAGGACACACTTTGCCAGCAGCTTATGACCTTGCAGTCAAAGCTAAGAATCATTTAATTAATGCCAAAAAGTTACCTCCAAGGCCTCCTATGCCTATATTTCTAGAAATTACCTTACCCTTACCTCAAGAAGTTCCTAAAGTTGTAAGCCCACCTGTGTCCATGTATACTTACCCTCCATCATCTGCAAAGCAATCGGTCCCTACTCAATCATCTGAGATGGATGATATTAAGAGTATGTTGAGGACATTCTCCAATGAGCTGATTAATATAAAGAGGCAGCAAAATACTTTCCCTAAGCCTCCTTATCAAGGATATCAAGGAAATAGGTGTTCATCCCAACAAAACCAATATCAAGGCCCTTCAAGGTAAACCAACCATCAACCAACAAATTAATTAGTTACAGTTCCCACACCCTCACAAACCATTCCTCCCAACTCAAATAGGGAGATGGTTCTAGGTCAGAATAATTATGTGGATGATACTAATGCTTGGTGTTTCCCTTGTAATGATGCTCACACACCTAGAGATTGTCCTAAGGGTAATCTACAAGAAAGAGTGGTGGAACAGAGAAGAATGGATGGTTAGTTTGCCAGTACCAGTAACAATCAAGCCTACCAGTCTCTCGATATGTAGAATTCAGTTCTAGTGGCTCAGATGCAAGGAATGTCCTTGTAATAAGAGGAAGAAATAGCCCCTGAACATGCTTTGTTCTCTTGGGTTGAGGATGAAGAAGCAGTTTTCTTGAACGAAGCATCTACCTCCCAAAGGCCAATAGTGCAATCTAATTATTACACTAGATCAAAGAGGAGGATGGTGGAGCAGCTTGAGATTGTAAGTGGTCAAGTCAAGAATAATCCTTCATCTCAAGGGCAAAAGAATGCTGATATTAGACAAGAAGTGCCTCAGTTGGTACAATATCAAGGGGTTCCTACCCAGATTTAGGAAAAAATGAGGTATCCCTATAACCAAAAAACTCAGTCCTTGGGACCAATCAATGTAGTAGACCAATTAAAGAGGACTTTTGCACAAGTGTTTATATGGGATATTTTGGCTATTCCTAAACAAAAGACACTACTTCAAGAAGCTCTACAAGGGCAAGCAGTGCCCAAAAGTGTTGTTACTAAGGAAGGACCTACTGGAAAGGAAAAGATCAAAGATACAGCTCCTCCAATGACAACAGCCTTCATGAACAATGCAGCACAAGTAAGTAAATCCAAGCCATAGCCTTTTTATTTGACTCTGATAGTTGGAAAGAAACTCCTAACTCTGATAGTTGGAAAGAAACTCTTGCATAATGCATTGATATATTCAGGAGATAGCACAACTATGATGCCTAATCAAATAGCTGATGCTTTGAAAATAAATTATGAAGCCCTTGCAAAAGGAGTAATGCAGCTAGATGGCAAAATAGTGCAAACCATAGGGAGAATTAAACAACTCCCCTTGAAGTTATACACATGTCCCAACATAGTGGTCAACCAAGATATAGTTTTCATAGATATCCCTCCTATATTTGGTTTATGTCTATCCAGAGACTTTACAGCAAAAGTAAGAGGATATTTGTCTCTTGACTGGTCTCACCTCATCCTGAGAACCAGATATGGTTCAAATATGAAAATTTTATTTGAACCACTATCCAAAGACCACATCACCAATGAACCAACAACAATATTAGAATTAGATCATGCCATGTTGAATAAATAAGAAAGAAATTTTGTTGAAGAACTAGGAGACTAGACTGAGCATGATCAAGAAGGAGAAAATACCCAGTTGTTGGTTATGATGCATAGCGACCTGTATGGGAATTATGACTCTACTGGTTTGGGCACATATGTCATTTTTGATGAGGATCAAGTGATCCCAAATGTTATAAGGAATGAGGCACCTACTGCTCAAGATTCAGAGGTCTAGACTTTGAATTTTGATGGGGCTAGAAGTAAACATGGTGCCAGAGCAGTAATTTGTCTTACTGCTCCAAATGGTGATAAAATTTTAAGGGCTATCTAATTTCAATTTGCTTGCACTAATAATGATTTAGAATATGAATCGTTAGTACATGGGCTCTTGTTGGCCAAGAAAAAAGGGATAAAGAACCTAAGAGTAAGAGGAGATTTAAAACTAGTAGTAAAGCAAATTAGGGAAAAGGCAGCAGCCAAAACTGTGAGAATGAGATCCTACAGGCATAGGATTTGGGATTTGATAGAATATTTTGAAGCTTTTAATATTGAGATAATCCCTAGAAGTCAAAACTCTGAGGCTAACAGGATGGCTCAGATTGGCTCATAGTTTAACCTAGCAATTGGCCTATTGGTTAACAATGAGTCAGTAAAAGTTATAGTGAGACCAACCATCCCAGACAATGATGAAAATTGGTAAGTGTTTGAAAATGATGCTCAGGTAGTCTCTTTCTTACAACAATTAGATGAGTTTGCAGATCAGTTGCAAACTAAAATTGAAGAGGCATATAGTGATCAGATTATACAATTGAGGACTAACAAGCTCCCCAAGGGATTGATCACCTTAGAAAACTTGTTTGACCTAGAGGATGCAAGCCTAGTAAAGAAAAGGTTCTAGGTAGATAAAGTAGACTATTCTGAGGTAGAGGTGAGTGATGGGAAGAGGCTAAAAGTTGAGAATTTTACAACTCAAGAAGAGAAGGAAAGACTAATTGAATTGTGCTAAAGATATGATAAAGTCATAGCTTGGAGCTATGAAGACCTTCATGGATACAATAGAGACATCATCCAGCACACAATAGAGTTGACTGAAGGGTCCAAACCCATTAGATAGAAATAGAGGCCAGTAAATCCAAGGATCAAGCCTCTAATGGTAGATGAGTTGCAAAAACTTTTAGATTCCAAAATAATATTTCCAATCAAGCACTCTACCTAGGTATCAAATTTGGTCCCAGTTAGGAAAAAGAATGGAAATGTAAGACTGTGTGTAGATTTTAGAGATCTAAATAAAGCATCTCTAAAATACCACTATCCTTTTCCCTCCATGGAACAAATTTTGCAAACTATGGCTGGATTAGAGAAGTTTTCTTTACTTGATAGTTTCTTTGGATATAATCAGATTTGGCTAGTTGAGGAAGACCAGTATAAAACTACTTTCACTACCAAATGGGGTTTATTTGCCTATGCAAAGATGCCATTTAGCTTATCAAATGCAGGAGCCACCTTTCAACAAGCTATGGATATAGCCTTTGGTGAACTTATAAATAAGGTCATCTTAGTCTATTTGGATGACCTCACTATTTTCTCAAAAAATGATGATGATCATTTTGATCATTTAGAATCTGTTTTCAAGAAATGTCAAGATTTTGAGATATCCTTGAATCCCAAGAAATGTATTTTTGTTGTACCTCAGGTTAAAATGTTGGGGCACATAGTCTCTAAGCAAGGGGTTTCTATAGATCTTGAGAGAATTGCAGCTATAATAGACCTACCTCTTTTAGCAAATAAAAAGGCAGTCTAGTCCTTTTTAGGGAAGATCAATTTTGTCAGTAAATACATTTCTAATTTTGCAGGCTTGGTTAGACCAATGACACTCTTGCTAAAAAATGATCTAGTCTTCAAGTGGACTATAAAAGGAAGGCAAGCTTCTGAGGGGGTTAATAAGGCTATCTCAGTATCCCCAGTGCTCAAGAACCCATATTTTTCCATGGCCTTTGTAATGTATGTCTATGGAGGGGAGTCGAGTATTGTTATTGTCTTGACTCAAAAGAATGACAGGCTAGAAGGGGAGCACCCAATAGCCTTTTTCTCAAGAACTCTCAAGGATTATGAGACTACGTACAATTTTATGGAGAGACAAGCCTATGCCATGGTAAAAGCCCTCAAGAAATTCAGGCATCTGATATCAAGGAACAAAATTTTGATACTTGTAGCTCACCCAAGTGTCAAGGAATACATCATGGAGGGGGAGATTACTAAGACAAGAGCCAATTAGATCACTAAGATCCTTGAATATGATGTGGAGATCAGACCCACCAAGCTAGTTAGAGGCAGGGGTCTATGCTAATATATGACCCAAGAACTGGAAAAGATGTTACCTGAGGAAGAAAATTCAGAAAGATAGCCAGAGACAGTGCTAAAACTACAAGAGGTTGATCAAGAATCCTGGGTCACAAGCAGGATTCAATTTATGAAAAATGGGATTTATCCAAGAGAACTCCCTCAAAACAAGAGAATTTATTATAGGATATAGATAGTTCATGTTATTTTAATTGAACAAGTTCTTATCAAAAGAAATTCTGATGGAAAATTGTTAAGATGTGTAGAATAAGTTGAAGAAAAGAGGATACTACACAAAATGCATCATAAAACATCAGGGGGCATTTTTATGCAAAGACCACAGCCATAAAGATGAGACAGGATATTTTTGGCCTGCTTTATTTGTAGATTGTTATCAGCTGGTTAGAAAATGCCAATCCTGCTAGTATTATATGGGGATGAGGAGGAATGCAACCATGCCACTGAGTCCTATAATTCTAGAGGAACCTTTTACTCAATGGGGTCTTGACTTCATTGGAATGATAAATCCAATGTCTAGCATGGGTCACAAATGGATATTACCTGCCACAAACTATTTCACCAGATGGACCGAGGCAGTCCCACTTAAGGAAGTAACAAAGAATGTGATCCTAGATTTTTTAGGGGGTATCACTACTCGCTTTGGGGCTCCTCACACCATCATATCAGATAATGCTAAAGCATTATTAGGGTCTAAAGTATCTGACTTTGCCTTAAGACATGGAATATATTTGAAAACTTCATCTAACTATTACCCTCAAGGTAATGGTCTAGTAGAATCAACCAACAAGAACCTGATAAGACTCATCAAAAAGATAGGGGTTGATCATCACAAAGAGTGGCATAAAGTGCTTAATCTATCACTATGGGTTGATAGAATCACGCCCAAGTAGGTGATCAAAATGTCTTCATATGAATTGGTATATGGAAAATCTGCCATGATTCCCCTAAGCTTGGAAATCTCTGCTCTTCAGCTGATCAAACAAATTGAGATTGAAGATAATGGCCCCATGCAGGTCAGACTCACAAAACTTCTAGAAGTTCAGGAAAAGAGGGATATAGCCCATGATTCATTGATCAAGCATTAGGGAAAGGTTAAGAATTATTTTGATAAAAGGACTTTGAATCCTAATTTTGACGTGGGCTCAATCATTTTAAAATAGGATGCACGGGCCACCAAGCTGGGTCAGCATACCAAATTCAAAGCACTATAGACTGGCCCATGTAAAATCCATGCGTGTAATCAGAAGAATTATTTTAAGCTAGAGTCGATGGAAGGAGAACTAAAGAGATTCTTATAAATGGAATCTATTTGAAACATTTCAATTGACTTGGGTCTCTCATGTATTATAGTTAAATAATTTCCCTTTCTCGCTTTGTTTTTCCATTGTTTTCCCACTTTGATTTTAAATAAGTGTTTTTAAACATATGTTGATGGCTCTTTCGAAGCTGTAATTTTCACAATTGTGATCTCGCGAGAGGTGGAGTTTTCTTTTTGAGCAGGCTCAAAAGTCCTGGGAGTCACCAATAACTATAGAGTAATTTTTACTCTACATCATTTTAATTTCTTTCAGTCGAGCACTACAATTTTGGTCCCTACACATTTTGGATGTAGTGACAGAGTTTTGAATCAGAGGGTGGGGTCATTTTTGCCTAAGTGTCGAAGTGCAGTGGATGCTGCCAAGTGTTGCCCTCCAACACAGGTCCTTTCCCCCTTTTTTTTCTTTTCATTTCATTTTTGGCCTAAATTTTGAATTCGAGTAGAAGCTGCCAAGTGTCACTTTTCAAAACACGAAGCCAACTAGGTGGCACCTTTTGAGGCCCTTTTTGTAACTTTCAAGAAAGCCACAGAATGTGCCACGTATCTAGTAGTAGAAAGCAAAAGCCTCCACGTGTAAGCATCCACATCCCATAGAGGCACCGTGTTTCATTTTATTTCTTGGCAAAGACTTTCAATGAGCTTAGCAATAGAGAAAAAAGTGCCAGTTAGCATTTGCAAAAGGCCCTGAACTACCTTTTTAAAGAAGTAGCAGAATTCACCATGTGTCGGCATCTGAGAAACTTTGGTTCAACGCCTAGGTCCAATGCTTTGGTTCAAAATGAAAAGGCGTCATTTTATTTTGCCTAAGTTCCAAGAAGTAACAGATGCTCCCATGTGTCACTCTCTGAGCCCCTTCTTACTTCATCCTTGAAAGAAGTGGAATGTGCCACATACCCCTAGTAGAAGAAGTGAAAGATGCCACGTATCTTCTTAGGAGCAGCGAAAGTCACCATGTGTCAACTTCTGAGGGACCATCCTCAAGCCTAATTGCTAAATAGAGATTGTGGTGGACCCTAAGTGTTACTTCAAAGGTCTGTGGAAGTGCCAAGTGTCAACATGCAAAGCCTACCACCAATGTCCATCCCATTCTTAGGAGTTGTTAGAGCAAGGAGCATAGTGAGTTTTGATAAAATAGCAAAGTATCGAGAAAGTGGATTGCGACAAGTGTCGAAGGCAGAGCATTCCTGAGCATTATAAAGAGAAAGTAGAAGTGGCCAAGTGTCATTCTTTGGTGCCCTATAGACAAAAAGAGAATTTTTATGGAATAACTAAGTGTCCTCATGTCTATTTATCTGTTACAGCAAAGATGGAGGGAAACTCAATGAGAGTTATTCTTGGTAGATAAAACAGTGCACTGGGTAGATTTTTGGGGCTTGCAAGCATTAAAGGGCCATCTATTTTTTCCCCTATAGGTGGAGGTAGAGTAGAAAATTAAGTGGCCAAACAGGTGATGGAATGAGAAATTTAGGCATGAAGGGAGGTACTAGACATGAACTGCTATGCCACAGTCAAGGTAGTTCTTGATAAGACCAGGATACATCTGAGGCATTGAAAGTGCCATCTATTTTGTCTCTTGTGAGTCAAGGGTAGAGTAGAATTGAATGAAAAAGAAAGAGATGGAAGGAGACATCTGAGGATATAAAAGAAGAAGAATTGTAAAATCAAGGGAAGGGGGGATATTCTCATAGTTTTAGACTTCTAGAGTTTTTGACCAATAATATCATTTGCTCTTGTCTCAATTAGGTTGAGTTTGTAAAGTTGATGTAATTGTGCATGTTTCTGTGCCTTTTATGTGACTAAATGAATTAATAATATTTGAGCTCCATGCCTTAGTTGGTGTTATATGTGTCATTTGCAAAGTAGTCTATGTTGTAGATTCTCTAGAGTTGTGATTAGAAATGTCATTTGATTTTGTCTCATTTTCTTGAGTTGGAAGGTTTACATAATTGTACATGACTTTTGCACCTCTTATGTGATTGGAAGATTCTATTAAGAAGAATGAACACTATACCTTTGTTGACATTCCCTGTATCTCAGCAAAAGACCTCCCTGTTGTGAGCCTCGGTTTCTATTATTCCAATCGTTTACATTGATCATGCACTTGTCTACTCTTAAATGTAATTGAATCCTATAATAGTCTCATTGTGCTCAAGTTAGGATTAGGATTACACTTAGGCGCATTGCCATAGTTAGGTTTCATTTCATACACTTGCATTTTTGTTTAAGTCTCCTATCCCTTTTCCCCAACACCTGATAAAAAGAAGAGACCAGCTTCTCTAAAATCTAGAGGTTATTTCAAGCCACATCGTCCCATAGCTTGAAACTTCCCATTGTTGATTGATTAAGATCAAGGACAATTTTCGTCATCAACAGTTGACTCCTTTGGTATGTCTTCCTAAAGAGAGGTTGATGTCTCTACTACCTCAATAAGTAGAGAAAGGGGGATAGTTTCTTCCTTTGTTTCAGTTCCTAAAGGAATAGAAGATGACTCCACTACCTGAATAAGTGGAGGGGAAGAATAAGTGATCTCAATAATAGTTCCATCAACAATGAGCTCACTAAGAACCACATTGACAGTATGGACCTCATGGTTGTGAGAGGATTTCACTTTATTATTTTCATTGTTCACAGAAGGGGCATGGTTTGGAAAAGGTTGTCTAAATATGTCAAGTGACTGATTTTAGAGTACATTAGGATTATATATCATAAGTTCCCCCTTGTAAGTCAACCCTTGGATAATGTTTTTGAAAGAATTGCATCTACTAACATCATGTCCAATGACATGGTGGAAGGCACATAATTCATTCTATTTATACCAATTAGGTATAGGATGAGAGGAATTGAATTGTTGTGGGAGTTTTATTGGAGTAAATTGTAAGATATTTTCTTTCAAAAAAAATTCTAAAATGGAAGCATATGACTCCCCTAGAGGAGTATATTTCTTTTGGTTGTTATAATTTTGGTTTTAGGTGTTCTGGTTGGAAGAATTAGAAGAGTTGGGTTGGTTAACAATTAGAGGAGGGGTGATTTTAAGGACAACTACATTCATTGTTCCCTTGGTTTTAGTGTTTGTATTGGAGTGGTTAGTGGTTTTGGAAGAGGAAGTTTCATTTAACTTAAATTTATAATTCTTGTTTCTTAATTTTAACTTCTCCTCATCAATGACTCTAATCTGTAATTTACATGCCATGGTAAAAGCCTCATCAAAAGTCTTGAAAGTTTGAACCTATAGAGTGAAGGAAATATGTTTGGTACAATCTTGAGAGAAAAACTCTATCAGCTCAAGTTGTGGAAAAGAGTAAGAGAGTGGGTTTATCAAACCTCTCCAATGGGGCATGAAATCAGCCATTAAATTGTCCTCAAATTGCTGAATGGAGTAGAGGTCGGTGATGGAAACTTTCTTAGATATATTTATGGAAAATTGATCTAAGAAGGTTTAAGCTAATTGGGAAAAATAAAATAAGGAGTGCCTGGTAATAGCATTATACCAATATAATGTCAAACTAGATAGGGACATGGGAAAGGTGCAAAGAAGGAGAGAATCATCATAAGCAATCAAATAGCAGGAGTATTTAAATGATCTAAGATGTTGTTGAGGATCTTCCTTGCTCTAAAATTTTGATAATTTTGTAAGTTTCCATTGAGGAGGATAAGATTAGATTTGGATGGATGGATGAATTGGTTTGTTGAAAATTTTATCATATGATAAGTTATGGGCACCGTAAATAGATGATTACAAATTGGTCATCTTGTCCAATAATACCTTAACTAGACTGGTTTATGGTTGTGCACCCCCATAGTTATAGGGTAAATTATATTGGGGTTGGGTAGGTGAAACATAAGGATATCTAGTGGAAGGTTGGGGTTTATCACATATTAATATGTAGACATGGGTGGTTGAGAGCATGCCATGTATGGGTAAGTACATATAGGAGGTTGGGTAGAAGGTTGAGCCACATAACCTTGTGGGTTAGGAATATAGCTTGGGTTAGGTGTAATGGGTACTTGTTGAAGAATTGACATGGGTTGGGTTGGAGGTATGGTTGGGTTGATAGGTTGAGGATGGGTGATAACCTTGGTACTAATAGGTGGAAGGGTAGAAGGTATGGAAACTGCCAAGCCTTGGAATGGATTAGAGGTTGGTGGGTTAGATATAATAAGAAGAGGGGTGGAAATACTAGTAGAGGGTACTCTAATGGTAAGTGGAGTATAGGTTCCTATAGGTTGGGTTGTTCCTATACTAGAGGAGTTATTGGTTGGGGTATAAGGCATTTAGGTGTTGGTTGATTAGAGGGGTTGGTTTTGGATGGTGATATTAGAGGGATTATAAATGGAAGAAGATGCATGGGTGACTAAGGGTTGGGTGGAAATGGTGTAAATAGAGGTGTTTCCCATAATAAGGGATGGCATACCATAGGGTGGATAAATAGATGGAACTAAAGTGAGGGTACAGTGAGATATGGTGTTAAAGTAGTGTTAGAGGGATAAGGGGTTGTTATCCAAAAAGGTGGTGAAATCTCTATCACCTTGGGAAATCATCTAAGGGATGCTAGGACTTCTAAAAGGATGGGGAAAACCCTCTATATGTGAGACGTACTCTATGGATGAAGAAGAAGATAAAGATGGGTGGTTGAGAGGTGGATCCTGATTTGTTTGGTTTCTTAGTTGTTAGCTTGTGAGAACCATGAAAAGAAGAGGAAAAGGAAGATAAGAGATATCACAAATCAAAAGAGAAAAAATCAAAATAAAAATATCTTTTGGAAAACAATGCATACACTAAAGTGCATTTTCTATCTCTCTTTAGCCTTATGCCTCAATTTTAAAGAAGTTATGAAGACCAACTTGGGCTTATGGAGTAGGTATTAGAAGATGATGTCTAAGGATGGTTTTAGGAAGTTAAAGGATCTAAAGATCTGTACTATAAATTGGCATGTGGCTTGATATCAAGGCCTACCTCCTCACTTCAATCACCATAATGATAAGGGTGTTAGGTGCTTAACTAGAATATATTGAGTTGTTAGAGATTAGACTAAGCTAATGTACCGAGTTGGTTCTCCCCTTGGTGGTGCAATCCAAGTAGGATAGCTAAGGAAAGATGACCACTAGGTGATAAAATCCCAATTGGAACTTTTATCAATGTTTTGATGTTTGATTGAATGTGTGGTTTGGTATTATGTGTGTGATAAGAAGTGAAACTATGATTAATTTACTTGATTAAATTAAGCTATGTGAGCTAATCAATACAAGCAAATAATGGATGCAAAGTTAATTTTAATCGAAAAGAAAATTTTGGTATATTTTTAAATGAATACAAAATAACTAAGATGCACCTAGATGCAATATGATGATACAAGGCCTAGGCCTAGAATGAGTATTTTCTATTTTCAAAAATGAAAGCAAAAATGATAATATTTACTTTTTTCTCTAAGAAAGCAAAAGAAACTGGAACTTGAATTTTGGAAAGGAAGAAAGGAGATAAGAAACATTTAATTTTTAGAAAAGAATGTAATGAATGGCTCTTCTCTAATGCAACTAAATGTCCTATGACTTTGAACCCGAGAAAAGGTTCAAGAGTCCCACTGGCCATGCCAGAATGTTTCAATAAAAACAATTATTTTTGTTAGAAAGAAAGTTATAAAACTTAAAAGAAGGGTAAGGTTAGTAGAACTTGGATATGTTGTACACACATGAATCCATATGATTATTGATAATCCTTTTTGTCTGGGGAGAATGACCTATAGATAAGAAAGTGTATTCATATAAAATTTCAAAAATTGGTAGCTTGAGTGTGGCTTGTGACACCTAACCCATAGGTCCCTCTTGCATGCTTTCATGACCCTTCTAGACACCTTTTTGCTTATTTCCAGTCATCCATAGACTTTTGAAATCTAATTCTAGCTCAACCAAGTTGAATTTCTTATGCTAGTTCCATCCCCCTAAGTCCCAAATCTATAGGATATGAGCACCTAACTTGGACTATAGCACCAGACCCTAGGGTGTCTTATTTCAACACTCTTATCTAGTTGCATTTTTAGCTCCAATAGTCATTTATTTCTAGTTCCTATCCTTCATCTTGTCAGCCTAGCATGAATACATTTGACCCATGACCAATAAATATCTATAAAATCCCATTAAAATTTCATTTAGGAGGTTAGAAAATATTAAAAAATAAAGAAAGAATACAACCAAGACCACTAAGGTAAACCTCCCTATTTTCTACCTATAGCCATCAAATATAGTTACAAGGATATCTAAATCCTCACACCAATACCTAGCCACCTCAAGCACACCTAATTTAGTGTTTTTAATCTGAATAACATGATTGCACAAAGTACATTCAATGAGATAACTACATATGACTTGATCCCTCTTCAAAGTATTGGTATGTAGGCAACATGCTCACGTAAGGGGTGTGGATACATGTTTAGTGCATATTACACACACTAACCCCCCCCCCAATTGTTCTCAAAGTATATCAAATCACAATGAAATCTAAGGTTTGAATATTAAATCAAATCTACAAAGAGTTTCATAGACCTTCAGTAGTCAATATTTCATAGCCAAGCTCATATAGGAATAGTGAATAAAACCCTAAAAACTTAGGTCTCTGCAAGTAGTTTAGACAATAAAAATAGAAAAAGATTATATTTTCAAACCCTACGGTATCCTATTTTGGTGATTCTATCCTTTCAAAAAATGAAATCCAGATCTTGATTTGCAACACTTTCCTAGTCTTGCACAACAAATTATAGACCCTATCTTAGTTGGTTCATCCTATTTTCAGCTAAGTCTTATTTTTAATATATTTATTGTTATTTATACAAAGGTTAAAAATACAATTAAATTATACAAATTATTAGTTAAATTATTTCAATATTATTTATTGATTTAGTCAATTCAAACCCTTAACTAAATTAGGAATAACACTCCAATATTCCCAAAATAGTTAAATCATTTGGTGAACCTGATTTACTTTTTTTGTGCATAAAACCCCTAAAAACCCTAGGGTGAATTCTTTGCTATTTTTTCCAATAATTTTTTTATTTTTTATTTGCATATTTAAATGAAAATTCACGTTAATTTTTAATATTCTATAGTAAATTTTAAAAAATCAATTTTTTTCCAAACCCTATTTGCATATACTAGTTCCCTTTAAATCAAGAATTTTCCCATTATTTTTATGATTTTATACCTACATATTTAAATCAAAAATTCTTATTAATTTTTAAAACTCCATAGTGACTATATATATATATATATATTCTTCCAAACCCTAGCTGCATATACTAGGTCCCTTTAAATCATAATTTTTCCAATATTTTTCTAATTTTTTACTTGCATATTAGAATCAAAATTTTACATTAATTCTTAAAATTCCTTAGTAATTTTAAAAACATATCATATATATATATATATATATATATATATATATATATATATATATATATATATATATATATATATATATATATATATATATATATATATTCTTCCAAACCCTAGTTGCATATACTAAGTCCCTTTAAATCATAATTTTTCCAATATTTTTCTAATTTTTTACTTGCATAATAGAATCAAAATTTTACATTAAATATTTAAAATTTCTTAGTAATTTTTAAAATATATCATTTTTCAAAACCCTAGTTGAATATACTAGGTCCCATTGCTTTTGAGGTATCACCTTACATGTTTGTGAACTTCATATCCTTTTTTATGCATATTCCAGTTCGCTATTTAGATTATATTTATTTAATATTCTCTTTCATTTTTTAATTTGTTTTCCTTATGACACCAAACTCCTTACATCTCTTCTTTTGAGATGAATTGAAATACTTAGTGGGAAACCTTTTGAATTGACCCAGATTCCTTTAACCCAACCACATACCATGGATAAACAACCATCTCAACTTCTTTCTATAGATCCTATACATCTAGATTACACCAATTTCCATGAGGATAATTTTGGCAATGAGCAGTATGAGAATAAAAATGAGGATACAAACAATGATGTTCATGACCCACCACATCAATTTCTTGATCTACTTCCACCTATTTTTGATAATGATGTTATCCTCAACAAAGACTTGATTCTACAGAGTTTTAGATAAAGACTCAAGGAATAGCCCTAAGATCATACTCTTATCTTACAATCTATCATGGAAATTAAAAAGGATAAGCAAGTTAAGTATTTCATTCTTTTAGAGTAACCAATTTTAAATGACACTATGTGGGAAATATGTCTCAACAACCCCCTTAGCAACCCAACCTTCCTATGAAGCACCACTAGTTACAGCTATTACATTTTTGTCTCCTGATATGGCAACCCTTGTGCAAGAGATAAAATATCTTCAATCCAAGGTGCTACATCTTAAGCAAGGTGTTATAGACCAACATAGGCCTTATATTCTTTTGCTCTATTGCATACACCAATGGCATGTCATATTGCTTCAACACCCTTGCCACAAGGTTTTGTTCAACCCAAGCTCACTCTATATGATGGCAAGAGAGATCTATAGACACATTTGAGAGATTTTCATGTAGCATGCTTAGAGTATGTACTAATTGACTAGCTACTAACCAAGATATTTCCACAGAGTCTAAAGGATTATGCTTTATAATGGTTCTATAGTCTACTAAATTAGTTGATCAATGCACTCAATCCTTTATCCAACATGTTCCTAGCTCATTTTAGCATTAACATTGGTGATAAGGTTTCCTATGTACAATAGAAACAAAGGTCAAATGAGCATCTCATAGATTATGTTCTTTGATATAATAATATCTTGGCTAAGATGAATAGCCCCATGGCCGATCAAGAGTTACAAGATCTCTTCAAACAAAGTCTTCTACTAGCCTTGTATGAATCAATAATGTTCAAAAGGTTCTCTTTCTTCACTGAGCTATGTCATACACTAAAGGAAAGGGAAGTCAAATTAATTTCAATGGGAAAACACAAGTATAGAAGTATAGAAAAAATAACAAACAAGAGTAAAAAAAAGTCCCATACAAAGTAAAGGTCAATGATAGTAAGAGTCAAAATAAACCAACAATTAATACAACTTTAGATCCCCCTCAGTGAGTGGTTTTATCTGCACCTCCTCAAAAAAAAAATACCAATCTATCAGTTTCTCTAGCTAGAGTTTTACAATATATTTTGGAATGTAATATCATATCTCTCCCTCTTATTTAGGAAGCTGATCCAACAAAGCCTCTTCCACAAGGATGTGATCAGAATACATTTTTTAATTTTCACAAGGCACCAAACCACATAATAAATAAATGCATTAGTTTGAAACACAAGATACAAGACTTGATAAATGGTAACATTATTGATCTTGGCACTCCAATTGTGCCTCCTCAAGTAAAGTAAACATAAGACAAAGCTCTAAAAATTTTCTTAGATATTTTTCCATACCATTCTAAACAAGAGATAGGGGATACATCAGGTGTTCACCATGCATATCATGCACATCTACCATCAGCTACATATAAGGCACTTTCAGTTGAGTAACATGATTTGTTTGTATAATTCAAGAGTTTTATATAGACCTTCAATCTCCTTCTTAGAGAAGGAGGTAGTTGAGCATGGTTTGGATTATCATGCACTCTTTATCAAAGCTTACATTCATAATCATCACATTCATAGTGTTCTCATAGATAATGGATCTAGCATGAACATATGCACTATGACATTATTTAAACATTTGGGATATTTAGAGTAGGATATTACCTCAATGGACTCAATTATCAGTGAATTCATTGGGCACATACAGAGTTCATTGAGTGAGATTGTACTTCCTTTACAGGTTGGTCCAATAGATGTAGCCACACCATTTACTATAGTTTCTAGTGCAATATTGTTTAATATGTTACTTGGTTGACTTTAGATTCAAAAACTTTGAGTAGTACCTTATAAATTTCATAGATGCATGAAATTCATTCATGCTAATCAAGTTGTTATAGTTGGTGGAATTTTCTATGAGTTTCCACTCCCCATTTCATATCCATCTTCTACTTTATAGTCACCAATTTCAACTTCTTCACTAGTTTTAGCTCCTCCACAAGTTATAGTTCTTCCTCTAGTTTATATTCAAACACAATTGAGGCCTTCCTTGCCATCATAGAGAGTTCATACACTTCTATGGAGGCCTCTTTTAGATCAATCATAGTTTTAGGACTCTAGATAGTTTATAGCTACAGTATTCACACCTAGGGTAGTATCATTGAGGTCTCATGCCTCTACTCATAGATAAAAAATTTAGAGAACTTATCCTACCACCAGATGGGACCCTAAGAGCCCAATAATTGAATCCACTTTTCAAAATTATAGGGGAACCCCATAGTTGGTTTTTACTTTAGATATTTTAGACAATTTATAGCATACACAAATTTTAGAGTTATGATCTCAGCCTCTCCATCATGCTTCATGATCATGTATGATTCCTCTTCTTGATACAAGACACCATGAGAGGGATTATCCCATGAGACTCATTAGTTAATATTATCTCTTCTTATCCTTACTTGTACATAGATTATTTTCAATTTATTATACATAGTCTCCTTATGATTGATTGTACATAGATTATTTCAAAAAATACCAAAAAGAATAAAAAATTTCAAAAATATCAAAAAAACCATTCAAATATTTCAAAAATCCAAATACATTTCAAATTTTATGCATTATCCATGATTTACATTTGTACTACCATGCTAGACTTATATTTTGTTATTCTATACTATTGTTTATCAATTTATCTACATTACCATGCTTCACTTGATCTTCTTTAAGTGTGTACAGTGACTTTCAAACCCTTGATTACTTCACTCTACCCATTGAGTGGGCATCTGAATTTATAAATTCAAGACACATATCGATATATCTAACCAATGGGGGCATATTTTACATGACTACACCATCCAAGTTATGTCATTCCTACACCACACACTCTAGTTATCATGCTGATGTACATTACTTACTAGCTTACTCAGATTACTCTATCAACACTGATTAGTATATAGCACTCATGTATTTATTAGCATATACCTAGTCTTGTACTACATGTCTTGCATACTTTCACTTCTTGCTTTGATTAGTTAGATGTGATTGCATTGCTCAGTTCTAATTTTACCTCATGTATGTTCTTTAGGACATTTTCCAATGTCCTTTGATTCTATTCTTATGTGTGCCTTAGGATATTTACCAATGTCCTTGACTTATACTCTTCTATGCACTTGTGGCCCTCGTGTCAACTTTGCTTATTTTTAATTATATGTGTATAAGGTATTTTGGGCATGCCTTGTATGCTTTTTATTTTAATGAATTTGGGAAACTATAGGTTTAATTTCCTAAATAGTAAAGGGGTCAAGATTAAGGGGCAAATCAGTAAATAAATGTGACTTAATTAACCTACTTCTTTATTAAATTTAAAAGTGCTTAATTGATTTTTAAAAATAGAAAACAAGGGGATAGAGAGTAAAACTTAGTTGATTCTAGGCTGAGACAGAGGAGACATAGGCTAAAAATTGTTGATCTAGTGGGGTAGACTATCAAAAACTAGATCCAAAAGTATATTTTATACCTAGATAGGAGTGATAGAAATGGGACACCTAGATGTCCAATGTTGTAGTCTAAGTTTTGGTATTATATTCCTTAGTGTCTAAGCTTTCTAAGCTTTTTGGGTTCTATTTGTCTACTCTGGGAGACCCTGTGCCAAATATATTGATTCCTAGTTGTTTACAAAGCTTTGTGTGCAATTGATTTGGTCTTTGAGGATCCTAGTTACTCTTCATGCTTGATAAGTGATCTTGAATCAAACTAGAAAAAGGGTTTAGTGTGTAATACACACTAAACGTGTGATCACTATCCACTGGCTACATAGCCATACTCTAAAGAGGGATCAAGGTCAATGTAGTTCTCCCAACTTGAATGCATATTATGCAATCATATGCATGAAATATAAGTATATGTGAATTTGGTAAATTTTGAGATGACTTGTGACTAGTGTGGGAGCTTAGATAGGCAAAAAATAATAGTGGTTGGCTATCTGTAGAGAATAGGAAGATTTACTTGAGTGTGCTTTAGTATATTTCTAGCTTGTGCCTTTTGAATGATTTCCAACCCTTATAAATGACCTTTGAATGGGATTTTATATGGAAACTAGTGATCTTGGGTTAGATGAACTTGAGTTAGGTTGACAAGGGAAAAGATAAGGATTTGAGAAAATCTAATCATTTGAGGCTATTATGGATTTGGGCAACAGCACTAGAAAGTGGACACCTTGGGTCTCAGTGCTATAGTCCAACCTATGGTACTATTGTCTAAGGTGGAAAGGGACCCTTGGGGATAGATCTATGCTTGGGAGAGGAGTCCATGATAATAGGGGGTGAATCTAGAAGGCTTTGAATGACTAGAAAATAGTAAAAACATGCCCAAGTGGGTTGTGTAAGTGAGTAGGAGAGACTTATGGTTTGGGTGTCATAAGTCATACTCAAAATATAAATAAATTGCATTTTATTATGACTACATTTCCCCCCCTTTATTATAAGTATGCAGTAAAGTGAAATACTAGGATAAAGGAAAAAAAGAGAAGCATACCTAAACTCACCTCTGAGGATAAGCCCAAGAAGCTATGTGATGCTGAGTTGTGCGTAGTGAGATTACATTGTACTATGTAAGTCTATTATGATGTTGAGTTGTGTTAGGTAATGTCGGAAGTATGTTGAACCAAGAGTTATATCGATGAATGAGCTAAGTGATCAATCCCCTAGAAGTTAGCTCAAGAATGCAAAGGTAGGCAATTTGGCTCCATCATCACCAACTATTTGAAGTTAATAAATCATGTGTGTGTTAATCAATGTCTAGACCATGTGTCCAATTCCTCTGAATAGGTGGCTCAAGAATACAAAGGTTAGTTAGACCTTTGCCTCCATTTCCCCATGATGTGAATTTGAATGAGAAAATATCGATATAGATGAATGTCATATGAGATGGCTTAAGGAGCTCCTAAATGTGTTATGATCTGACAATGTTAGCATGGATATCCAAAGGTAAACTATAAACTATGCCACTATTGACCACTTTGAAAGATGGAGATTGGACTTATATAGAAGCCCCTCCTAAAATTAGAATCAAGGCTTAGGAACCCACTCAAGAACTCAGGTACACAAGAAGCAAATTCGTATGAAAGTTTATTTGAATGTTTTAGAGAGGATTACAAAGCAAGTTAGTCAAACATTAGTCTATAAATAATGAAAAATGCATAAAGAACTAACTAAATAAGCCTATTTATTCCTATGGAAATTACAAAAGATAGTAAGAAAAAAAATGAAATAAAGCAATATCATATTACCCTCCCAAATGGATTCACCATACCATGTGGCTCAAAACCATGTTTTCCCTTGATCAAGCATCCTTGGCTTTATTAAAAAAAGTGGAAAACTCTTCCAATGTCTCAATAACACTCCATAAAACCTAGGCTCATGATTCCAAATCACTAAACTAGCCTATCAATGAAGCTTGCAAACAAAATCAATGATCAAATGCAAAGGATTATGGAAACGATTTAACATTATAACTTTGCAATATTCAAGCTTAAAATTCATGTCCATGGCCTCTCTATTTATAGATTTTTGAGATTGGTTAGGATCAACCATGACTATCCATCTTAAGATTGAGATGTGTGGCCATGGATAATCCTAATATTTGTAATTAAACTCATAAATATTTTCAAGATAAATAAGCATTAAAGAGGCATGGAAGGCATTAACTAGGCATGGGTGACCCATAATCTTGATATTTTATGTACTTATGGCTTGATGGATGCCACCCCATAGATTATGTCATTAGGTGATGCAGATATTCAAAATCAATTTCCAATAATGAGATATTCAAAAAGATCTATGGAATTCTTACTTAAGCTTTTAAATTGGATTAATTATCTTAAGTAAGTTTAATCAATTTTAGTGCAATTCTTTGGAAATTGGTGCACAATTAATCAAAAGGGTCAAAAAGTCATATTACTAAGTCATAATTTGATTAGAGAGGAATTAGAAGGTGATGTTAGATTTGTTGGATCTATATTCCCATTTAGGATGTTGCTAACACCAAATAACAAAGGTACATAATGTGTACCAATGAATTCGAAGAAAAGAGTGATCTAGAGCACTAAATGGTGAAATTATCATTTTGACTCAAAATGATCTGATCAAAGTTATTTGGCCCATAAAATGTGTTTCCCTATTTATGGATACTTTGACCTAAACTAAAACTTGTAAGTGACAAGTTTAAACCATTTAGGGCATTTTACGGATTTTGACCTAAAATGTGCATTTGAGTGTAATTCAAGTAAGATTGACAATTTCAACACAAATGATGTTAGCAATTGGATGTCTACATTTTGCCTCTATTTGAGAAGGTGTAGCAAGACATTTAGGTGAAGAAACATCTTTTCAAATAAAAGAGTTATCAAGAATAAATTAGAACAAACCCATGATGCCCCCTTGAGAGGACATACTAGGATGGAAGAAAATGGACTCTAAAAAAGAAAGAGAAAGTGAGAGATTAACACATGGAATAGATCACATCTAGATGAGCTAATGTTTTCACATGTGATTACTATCAATGATCAAAATGTAATTAGAGGTATAATAGGCCCTAGAGATAGGGGAATGGGAAAGATACAATCCATAAATGTAAGGGACAGACTTTAAACATGCCCAATTTGAGAGTACAAGCTATACACTTATGACATTGATCAGTCCTAAGACAAGTTGCACACTAAAATATTAACATCATGGGATTTAATGTAGAGAGCTTGGAATCAGAGGAAAAGAGAGAATGTTATGCTTTAATAAGGGAAGCACCACTAGAACAGGGTCCCCAAAGAGAAGATAATAAGTACTCTAGTAGATCAGATTTGATCATGATAAAATAATTTTGCCCCAGTAGGGAAAATTTTGATCATTGATAAAGAATAAATAATGATTTTTCCCCTGTAGATCTGATTTGATTCGGATGTGGTTTAGATTTTGTGCCCTAGCATGGGTAATTGGCAAGCAAAAATAGCTCAAGGATATAACAAAAAAGATAGGTTAAAGTGAGCAGGTGTAAACATACATGTGATGGTGTAAGGGCTTAGAAATCCATATAAAACCAAGCATATGAGAATTCACAAAGTGATGAGAGAGATGAAAAGAATAATGGAGATAGCTGAGCTGACCTTAATAGAAATTGAGCATTGCCTACATAGTTCCATGGACTCATGTTCCAACATGAACTTTGTTGGGTGAATATTTTGTCACCAACTAACTAATAGTAAAATAGGTATATCAACCTCAGCATAAGGAGATTTAATCAGCAAAATGTGTAGGTTTACCATAGCATAATGAGATAAATCCCTCCTCTCATCAAGGGGAGGTTCCCTATGAACTACTATATAATAATATAGACTGAAAATAGACTCAGGGGTGAGATAACACCATCCATCTCTCTTTTTTTGGAGATGATGTTCACATAGTAAATAAAAATTCTTGTGTAACTACTAAAGGCATTTCTCTTCTTTAAAAAATGATGTTCAGTAAACAACAAGAAAACTTCTTAGGTAGTAATTGTAACCATAAGAAACCCATGAAAGCACAAAGTCTTTTGTTGCTTATATTACTGATTTAGGATGAAGTAACACAGTAGAATTAAGAGTAGCACAAAGTCTCCACTTCAAATACAACAAAGTAAAAGATTAGAAAGTATAAATGTAGCTCAAAGTCTCTCTAATATCCTTTACATTAAAAAACAAAACACACAACAAACTAAATACAATTATGGTAGCACAAAGTCTCCCATAGTCGGCTTTTAGGACACCTTCTAGGTTATTTCCACTAGTTTTACTTATTTGATCAAATGGACAAGACTGCATTTAGGAAAAATACATAAGAACAATTTTCTAAATGACACAAGTTATTTCAACACAAAGTTTGAAAGGTCACTTGTTCTCTTATTCAATTGACAAAATATGATTAACAGTCTGAACTCAAAGTCTCAGGAACACCTTTCAATTTGGACAAAGTTTTACTTCTGATAACCAAAAGATCTCCCTAATACCAACTGAGAGATTACAATATATAGCAACCAAAGGAAGACTTTGGCACTTTATTCCATGAAATGGCCCATATTGTATTGAATACATTGAATGCATTTTGAAATTTTGTGAAGGGTCCATGTTGGAACAGGGTATTAACCTTGACTTTGGCATTTTAACTCATCTCAAATGTCTTCTCCAAAGCATGGGTTGCTTGGTCTTCTTTAAGATACCTACACAGTTATCCATTCACTTTTACTTCGATGAAGAAAAATAGGCTACACCTTTGAATGCTTATGCTCTCTAATGTCCACTTGGTGGACTGTTCCACCTACTGGAATAACTCTCATGTAGATATTTCTATATTTCTTGTAACATTCCATCTTTCCTTGTTACATTTTATCTCTTCCTGGTGATCTAAGCTCTTTCTTTGGCTAGTCACTGAGTTTATTCCTAGGCCTACAACTTTGAAAATCAATGGTTATTTCATTACCCTAAATTTGACATATGTAGGGACGTCATTAGTCACTGGTTGCTTGAACCACTTTAAACCTTGAACTTTGAACCTTTTGATGTGCATCAGTTCAATGGTTCAAAGTTCATCAGGTGGTTCAATGATTTAGCAATTCAATCTTTTATGTTCGAAAAAGAGTCACGTTCACTTAGTCTTCTTAAGGAGTTCAACGTATCGTTGAACCAATTGTTTGAACCTTCCTTCTGGAAACTTCAGCTTGGAACGTCTTCTGGAATCTTCCACTTGAACTTTGAAATTTGAACCCTTTAAACATTTTGAAGCCTTTTGAACTCATTTGAACCTTTGAACCACTTTGAACCTTTTAGAGTTCAATGGTTCAATGGTTTATTGGTTTATTGGTTCAGTGATTTGTTCCATTTTAATGAACTCCATTGTTGAACCTTTGAACCCTTTGAACTTTGAACCTTTTGAACTCTTGGAAGTAGATTTCAATGGTTGAATGATTTAATGGTTCGACGATATATTTCAAATCTTTGAAGCCCATTGTTGAAGCTTTGAATTTTGAACTTTGAACCTTTTGAACTCTTGGAAGTAGAGTTCAACGGTTCAATGGTTCATTCCATACAATTTTTTTATGAAATACCTTAATCATTTTTTTAACTTTTCCTTGCCAAAGCTTCCCTATTGAACCTATGATTTCCTTAATTGAAAAGGCTTGCGTGACTAAAAAACTTGATTGCTTAGAACATTTTTTTAAAAAGGAAAAGATTATTTTGGCCATGTCAACCAAAATGGTCGACATGTTGTCCACAAAAACAAGTAACGAATTTTGGGAACAATAGCTAGCTCTAGTTGGGGAACTTCCATTGATTGTAAAAAATGATCAAATGGAGTAGAATCCAGACTTTAATTGCCTTCATCTATGCCATTAGATTACAGATTCATGCCATCAAAAAAGAGAAAGATGCAAAAAAAAAAAATAAACAACATAAAATAAATGGGTGCCAATGAAATCAACACCCCATTGTTGAAATATCTCTTCAATCACCACTGATTTGAGAAGCAATGTGACCAATTTGGGTCTCCCAATGAACTATTAACACAGAGCACATCTACACACTTAGGTGTATGCATCTTGAAATAGAGTAGGCCAATAATACCTAGCTAAAGTATATTCATCATTTTCAAGAGTTAAAGTGATTTAGATGCATGTCATCTTGATACTTCAGCAAGAAACTATTCTCACCATTTACTCGGTGAATGGAAAATGAACCTCTCCACAAAAAATCCAATTTTCTATGCATCCCTTTTGGTTCTCTCTTCTTGTCCCATAACAAGGCTTGATCCCTAATCTAAAAATCATGAATCTTTACTTTTTGGTCGAAGAGATTCTTTACCAGACTTTGATGTGTAGCAATATGGTCAACCACCATAGTTCACTACTCATTTAGTTCAGTTAAGCACATGATCCTCTTGTCAATGGAATCTTCAAATGTTTGATCTTTGACAACCTTTGCCAACTTTAGTGCTGGTAGTTCTAGGGTGATTGGTATCTCTACATTCAAACCATACAGAAGTTGAAATGGTGACATACCTATTACCCTCTTGGGTGTAATCCTGTCTACCCATAGAGCATCAAACAATGCTTTATGCCAAGTTCTCTGATTGTCATCTATCAAATTTTTAATAATGGTCACCACGTTCTTGTTGCTTGATTATACTTGACCATTTCCTTGTAGATAATAGTCAGAGGAGTGGGAGAGGATAATCCCATAATTGTAGCAAAACTTAGTAACCTCTTGAGAAGTAAAACAAGTAGCATTATCTTTTATAATCTTAGTTGGGACCCTAAATCGGGAGATGATATTTTCCCTGAGAAAATTACATACCACTTCTAAAGTAGCATGCTTAGTTATAATGGCTTCCACCCACTTGGTAAAGTAGTCTGTGGTCATGAGAATGTAGTCATGTCTAGCACTTGAGGATGGGTTTATGGTGCCAATGAAATCAACACCCCATTGTTGAAATATCTCTTCAATCACCACTGATTTGAGAAGCAATGTGACCAATTTGGGTCTCCCAATGAACTATTAACACAGAGCACATCTACACACTTAGGTGTATGCATCTTGAAATAGAGTAGGCCAATAATACCTAGCTCATAGAATTTTATGAGCAATCACAGGTGAAAAAAAAATCCTCCATAGGCTAAATTATGGAAAGACTCTAACAGTTTAAATTGTTGCACTTTGTCTACACAACAAAAGAATACCCCATCAAGGCTCCTCTTGTACAAACTATTGTCCCACAGGACATAGTTAGCATCCTTCAATTTAATAGTTCTCTTTTCTTTATGAGACAGGTGGGTAGGACACTCACCATAGGTAAGGAAATGAGTGATATTGGAATACCACTCATTTGTAGTAGTGATAAAGAGAACTATAGGTATGCCTTCAATATTTGTTTATTCATGCCCTATTTTCTCTAGTATGTTATCAGTAATTAATTGGTAGAGGTCTCTTCCTTGCACAAGCTTCATAGGTTTGATAAAAAGATCAACTCCTATATTTTAGAAATCTAATTGCCCCTTTTGGTACCAAAATCCTATTGAGTTAAAATGGACTTAATTATGGTATCAAGTACCAAAGCAATAGTGTGTGAATTTAGGATGTATAAATGGAAGTGTTTCATAGCCTTAACCATAACATAAGCATGATTCTCTATGTTTGAATATTTCAATTCATGAGCTTTGAGAATATAACTCATAAATGAGATAGGAGATTCTACACCTTCTTTGTTCTGTTAAACCAGAATGGCTAAAAGTGTGTGTTCATAAGCATACCTGTACACTATGAAGTCTTTGGTGTAATGTAGCCAAACCAAGACCAGGGCATGGGCGATAGCTTTCTTGATTATTTGAAATGTTGACTTGCCTTCTTTAGTCTAGTGAAAAGTAGATTTTCCCTTTATGTCAATGATGTGGCGAGTCTTTTCTGCAAACTCATGAATGAATCTTTGTATAAAATTCACCTTTCTAAAGAAAGAATGAACTACAGTATTACTAGTAGGTAGAGTAAGCTCTTAGATGGATATGACTCTTTTTGAGTCAATTTTATGCCTTCTCAGGTTATAGTGCGATTGAGAAGTTTCCCTTCTGTAACCCCAAAAACTAATTTTTTAGGATTAAGGGAAATGCCATTCTATCAACATCATTTCAGCACTTATTGTAGATGATGCACATGATCAGGACAATGTTTGGAAAAGATAGTTAAATCATCAAGATATACCACAATGAACTTCCCCATTTTGTTCCTAAAGGTAAGATTCATCACTCCTTAGAAGGTGGTGCCAGCATTAATCAAACCAAAAGGCATTTTGCAATATGCAAAGGTGCCCCAAGGTGTAGTGAAAATGGTCTTATGTTGGTTTTATTCATTGACTTCCACTTGATTGTACCCCAAAAAACCATCTAACATTGATAACATCTCAAAACTAGTCACTGTCTGCAGGACTTGATCCATGATGGGTAGGGAGTAGTTGTCTTTTAGAGATGATTGATTCAGATTTTTGAAATCAACACAAAGACAAATTTCCCCATTATTTTTTCTCATAGGGACTATATTCGAAATCTAGGTGGAATGATGGATTGGAAAATTTATCCCTGCATTTAATATTTTTTGGATCTTAAAAAGAATATTACATGATATCCTAGGGTTATACTACATTTGCTTCTACCTATGAGGCAATGACCCATCTTTGAGAAAAATTTTGAGTTAAATTTCTTTAGGCCTGAGAGATTTCAGATCATCATAAGAATACACCAAAACATCAATGTAATGATGCAGTAGAGTAGTGAATTTGAAATTATTATTAGGAGTACAACACTTCCCAATGTTGACCATCTTGGGATTCTCTTCTGTACTCAAATTTATTTGATCAAACTCTTAGGAGAAACTTGAATCCATTTACTACTACTTGACAAACTTGTCATGCTTATCAAATAGTTTCTCAATGGAAACCAATCCCTTTGGGATTGTATTCCCTTTGAGCTGAAGGAATCCTTCAACAGTGTTTGAACTTGTTTCAAGAGCTAATTCTCATAGTGGAGACTTACTACCTTTAAAATAAAGCTCCTTAAAGCTACCCATTTTTTCTAGAAAGGCAATGATTTGGTTGTCACCATTAAATACTTGCCAATGGTTGGCATTATCAAGCACACTTGGTTGAAAAACTAGTTTGATAGTGTACCTGTTCCCTTTGAAATTGAGGTAAGGAACCATGAGGGTCACAGAAATAGCCAATGAATCTGCTTGATCATTGAACTCTCTGGGCATGGTAGAGATACTAAAAGCAACAAAACTTTTAATACATTTCCATATAAGATTATGATAATGTCATAATCTTTCATTTTTGGTTTGATACAAGTTCCTCACCTGACAAACCACTAGTTTAGTGTCTCCTTTGGCATGAAGAAGCTTAACACCTTTATCTTAAGATGCCTTCAACTAGAGTAACAAAGATTCATACTCGGTAGTGTTGTTCATGTTTCTAAACTAAAACTTATATGAATAGGGGAAAATATCTCCTTAAGGAGATATCAGAACAATCCCAGCTCCAAAATTGGTAGAAGAATTGCTGCCATCAAATTCTAGAATCCAAACATCATTAGAATATGATCTCCTTTCAGATTTCTCTTCGTGAGGAGGGAGAATTCTTTTGTAACTGAACTATGCTCTACTAATTCTTATGGTGTCTTGTCTGAATTTTTATTATTATCACCTATAGGACTTTCATCTGATGAAATAGAAACATTCTCTATAGAGAGGAAGTAATTACCCATTCGTGAAGACTTAAATAGAATTTGAGCTTTAGGATATGATGTCTAAGTGACAATATATTTTTATTCCTTCTTAGGATGCAACATTTGCATGATGCCCTTTATAGGTATCCTCACCTCAGATAGTTCCATGCTCAATTCTCCACCAACATCCTTTAAAAAAATTTGTCCAAGCAAAATGCCATAGGAAGCTAGAACATTGGCCACCATGACTATCATTTTAATCCTCTTTTTTGGAAAGACCACAAATACAAATTGGGCATCTTTGATCTGACCCAATAAAGGCACTTGTTTTTTTTCCATAGAGAAACATCTCCTAAAAATTTTAGCTAGAGTGAGGCTAAGAGAGTCGGCTACCTTGGCAGGCATGACATTATCAGAGGCACCTGAGTCAATTATGCAATTGCTCAGCATATGTCCATTTATCAATAGGGAAACATAGAAAGGTTTTATTTCCCAAGAGTAGTAGGGGGAGTAATGACAAGGTTATTTGGGGTGGATATGTTCTTTGGGGGATCACAAATTATCTTTGAAATATCTTGTCCTATAGGGACGATTTTATTTTTTACACACTTGACAAACCTATCCAACTGCTCAGGGTTGGCTTGTAAATATTCAAACTCAATCATTTGGATTTTGGTCTTCTTAGTATGGTCAATTATATCAAATGATTGAAAAAAACTAGGAACAAAGGAAGAAAGTCCATCATTTTGGGTCTTCTAAGGTATGGTACTAGTCTAAGAAATTGAAACAGAAGGTGCAGGGTTGTTTGAGGTACTTACTTTTTTATTGATCACCGGGTCCTTTGATTGGAAGGGCAGAGCAGTCCCCCTTTTAGTAATTTAAATTTCTAGTCGAGATTCTTCCCCTATTTTTATTTTATCAGTTGATTGAGTTGATTGGTTCTAAGACCTGGTAAGTATAGTGTATGATCCATCAAATGTTTTTTCCTTGCTTTGAGCTTCATCCTGGTAATTCAAGAAACTAATGTTGGAGTCACTAGCTAATTTTTATTCTCCTTCTATGAAGAGATTAATGTCATCTTCTTAGTTCAACTCAATTTGGAAAGAGAAATTAGATTTAGTTTCAAGATAACCATTGTTGCTACTTCAATGATGAGCTTCCCCTGTGGGGGAGGAAGATGATTTGGCCACCCTTGATTCCTGGCAGCATTGCCTTGATATGACTAGTTAGGGAATGTCTTTCTTGGTATATCCTGATAAGGAGGAGTAGACATTCCTTGTGCCATTTGCTTTTTTAGAGCTAGCAACTCATTTACTAGCTTTTGCACCATAGGATCATTGGTGCTTGTAGAAGAATATTCAAAAGATGAAAAAGATTTATTTTTGTTAGAATCTCTTCTTATCTTTCCTACCAAGATAAGATCATCTTCAATCTCAATATCCAAATCCTAAACTGTAGCAAGGTCTATGTGGTTATCCCATCTCAATAGAAAACTCACTTTAGAAAGCTAATAATTTATGAAGAAGCATTTGAGATTTTTAGGTGTTAGCTGATCAATGGTAGGAATCTTGTTCCTCAGCTTGTCAAACTTAGTAATGAAGTCTCGCATAGGTTCATGAGGCTCCTTCTTCATTTACGTGAGTTGGGATAACAAGGCATGTGCATCTTCTACAAGTTTGAATCTAGCTTCAAACTTGGCCTTGAGAGTGTTCCAGTCAGTTATACTCTAAGCTTGTAGATGATAGAACCAGTCTACAACAGCACCTTGTAACATTTATACAAACAATCTGACTACTATGTCTTCATATTCCATGTCTATCATGCCACAGGCTATTCAAAAAGTAAAAATATGTTCATCATTATAAACTCTCCCTTCACCATATAATTTTTGAAAATTCTTCCTTGAACTATGGGGTAGTTCATGTAAGGGTGGAGTTAGATTCAGGGGACCAAAAGTGTTACCCCAGGGGCCTTGAGCTGCCATGATATGACAATGGAAAGGGGGGATAACAAATCTTGGTAGGGTATGTATAGATAAAGCTCTGCTAGTAGAGAAAAGAGAAGCTTTACCTGGTATTGGTGACTTGACATTTGTAGGAGGAAAACTCCTAGTTCACTGAAGGTGAGTTTGTGGAGGAGAAAGGTAAAAATTACCTTACTCCACCAACTCAAATACAAGGTCAACAATACCTTGAGCTCTCTAGCTTCATGTATACCATAGATCTACTAGAGTGTAAAATGGAAATGAAAAATAATTGGAACTTCTTCAATTTGAAGCTTGAGGCTTCAAACTGTGTGTTCTTCCCTAGCAGAGTTGTCAAAAAATATTGAGAGAATATTTTGTCACTAGCTAACTGACAATAAAATAGGTATATCAACCTCAGCATAAGGAGATTTAATCAGCAAAATGTGTAGGTTTACCATAGCATAATGAGATAAATCTCTCCTCTCATCAAGGGGAGGTTCCCTATGAACTACTATATAATAATATAGACTAAAAATAGACTCAGGGGTGAGATAACACCATCCATCTCTCTTTTTTCAGAGATGATGTTCACAGAGTAAAGGAAATTTCTTGTGTAACTACTAAAGGCATTTCTCTTCTTTCAAAAATGATGTTTAGCAAACAACAAGAAAACCTCAAGAATGCCTTTCAGTTTGGATAGATTTTTGCTTTTGATAACCAAAATATCTCCCTAATACCAACTGAGAGATTACAATATATATAAACTAAGGAAAGACTTTGGCACTTGATTCCATGAAATGGCCCATGCTGTATTGAATGCATTGAATGCATTTTGAAATTTTGTGAAGGGGCCATGCTATAATAGGGTATCAGCCTTGACTTTGGCATTTTAACTCATCTCAAACATCTTCTCAAAATCATGGGTTGCCTAGTCTTCTTTAAGATACCTACATGGCTATCCATTCACTTTTACTTCGATGAAGAAAAATAGGTTGCGCCTTTGAATGCGTGTGCTCTCTGATGTCCACCTGGTGGACTATTCCACCTACTGGAATAACTCTCATGTAGATATTTCTAGATTTCCTACAACATTCCCTCTTTCCTTGTTACATTTTGTCTCTTCTTGGTGATCTGAGCTCTTTCTTTGGCTAGTCACTGAGTTTATTCCTGGGCCTACAACTTTGAAAATCAATGGTTATTTCATTACCCTAAATTTGATGTTCGTAAGGACGTCACTGGTCACTGGTCACTTGAACCACTTTGAACCTTGAACTTTGAATCTTTTGATGTTCATCAGTTCAATGGTTCAAAGTTCATCAGGCAATTCAGTGGTTCGGCAGCTTAATCTTTTATATTTGGCAAAGAGTCACATTCACTTAGTCTTCTTAAGGAGTTCAACGTATCATTGAACTAATTTTTTGAACCTTCCTTCTGAAAACTTCCACTTGGAACATCTTCTGGAATCTTCTGCTTAAACTTTGAACTTTGAACCCTTTAAATTCTTTGAAGCCTTTTGAACTCATTTGGACCTTTGAACCACTCTGAACCTTTGAACCACTTCGAACCTTTTAGATTTCAATGGTTTAATGGTTCATTGGTTCATTGGTTTGGTGATTTGTTTCATTTTAACAAACTCCATCGTTGAACCTTTGAACCCTTTGAACTTTGAACCTTTTGAACTCTTGGAAGTGGAGTTCTATGGTTCAATGGTTTGATGGTCTATTTCAACTCTTTGAAGCCCACCGTTGAAGCTTTGAATTTTGAACTTTGAACCTTTTAAACTCTTGGAATTGGAGTTAAATAGTTCAACGGTTTAATGGTTCATTCCTTACAATTTTTTCATGAAATGCCTTAAGTGTTTTTTGAAATTCTCCTTACGAAAGCTTGCTTATTGAACCTGTAATTTCCTTAGTTGAAAAGGCTTGCATGACTAAAAAACTTTACTGATCAGAATATTTTTTGAGAAAGTAAAAGATCATTTTGGCCATGTCGACCAAAATGGTTGACATGTTGTCCACAAAAACAAGTGACATATTTTTGGAACAACAAACTTCAGGATAATGTAGTTCACCCAAGTTTGGGAGAGAATGGAATGAGGAATGATGAAAAATAACCAAGATGTGATTAGACCTATAATGTATGCAAAGAGATGCACATATAAGCATAGAGAAATAAGCCTAAAATGCATGCTACCTTAAAGCATAATTCCATATCATGAGCCTAGGTGATGCAAAGTGTTCTTGAGAATCATTCATCATAGTTGATGTTGACACTAAGATTTTGAGACCTAAGCACAAAGTGTTTGCTATAGAAAAATAAATTAGGCATCATAAGTATGAAAAACTTAGAATGACATAAGATTTGAATTGTATTGAGCCAGTTCATATGTGAATGCCTATAACTCAGGATAATGGTACAATAATGACCAAAACTAGAGTTATAGTGATTTACATTTAAATAAAAAAGCAAAGACAAAGATAAAGATAAACATAAATGAACCCAACTTGAAATCAAGATATGATCAATCAAGACTTAAGTAGGAATAAAAATATTTAAAAATAAAAGGCAAGAATGTCTTAATGACATGAGACCAAGACATGAATAATCAAGATCCATGTAGACCATCAAGGCATTCTTGAACACAAAAGAGAAAATCAAAATCAAATTAAAAAACAAGACACCAATAACAATCAAATAAACAAAATGGACCAAGAGCAATGTAATAACATAGGACCTAGATATAAATAATCGAGATCCATGTGAATCATCAAGATGTTCTAAAACACAAAAGATATAAGCAAAAACAAACAAGGAAACACAAGACCAAGATGAGACAAGAAGTAAGAAAAAGGAGAAGAAATAAAAGGAGATGTGTGAAAGCACAACAAAACACCAAGAAAACACAACAAAACACCAAGAGAACTCAATACTTGTTGAAGACCATGTCGTTGCTAGTTAGGTCTTATGATGATTGTTAGCTCATTTTATCTGTTAGTCATTTAGAAACCCTTATGACCTCACTTAATTAGGAACCTTTAGTCTCATATAGACTTAAGACAATCAAATATCACTACCATGTTAGGTTTATAAGTTCTTAACCCTCTAAACAAATAACTCTCTTAACCTAGATAGGCAGACTATATGTTTTTAGACTATGTGTACTCATTTGAAAGGTCTACAAACATAGTGTTTTTAGAGTATTTATTACAAAAATATAAATTTAAAAAACTTTTCATGTTTTTATGGACTCAATTATTCTTTATAACCATTTAAAACTTTGTATTTTATTGCCACTGTCTCAAGACCAAAATAGTCTTCTCAATTGGTTGACTGTGTAGGTGTTGATTTGAACAAACTTGACTATGTAAGTTATTCACATTTGAGACATCTATTTTTAAATCCTTTTATCTAAATGAATTATACCCTTTATTTCAAAATCACACACACAACCATTGTTCTTAAGTTTTATAAATTATCCTTAGCTCCTAGATGAACCTATAAGTGACTGCCTGTATATGTGCATATAAGAAAGGTCTGTAAAATGATGTTTAAGAGTCCTTCATGAAACATGGAAATATAATACTTATTTCATGTTATTTTATGAAGTTTTGAGACCTCCCTAATTCTCTGAAGTTAAAACTTTACCCTTATATTGTCTTAATACCAATCTCAACCACTAGGTTGGTTGTAGGTGTCAATAGAACACCTTGACTACATTTTATCTTTTTAGGTCTTAAAACTAATTTATAAACTTTTTAAAAAGATATATTATGTTTTCATTAGTATCTCAAGTCTCAACATTTTGAATATTCCATTCTTCCATAAATTTTATTATTTTTCAAGACCATTTCCATGTTGGCTTGCTATAGGTAGTGTTTGAATGCCTTGACTGTGTTTTCACCCTTTTAGGTTTTTTGTGCCAATTATTATGCATATTATTGTTTCACACTCATTTTAGGGTTCCTTATTGATTCCTTAAAGACAATTAACCTCTCAAACATAGTCTATAATTTTTTATCCACTATCATACCATAGAAACCTGTAGGTGACTGTCTGTTATGCATTGTGTGTGTAGTCTTCACTTAGCTCTAGGTACTTGGAGACCTTCATAGTTTGTGACCTATTTAATAAATTTGATTAATTATCAATTATATTATTCCTTGATAACCTTCATTTATATTTAAAACATGAATCTGTCAAAAACTTCCTCAAAAGTGAAAGGAGAAGTGATCATTCTTAGAACTTATACATAATGTTCAATTTAATATAATACCATGAATTTATTTTTGAAATATTATAATACTATTAAAAATAATATAGGTTCATTTTACCACCTATAAAACTCATAAACATAAAAACATGACCAGTTACTTGCAAACAATGTACCAAAGGGAAAATGCTTGCCAAAAGACATCCAAACATGCCAATAAGATTTTTTAATGATTTTGAGGCGTTTAAAAACATATTATAACACTCCTTAACTTATTTCAATCATCCATGAATTTTTATTTTTTTTGGAGTTACACCAAACTCAGCCTATGGGATTTTAAGCTCTTAAAAAGTAGTTTGAGATATTAGCGATTGTTCATAAAGATAATGGAACAAATAAAATTATTAACTCCAAAAAATTTAATCCCATATTTTTTCCAAACTTTTTCCAAAATATTATCTTCCGACTCTAACCATGTTTCCTGTACCATCTGCTTGAAGTTGGTCTTCATGAGCTTATGAAGGGGATGATGAGAGATAGAAGGATATGTCTACAACTATTGAACTCCAAACTTCTTCCAATTATTGTTTATAACTTTTATAATATTAAAGTAAATTCTCAACCTATTTTCTCGTACACATTACTTCCACAAGTTCGTACAATTTTGCTAACTCCTCAAACAAGTGTTCAAGATCAAGAATATGACCTTTTCTGATCTCTCTAATAGGTTTGAAAGTTCATTAAATATTCCTAAATCCTTTTATTTTTTTGGTACATATTTTTCACTTATGGAACTTTTTCACATATAAATGTTACCCAAAAATCCACGTTTTATGCATATTCAACACCTTAGAGTTAACAAATGGTTTTAAAACTTTACAAAACTTCATGAAACATTTTGAAAAGATTTTTTAGACATGAAATGACATTAATTAATCCCTAATAACCTATGACACAACTTTATGATGTTTTATCTCTCAATGGTAGTGTTAAACCATTGTATGATGATAATATGACTTTACCTTAATTTCTTCAAACTGACCTTGAACCATGCTAACAAGGTTAAATGAAGACTTACAAGGACCTTAAAATCATGACATGAATACATGATAAGATTGAATTTTTAAAGAGTGGCCAAATTTGACTTCTTTTATTATTCCTTATTCACACATCTTAAGAAAGTACCTGTTGACCAAATTTGACTTGCAGTCAAATTTGGTCAACAGGTACTTTCTTAAGATGTGTGAATAAGGAATAATAAAAGAGATTGTTGGAAGATTTTCATAATCAATCATGTATCGAACACTTTTCATTTTATGTTACATCTTTCAAAATCATGTAGGCTCATTAAAATTATCCAAATATTTTCAAAGATGCTCATGTGTGGGTTTCTAATTATGAAGCTTTCTAATACTTTATTTGGTAACCCAAACTCACAACATTGCCTCTCTACTCTCTGGTCATCAAGGAACCATTTTAGTAATGGGGCTTTGATTTCATATGTACTTAAAATCCACACTCTATCATAAGACATACTCATGTTCTAATGTTAATTGATTACTTCACCAAGTGGGTAGAGGCAATTCCATTAATATCTACCACTTTTGAGGTCATTTATAACTTTATCAAAGAAAACATATTGGTCAAATTTAGGGTTCCTCAAAATATTGTCATGGATAATAATTCAAATTTTTATTTGGTTTAACTTATTGGTTCTTACTATGGTTATAAAATCTTATTATCAAACTCTTATCATTATTACCCTCAGGGTAAAGATCAAGTAGAATATAGAAAAAATAAAATCACTACCATTGTTCATAAACCAGCCAATGAGAATTAAATAAATTGGATCAAGAAGTTTTATGACACTCTATGGGTAGATCAAAAAACTCCTAAAATATCCATTCATTATCCTTTCCAATTATTATAAGTCATATATGTAATGATTCCCATCTCTTTAGAGTTACTAGTTTTACAACTATCCCAGCCTTTAGAGAATGACCAGCTCAAAGATATTTTATAAAAAATGATCGTGTCCCTAACCAAGTTTGAGGAAAAGAGGGTAATGGTGATTGACATGATTATGGTTCACCAAAAAAAATTTAAATTATTTTTTGACCCAAAAGTAAGATGATGAGATTTATAAGTGAGAGACTCAATCCTACTTTGGAAAAAAAGAAGAGAACTTAAGGGCATTCATATAAAGTTTGACTCCCTATGGATGGGGCTTTAAAGTTTGTCCTTTTTGCGGTGATAACACATACTACTTAGCATATAGATATGTAACTCACCCCTATTTCCATAAATCAAAAAATATTTTAACACTATAAACAATGAAGTTAGGTTGTCACCTACCATTCCTCATAGGTGATTTAGGATTGTGTTGTGTGTTTCCCTTTTTGTTATGTCATGTATTTCCTTTCAATCATGTGTTTTCCATTATATTTTATGTTTTCTTTTTTTTAGTGTTTCCTTTTTCATTTAATGTTTTAATTATTTTGAGTAGACTCATTATCCTAATGGATAAGACACTAGGTCTTAAAATTGAAGATTCTGAGGGTTCATCCTATGTACTTTACAAGTCCATGTCCCTAGTCTAAGCCAATTCTTGTTCCCAAAAAAATTCAAATAAAAATTTTCCCCAAGTATAGTAACAACAAAGTATTCCAAGTCAGATCATGGTAAAAACTTGAAAAGTCAAAGATTTAAATCATCATAAAAATCATGTCATAGGTGAAAATTCCAGATGAAAAATTTTGAAAAAATCTCTAAGTATTGAATCATGTTTTCATGTTGTGCATGCCCAGGAGGCTGATTTTGCTTGACCTATAGGGTGTATAAGATGTATAAACATGGAGGTATCGTATATTTCACTATTCATTCCCATTCCCTCTTATCTCTATAAATATTATAAATAACAATTATACAAGGGTTTTTTTATGCTTATTTTAATTTTGCTTGAAAGAAAGGAGAAATAAACTTTGTGTTCATTCTTCAAATAGAAAACACAAGGTAAATTACAAAACTTTGTGTCTAATATTTTTTTTTTGGATATGTGTTTTTATTATGTTGATACATATCTCTCACTCAAAAAATCATGTTACTTTTTTGTAACCCTTCTTGTCATGCTTAAGACAAAATATGTATTTGCTCATTCATGCATGACCTTTCAACTTATTTATTTATTTATTTTTTTTTTTGGTTAAAATCAGTAAAATCCAATATCCCATTCAACCTATATATATTTTAAATAGGTTTATTTAAATTTTTCATGTTTTCAATAAAGGGAACCTCCCCTCCTAATAGAGGAGAGAATTTGTTCTCCTTCATTATTGTGAAATTTCACATTTTTCAAAGTGACAAATATTTCACAAACACTATATAAATTTAAAAATCATTCAAATTTCAATATGACATTATTCTTAACATGATTTTCATGCTACATGATTTCTATTTTACATTTCTTATTATGGTTCACTCATGTTCCTTACTAATATTAGCATGAAACATGTTTACTATGATAAATTAATTTTATTTATAACATGAATTCCATGCCATGTATTTGCCTAGATATAATGTAAAATATGATTTTAGTTCTCATACAATTGTTATGATATAGACAATCTATTTTTCATTATGTTAATATTTATTAATTTTTATGTTTCCATGTTATTTCATGTTTAACTTGGGGAAATGTGATGGAAAATAAATTCCCTACACATACTTTAAATTGTTATATCTTTGTAGATTAATGACTCATTATAATGTAAATTTCAATGATATACTTGTTATAATTTCCATTCCATGTTTCAATGACTAATTTTATTTTATCTTAGAGAAACATGGGATAAAATATTATTTTATGCATGTTACTAAAATGTTACATATTTACATGCAATGTTATTTGATGATATCCTGACTACAATTCAATGATAAATCTAATTTATCTTGATATGTGAGCTTCATAAGTTCAGCCCAAAACTCAAAAGGTAGAATATAATACTCACTACATTTTTAAATTCATGACTTGTTTGATAGTATGATAGACTCAATGGACTTTCATTTCATATTAGGGACAAATAGGAATATGACTCATCATATGTAATGTTTTCAGTTATAAGGGTTCATCACCTAATGGTTATAATGTTTCAATTTCAATTCCCAATAATTAGTGAATCACTAATTTAGGTTCATTTCAAAATATGGAGGCTCGTCACCTAATGAATCATAAGCTACTAACTCCAGTCCACTTTTAATCTCCTTCAATGATATGATAGACCCATGGGAATTTTAAAACATATAAGGGATAAAGGATTTATATTATTAGAAATATCATGCCTTGTTTGATATTATAATGGACTCAATGGACTTCCACTACATATTAGGGACAAAAAGGCATATGATTCATCATATGTAATGTTTTGAGTTATAAGGGCTCGTCACTTGATGGCTATAAGGTTTCAATTTTAATTCCTAATATTCAGTGACCTACTATTTTAGGTTCATTTTCAAATATGGAGGCTCATCACCTAATGACCCATAGGGTACTATTTCCACTCCATGTTTTAACTCCTTAAATGATATGATAAACCCATGAGACTTCCAAAGCATACCAGGAACAAAGGAGTTATCTTATTAACAATGCATTCCACATTTAACATTTACTATTTTCCATTCACTCATGTTTGTGCAAGAAAGATAAGTGTGATTCTGCAAGTTCTAATACTTGGCATTTTGATACTCAAAGACTCAAATTTTCAATAGTGTCTATATCCTTTCTATATGATCTTGACGTGTTTATTTGTGCACATATATATCTTGTACCTTTCCCATTTCTAGCCATTAAAAGTGGGTCATGTTGAATCCACACCAATGTTTCCAAAGTTTGAATTTAGATCATCTATAAATAAATGATTGATTAGGTTAATTTGATAATAATGTAGTTTAATAATCTTTAATAAGTATTTTATTGAGAACAATATTAGAGAACTTTATTGAATATATTTATGTTTATCGACTTGATAATTTTTTATAATCTTTGAAGGGTCTGGAAAATTAGAATGGCAAAGGGTTGACACTAATTCTATCTACAAATAACCCCCAAACCAAAACTTTATCCATTGAACATATATGTAGGATTTTTATATTTCAAGAGAATGAGATTCAAAGCACATAATTGGGGAAAATGTGATAACATTAAACATGATCAAATTTGTTTGTTTCAATTTGTAGATCCTAACTAGGATCATGTATTTTTACCCAAGACTGATCATACAATCTTGATATTGACCAAGACCATTTGTACAATCCTAACATTTTTATTTAACTTCAAATAAAATGGGTGCACAAGGATCAGATATTTGTCTATTAGCATGGATATTTTATATTATGATGATGATTATGGAAATGATACAAAATTCCTTACAAAATCAATCTAAAATTTAAGATCTCTCTATATCCTTACATATTGATTTAGAAATTATGGTTATTTTTAATATGATATTTAATTTAAGGTAATAAGCTTTGTATAAGATTTTTTTTGGATGGTAAAGAAGCAAATCCTACAAAAGGTGCCCCAAAACCCTCAAGGAAAGGGTTAGATCATTTGGACCAAAAAAACCAATACAAGTAGCTAAAATAGGAGATATAAGAGGCTAAAGCCAAGTTGGATGAGTTAACTTGGGAAGAAAGTGACAGTACCTTTCTTGACTCCCCCATTGCATGACCATAGGATGATTCCCTAAAGGGAAACACTGGTGTTGGTTTGGTCTCAAACAAATCTCTCAAAACCATATACAAGTATACTTTTGAGGGGTTCCATCTAGTCCAATCACCTCTATCAAAGAAGATAGTGTAGTTTTTACCTAAAATGGTTGTCTTTATAAATGATGACTTCTAGGATAATGTCACAGTTTTGAAAGGCAGAGGCCTTATTGGTAAATTTATGGGGAAATGTTTAGCTATAAAAGTAGTGAAAAACTAGGTGGAGAGTAACTAGGGCTTGGGATGCAGCATTGGCTTCTTACCAAAAGGGTTTTTTGTAGTAATATACATATCCAAGGGTATGAAATAGGATATTCTCAATGGTGTCCCATGGTTGTTAGAGAGTGAAATTCTATGGATTCAAAACTCCTGGACTCCCCTATTGCATGACCATAGGATGATGCCCTGAAGGGCAACACTAGTGTTGATTTGGTCTCAAATAAATCTCTCAAAATCATAGATAAGTCTACTTTTGAGGGGTTATGTCTAATTCAATAACCTCTATCAAAGAAGAGAGTATATTTTTCACCTAAAATGGTTGTCTTTGAAAATGATGAATTCCAAGATAATGTCACGGTTTTGAAAGGCTGAGGCCTTATTAGTAAATTTTTAGGGAAATGTCCAATTATAAGAGTAGTGGAAAATTAGGTGGAGAGAAACTATGGTTTGGGATGCAGCATTTTCTTCTTACCAAAAGGGGTTTTTGTAGTAATATGCCCATTTAAAGGTATGAAGAAGGATATTCTTGATGGTGGCCCATGGTTTTTAGAGAGTGTGGGTCTATGGATTCAAAATTGGTACCCAAATTTCAACCCTCTCAATGATAACAAAGTGAAATACCCAGTCTAGGTTCAACTTTATGGGCCTCCCCCTAAATATTGGAGTGAGAAATGCCTCAATTAAATTAGGTATTTAATGAGTTTATTTATCAAAATAGACCCCAAAACCTTTGAGGGTGTTCTTACTTCCTATGCTCACATCTATGTTCTTATTAATCTTGATGAAGACATTCTTCAATCAATCTGAATCAAATCTTATGGAGTGTGGGAACAAAATATTGGTGTCAAAATAATCCCCTTTAGGTGATACAAGTGTAGGGTCATGGGAAATTTAAGAAGGGACTATCCTAGGTGAGAAAGTAGTGATTCCAAGGCCCTGAATTAGGTATCCAACCTTAATCCCCTAGTGAAAAGACTTGGTATAGCTGACCCCTCACACCTATATGACCTAGCATATTCCATCAATGATAGAGTGGAGGTTGAACTGGGGATTTCCTCGATATTGCATTAATGGTTACCCTCAAAAAAATTGGAAAAGGGTGACACTCTTTCCCATAATACTCTACTCAAAGAATGAAATTTCATCTTGAAGGAAGCCCAAAATCTCTCATCTTTTATTATAGGGGAGAAAGTAGGGGAAGACATCTTATTAACACACAATATAAAGAAGGTGACCAGTGTTTTAGCAAGTGGCATCCAACTCTCTCCTCTCACTAAGGAATTTTTTGAGGAATATGAGGAGATATACTCCTCAAAACTCCTTTCCCTTTCCCAAAAAGAGTGCAAACTCTTCCAACCCTCCTTGGGAGGTTTAAATAGGGGAGGTAGGAAATCAATTACTAACCACACTAAGGCTGAAGTCTCAGTAGGAAAACAAACATATCTAGAACATTTATTTGTCAAGAATAAGTGAGGGGTGGAATTCCCCTCATCAACATAATGAATATTTTATGTTAGAATTTTAGGGGCCTTAATTCCCATAACAACATCATTTGGTAAGACCAAAAATTCCACTTTCAGTTCTTTGATGTTTTTATCTTGTAGGAAACTAATCTCTCCTAGTTAAATGCTAAGAGATTGCTAAATAAAAGTTACAAGAGATGGTGTGGCTAGTTATAAGAGTCCATTTGAGCTTCTGTTGGATTAGCGACCCTCTAGGACACCTATCATGTGAAATTATAATCATATGACATAAGAACACATTAGCAAGCTAGTAAGGTTACCCTCTTTACCTCTGATATTGCCTTTTTTATTTTTAAGGTTTTTGGGCCAAATTCTATTATTGGTAAATCAAAAACTTGGGAAGAAATTAAGAAATAGGTTGTTTACTTACCTGGGTAGCATTGTGTGTTAGGGGGGATTTTCATGCCAACCTTTCTATTGAAGAAAAGAGAGGAGGGTTTATAAGATAAACCCAATCTCAAAAATATTTTCTTTAGTTTATGGAGAATGTGGGATTGATTGATATTATCTTGAAACATGGTATTTTCTCCTAGACAACTAGACATTAGGGATTTAACAACATTTTAGAAAGACTGGATTGTTTTCTAGTCACCCCCAATTGCTTTATCTCATATTAGATCTTAGAAAATTTCATGTTACCAATTTTAGTCTTAGATCATGCCCCTATTGAGCTTAAGATCAGTCAATTTGGGGTCCCCCCCAAATGCCCCTTTAAATTTGAACTTGTGTGGCTTAGAAAACCCACCTTGTTTAGATTAGTTAAAACTTGGTGGAATTATTCCCTAGTTGGTACAGGCTCAAAGATGTTTTTGGTTAGTAAGAAACTACATCATGTTAAATTTTCCCTCAGATTATGGAATAGATCTCGCTTCAAAAACATTTTCATTGAAATTTTAAGAGTTGAAGTAAAACTAAAAGCATTAAATCAGATTTTTTTGGATGTGGGAATGGATAACACCGCATACACCAAATAAAGAGAGTTTTTAGTAGAATTAGAATAGCTACTCCTTTGAGAAGAAGTATACTAAAAGCAAAAATATAGAGAATGGTGGATCAAGGAAAGTGATGAAAATACTAAGTTTTTCCACCATCCCACTAGAGTTAGATGAATCACAAATTTCATCTCCTTCATTAAAGCTAGGGATGGAAGTAAACTTGAAATAATGTCTAGGATCAGGTCAAAAGTAGTCTCCTTTTTTCAAGAACTACATACAAACACTCATGCCTTGAATATTGAAGATCAAAATAAAATCCAAGAGTATATTCCCAAATTGGTCACTAATAGCCAAAATAGCATGCTCATGGTTCTTTGATCTTGTGATGAAATTCATAAGCTAGTCTTCTCCATAATCAAAGACAAATCCCCTAGACCAGATACTTTTCCAATTGCTTTCTTGCAATATTTTGCAGACATAGTGAGGATAGACATTATGGAAATGGTGGAGGAATCTCAGATGACCCAAAGGATTAGGGTGGATATAAATTGTACCTTTATTTCCCTAATTCGTAAAGGTGTGACTCAAAACTTATTTACTAATTTTAGACCCATTTCTCTATTTAATATAGTTTATAAGACTATTTTTAAGGTCATCTCTTTTAGGCTAAATGGCCTTCTTAGAAAACTTATCTCCTGTAAACAAGGGGGTTTTATCCCAGGTTAAAATATACACAAAGGGGTTATGATTATTCATGCATCTCTCCATTCCTTGGTTGCTAGTGAAAAAAATGTATGATTCTCAATTTGGACATTATTAAGGAATATGATAAGGTAAATTTGAGATTCCTTATGAAAATTCTAGAGAAATTTGGATTTTCTAGAGATTGTTGCTCATGGATATTTAGCTATATTTCTACTCCAAGATTTTTTATCATCATCAATGGTGAACCTGTTAGTTTTTTTTTAAGATTCTAAAGATTTACACCATGGAGAACCTCTCTCTTCCTTTCATTTCACCCTTATGGCTAAGGCATTAGGAAGGTATATTAGTGGATTCTAGTTGGCATGGATAATTTAAGGGTTTAAAGTGGTTGAAGGGATTTATAGACTCACTCACCAAAAATTTGTTGATGATATGGTTCCCTTTGGTAGGCTATCAGAGGTAGAATCAACAACCTAAAAATATCTCTTGGTTGATTATGAGAGGGAATCAGGTCAAAGAATTAACTATGACAAGTCTATGATCTAGTTCATCAACACCTCAAGGCCACTTCAAATTACCATTTCCCTTATTTTGCCCTTTAAAATTGGGAATATTCCTAATAAATAATTAGGTATCCATCTATTTTTTAGTGAAATTAAAACCTCCATTTGGGATGGGATAATCAAAGCTTTAAAAGCATATCTTCTAGACTAGAAACAGATTGGCTTTCTCTAGCTAGAAGAATCACTCTCATTAAATTTGTTCTTAGTGCTCTTCCCACTTACACTCTCTTGGTTCTCCATCTCCCCTCTAAGGTCCTCAAAGATATTAAATATATCATGAGTAACTTCATATGGAAATGTAATTAGGATTTAAATAAAATTCCCTTAACTAAGTGGGATAAAGTATATCTCTCCCAAGTGAGAGGCGAAGCTAGAATTAGGAAGTTGGCATCACAATATCTTATGTTTGGAGCTAAAATTATATGGGGTATGGTGACATAATCCAAGGCCTTATGGAATAGACTTATTTAGTTCAAATACTTTAGATATTTCTCCTCCATAAACATTTTACAAGTTGGAAACCCACATAAAGGATCCCACCTATTGAATTTCATTTTAAAATGCAAGTATATAATTAAGGATCATATTTCTTATGTAGTAAATGATGGATACTTGGTGGAATTCTAGAGTGACTCATAAAATGGACATAAACCCATAGTGGAGACTCTTGACTTGGATACTACTAGAATTTTCCTTAAAAATTTGGGGTGAAAATTTAGAGATGATTTAGAACTAGTGGTTACTACTAGTCTAGAACATTGGAATTATAAAAATATGGATGCGCTTCCCCTCCCAAATAACCAAAAATCAAAATTGTCAAAAGTCATGGAAAAATGGAATATTTTCATCAGTAATAGTAAGGACTGAGTCCAATGGATGGGTACAAATAATGGTTTGTAATCAGTTAGTTTAGGCTATAAAATGGTGAAATAATCAATACCATATTGTACCTAAGTGAAATGGCTATGTTGGAATAAGGATAATCTACCAAAGGTTGGAACATTTGCTTGGCTAGCCACTCACAAAAATATTCTTACCTAGGATCATATGTACAAAATTAGAGTTGTGGGGCCTTCAATATGTGTCATGTTTGAAGCTAATGAAGAATATATTTATCACCTTCTCTACAATTATTTATTTGCAAAAAAGGTTTGGAACTAGTTCTGTTATAAATTGAGCTAGAATTTGGCTATATCAAATTCTCTTCTATAGGATTTTGTCTCTTGTCCCTCAAGTATATCCATAGACACCTTCAATTGTTTATGGTAGGCCATCCCATCCATTCTGATTTGGAACATCTAGAAAGATATCGTGTCTATAAATCAATCTTAGATCAGAGAAGATAGATTATACCTACACTTTCAATTGGGAATTTACTTAATAAGCAGGGACATTACTAATATGTGAATCCACTAGACTCAATTATGAGATTACTTGTCATAATATACCATACTAGAAAGGGTTCCAAAGCCTATAGTCTAACACAATCACACAACAATCCTAAAAGAGTCCTAGGTTTAATGTTAACTCTATTCTAACAAACAAGAAAGTAAATCTAATCTAGTGCACACCAAATATTGTGGCATAAAGTGGGGGTTAGAAATAAAATAAACTAAAATAAACATGCATATAATATATATACTCACGTCAATGTATACATAATCTTAATACATGGGAGAGAATCACAACTACATTATCTATATACTCTTACAAAGGAGAAATAAAGTTAAGAATATTTACCTTTGAAGATGAACTTGTCAAGCCTCAATCTCTCCCTTGGCCAAGGTTATTTATAGGAGATTGTTGTGGTATGTAAGGATAACAAAGACAAATCAGCTCTAGGCTACATAACCTATCTATGAATTCAAAAGACTTCTCCATAACACAAGATTTGTATCTCTAAAGAAAATATGGAACCTTAAGATTTATTCCTCAAGTAGAATGGTCAATAAGTAGATGTTTGTTATCACTTATTCTTCTTTGATTTTATTCTTAAAAATTGTTAGAAAGAACTTGTATATATAGGTAGATATTTCCCTAAATTATTTTGAATATGTCAGTTATATAGGGTCAACCCAGTTAACCCTGTATGTTTTTAGGAGATAATTCACTAGGTTCAAACTAGGTCAACAAAAGGGCTAACAAAGATCCTGATGAAAAATACCCATAAATAGTACAAGGTCAACCTAGACAACCCTATATAGCAATTAGAGGTTGAAAACCATATAGGGTTGACCTAGTCAACCTAGTACAGACAATTGGTAAAATGGGGTCAAGGAAATAAAAAGAAGGATAAAGCATGACACATGTCTAGAATGGGTACAATAGAGAATAATATGCTTAGGGTAAATGGTTTTAGGAGACAAGTGTGTAGATGGCTAGTGGAAAAAGGGACAATAATCTTACAAAGCATCAATGGTCTACCCACCACTTTTCTAATTCACCCCTTAAAGCATGCACTCAGAGAGATTGAGACTCAATGGGTTCCTATAAGATACAAAGTTTTAGTATGTGATAAAAGTTGGAAAATATTATGTGTATACATATTCCCCATGTGAAAATAATCATGTGTCATATGAGTACAACATGGGATGGTTCTTTAGGAATAGAGCATGATAACACATAATACTAATGCTAAGTAAAGTGTAGTAAGAAGTAAATTAGATAAATTAAAGGATAGAATTGAAAAGCACATACCTTTACTTACCTTAGTGTTGTAGATAAGTAAATATACTAAAAGAAAGGTGAAGGCATATAATGTGAAGAACACTAGGTGAACCTATAAAAATGAGTGTAAAAAATAGAAAGTGAAAGTTTTTGGAAGATGGGCATATGGTAGTTAGTAGAGATAGAGATTTTAGGAAAATTGGCAAGTTAGGATTATTAAGGCAAGGTTTAGAATATTTAAGGAAATGACAAAATAATGGAAAATTAATGATAAATGATGGAAAATTAATGACAAATGAGTGACAAAAGAATGACAAATGATGGAAAATAAATGACAAATGAGTGATAAATGATTTTAGAACATAGTAAACCATATTAGAAAGCATGTAAAATAGAAATGTAAAAAAAGAATGTAGAATATACTAAATCATGTTGGGAAGCATGTAATACATAAACGATAAAAATGATTGTATAACATACTAAATCACTTTGGAAAGCATGTAAAACATGAATGATAAATGAAATATCAATGCAAGATAACTAGAACAAATATATTGAAGCAAGTGACAAGTAAGCTCATGTAAGGCAAAAAGAAAAAAATGAAAAATGAAATGTAATTAAAGATATGAGACAAACATGAAGAAGGAATACATAAAGAGAAACATGTAATAATGGTGAATGTCATATGTAAGATAAGTCAAGTCCATAAAAATCAAATAAAAACATGATGGAGAAATGAAAATTAAAAGTTGTTAAAGGATGAAAACTCAAACTTAGTGATTTTTCTAAGATACAATGTAAGAAAACACAACCACCTAATGTCATGACTAGGATGATAATGAGATGGTATGGTAAATAAATGAGGTAAAGGTGTAATCCATAGTTTCTCAGACATGTAGTTTTGCTCTAAGGATAGATAAAACTGAAATAAAGTAATGCTAGCATGTCTTTAAGAGGTCAAGAAGAAGGAATAATAAAATAGGGAAAATAGATTTAGAATCACAATTTGCTTGTCAAGGGGGGAAATGAAATGGGTGGAGAGGAGAATAAAGGAAAAACCAAGGTAGAGAAACTCTTTATCGAAGTCAAGACACTCAAATTAGGTTTGTTAAAATAAGAATACTTTCAACCTTAATGACTATGAAGAAATTATCTTAGCCACACAAGTCTTAGGTCAACAAAAGGAGCATATAGATCATCCCATGAAGGATATATACATGAAAATTAAAATAGACATACATCCCCACAACATGTTCTCCATTCCTTAGGACCCTTTATAGAGTTGTCAATCTACTATGAAGATTGGGTACTTACATGAGAAATTAGGTAGCACCATAGAGTTTGTTGAATTCCCCTATTTCAATCTATTGGCCTACCACACCTTAAATGACCTTGTCTCTATGTGAGGGAAATTATGGAGTTTGAGCTTAGATTAGAGATAAGATATGTACTTGTAATAATGTCTTTTAGTGTTATGTTGACTTTTAAGATTTTTATGTTGCCTTTTAGATATCATTTCATTTTATTTTAAATGATTTGGCTTTTTATTTTCTTGATGGCTTTTTCTATTCCTCCTATATACAAATTTAAAAAATGAAAAATGGGTGCTAAAAATGAATTTCATTTGAATACTTGGGGTAAGGTTTCTGAGAGAGAGAAATTCAAAGAACATGGGGTCTAAGAGTCTCGTAAATATAGATAAAATAAAAGTGTTATCTTGACTTCAACTTTGTTTGATCAAATGTGGAGCGAAAGAAAGGGGAAATCAAGAGGAGTGACACATGGAACAATTTGAATTTCTTCAAATTGAAAAAAATGACAAAGGGTGAAAAAGGGATAAAATGATAGTAAAGTGTGATTCATTATCATAAAAATGATGTAATTGGAATAAAACATGCTAACATATATTGTTGTATACATTCCATCTTATCAAAAAAAGCAAAAGCTAAAGTTGAGAATGAGAATCAGTGACATATATTATTATAAAAGGAACGATAAAATGGTAATTTTATGAGGAGGGTCGGGTCCTATCCACAATCTTATACTAAAACTCATAAAAGAGAAACCCATAAGGGTACCATATATATATATATATATATATGAAACAATAAAATGAGAATAGAAGTAAAGTTGGTATTTCGTGAGTAGGGAAAGGTCCTATCCATGCTCTTATACTAAAAACTCAAAAAATAAAAACCCATAGGGGTGAATTATAAATTAAGTAACAAATAATCATAAATCTATTAAGGCAAAAAAATAATTAAAAAAATAATAACATAAAAAAGAAAAAAGAAATATATGAGCACAAAAATGAAAGCAAATGCAAAATGTAATGTGAAATAAAACCAAAAAACATAAAGGAAGACAATGATGCTTATAAATCAAAATTAAAATAAATAAAGTGCACAAAATATGAGACAAAAATAATAAGTAAGATATATGATAATGTCTATATTAAAGATGAACATGTGAAATACAAGCCTACAAGTCTCATAAGGTTTCTTGAAGTTGAATTTTTTTGTTATTATGTATTTTAGAATAAGAGTGGGAATCATAAAATAACCCAATGGGTAAGTGAATGCAGGGATGGGCATCACAAGATGCCCAAAGTTTGAAATGATACATGGATGGGCATCGTAAGATACCCCAACATGTGAGGTGGAGTGAGGTAATATTGAACAATTAAAATGATTTTCATTGGATTGGTAGGTGCATTTGGAGATAGGTGAATGTGTTGGTTTGTTAGACTTTAAGGAGGTTGAATGTGACATATGATGGGTAGGAGAGGTATGAGGAGGTAAAGGATACAAAGGAGGATCATGTATGATATGCATTGAAGTAAGAATTTGAACTAGATACTCTTTTGGTTCATGTGACCTAAGAGGTTGAGGTTCAATGGATACAATGATATGTTTAAAATTGTTTATGTTAGCTATCCTTTCCTTATTGGTGTAAGAATAAGGATAAATTGTGATTTGAACAAAATTAATAAATGAGGTATAGGTATGGGATGATTGTTTCTGATCATTAGGTAGTTGGTTTTGATGTGATTGTGGTCCTCAAGATTGACTTTGAAAAGCTTGAAGATAGTCTTGGTAATGTTGTTTTACGAGAATATCAAGATTGAAACATAGACCAAGTAAAGAAGAAAGAAGAAAATGGTGAAGATCATGATAAGACTCATGAGAATGACCTATAGTAGCATGCCACCAACAAAATTTATCAGGATTGTACCATTTTAGAGGAGGTTTTTAAGGATCAAAGTTCATGGGTTTATAGGGTAGAAATTTATTCTTAAGTTGTTCTAAAGTCAAGGGTGGGTGGGTTGGATTAAAATTAGTTAAATCAGATGTTCCATTTTGAGGTGGGGGAGGCTTGGATGAATTAATGTTATGATAAAATGATTGAAAAGGTGATTTATTAGTTGTTTGAGATGGTTCAAATTGAGTCATAAGAAATTTTGATTTTTTCTTGGTCTAAGGCTTCTTCTAAAGTTTTAGGTGAAAAGATTCAAACTTTGTATTGAAGTGGAGGTTTAAGAGTAGTAAAAAATATTTTTAAAAGAGTGTCATCATTCATGTTATGGTCCACTTTATGAGCAAAATACTTCCATCATTTTATGAAAGTATGAGTAGATTCACTAGGAAGTTTATTGGTATTGATTAAATGGTTAAGATAATTTTTAGAGAGGTAATCATGTTGGAATTATTTCACTAGATCATTGACTAAATCCTCTAGTTGTGAGATGGAATTTCTAAGGAGTTGGATATATCATTCAAGTGCATCACCAACAAAGTTTTTGGCTAAGATCTTGGTGATGGAAAAGCCGTTAGTTTGGACCCATTCCATATAGACATTACCAAAAGACTTAAGAAAGATAGTAGGGTCCTTAGTCCCATTATATGTGATAGTTGGAGAAATGTTTCCAATATAGATTGATGCAATGAATGGGGATAAAGATTCATTTTGAATATGTTAAAGGATTTTTTTATTTATTGGAGGTTGAAGGATGATATTCCCATTGGCATATCGAAGAGGAGGAGGGACAAAATTTATCTTTGGTTGAGACATGATGACTTATAGTGGTTGACTAGCCATGTTTAATAAATATTGTTGCATGTTCATCATTTGAGATTGATTGGTTGTTTGCATGATGTTCATTTGTTGAACTACATGGGCAAAAAGTTGAGTTGTCTCAATAGGTGGATTAGTGTTTTTAAGAGGGATATTAGTGTTGTGAGGAAGAGTATTGGTGTTGATAGGAAGAGAATTATTTGTATGTGGAGGATTCCCAACATTAGTATTAGCTATCTTAAATGTGATAGAAGAAGGAAGCTTGGTAAATCCACCATTCTTGTGAGGAGTGTAAATATTATTATCATCAAGGTTTTTGAATAATTGGGAACCATCTAGATTATCAATTTGAGTAGTTTCAACCATGTTACTTTGGGAATTGATAAGGATATGTGCTCTTGTTATGGGTGTAAAAAGAAGATTATGAACATTGGTTATAAAGGCATGAGTGCTGATAGGAGAGGGATTAGTTGGTTGAAGATTACCAAAATTGGTATTGGGAAGAGGATTAGGACAAATGACCTCAACTACATTACATAGGAGAAGAGGAAGGAATAAATTAGATAGTTTCATCTAAAAAAATGAAATAAGTGAGATTTTTATCCAAATCCTTAATTATGCATTATGCTTGACTAAAATAAATCTGAACAAATGTCATTATTATGAGATAAGACTAGATAACCACACAAAAAGAGGTGAAAAAATAAAAGAGAGATAAGAAGTGAAAGAAATAGTATAGAGTCGATTGGGTCAACCTAGCACAAAAAATAGGGCCTACAAATAATACAAGGTCAATTGGGTTGACACAATACAATAAACAAAGGTTGGAAAAAGAGTGAATAGGGTCTGTAAATAATATAAGTTTGATTGGGTTGATCCAGTACAGTGAATAGAGGCTAGAAAATGTACAAGGTCGACCTAGTACAATAGATAAGGAAAATTAGAAAGCCTATAATAGATTTTTAATTAAAACAAGATAATTTTTCTAAGTAATTTGAAAATAAATAGACAAAAAGAAATAAATAGTTAATTAGATTAATGTTTTCCAATCCAATTGAATCACACAGAACAAAACCTTGTACCAACACTGGCTAATATAAGTTTTTATAATACAAAATACAATTGAGCAAAGAGAAAGTGATCAACTTGGAAATTAAAAAGATAAATAATTGGTCAACCTAAATGTTTATTACATTATTAAGATATGATTTTAAATGTGATGGGAAGTTGGCTATAAGCAAGGAACTAAAATGTCAATCTAAAGATAGTTTTAGGTAGTTTGGACTAAAAGGGATTGTAGTGTCAATGATATAGGCTTGGTATTAGGGTCTACTCCCTTACTTCACTAGAGATAAGGGTGTCAGGTGATTATCCAAAATATACCATTAACAACATTTTATATTTGACTAAATTATCAAGTTAGCTTCCCCTTTTTTTGGTGATGAAATCTAAGTAGATTGGCCTTAGGTAGATAAATGTTAAAATTCTTGTTTAGATTTTATGATTTGGTTGTGTGTTCATAAAATAAAAAATAGTGAAAATAAATGATTAATTAAAAACCACCTAATTAAGCTATGTGATCTATTATAAGGATGTAAGCAACATGAAAAGAAAGTGTGAATTAATTACTAGCATACAAGGTTAATTCTAACTATGAAACAAGGTATAATGTTGATATGGTCAATAGTGTATGCATAAAATATAGATCATGGTAGATAATTTTGATCTTATACCATACAAGTAAGGTCTAAAAATGAATAGGGTCAGCAGAGTCAACCTAGTTATCCAGACAGCATATAGAACATAGAACTGGGTCGATAGGGTCAATCCAATTGACTATACAAGGGTAATTTTAAAGACTACAAATTATGAAAGGAAAGAATGTAAAGAAAGAGATAGAGAGATAGAAAGGAACCTTAGTATAAAAGAGATGTAAATAATGAATATTATTGTTCAAGAACCTTGATATATGCTTGTAAATTCTACTAATTGGGTTGAGTGGGTTAATCAAGCTTTACAAAAACTTATTGCTAAGTGCCTAAAATGTATAGGGTTGACTAGGTTAACCTATTATGTTGATCCCGATGTCTAAAAAATTATAAGGTCAACTAGGTTGACCTACAAGCCTAGACTAGATGTTTAGAAAGTTGAAAACCTATACTAGGTTAAATGAGTTGATTCAGTAGCCTATACCTAAAATCTTATGAATAAAAGTTAGATACTGGGTCGATAGAGTCAATCTAATATGGAAAATATATGATAAAAATGAAATGCATCATGTCTATAAATCAATCATGGCTCAGAGAAGATGTAGCATACCTACACTTTTGATTAGGAATACATTTTTTAAGTAGAGGCATGACTAATATGGGGATCTACTATACCTAATTAGGGTATCACTTGTCACAATACACCATGTTAGGAAGGGTTATAAAGCCTACAATCTAACATAATCATGCAACAACCATAGAAGAGTATTAGGTTTAATGTTCACTCTATTCTAATAAATAAAAAAGTAAATATAATCTAGTGCACACAAAAACTTGTGGCACAAAGTGAGGGTTATAAATAAAACAAACTAAACTAAACATGCATATAAAACATATACTCATGTTAATGTATATAGAATCCTAATGCATGGGAGAGAAGCACAACTACATAATATATCTAATCTTATAAATGAGAAATAAATTTAGGAATACTTACCTTTGAATATGAACCCACTGAGCCTCAATCTCTCCCTTGTCCAAGGTGCTTCACAATGGATTGTTGTGGTATGTAAGGATAATAAAGATAAATCACCTCTAGGCTACACAACCTATCTATGTATCTAAAACACTTCTCCACAAGATAAGATTTGTATCTCTAAAGAAAGTATGGAACCCTAAGCTTTATTCCTCAATTAGAATGGTCAATAAGAAAATGTTCATTCACACTTATTCTTCTTTGATTCTCTTCTTACAAATGGTTAGAAATAAACTTTTATATATAGGTAGTTTTTTCCCTAAATCCTTTTGAATATGTTGGTTATGCAAGGTTCACCCAGTTGACCTTGTATGTTCTTGGGAGATAATTCACTAAGTATAAGCTAGGTTGGCCAAAGGGCTAACAAAACTCCTAATGAAAAATACCCCTAAATAGTATAGGGTCAACCTAGTCAACCTTGTATAGTAATCAAAGGCAAAAAATTATACAGTGTCGACCCAATCGACCTAGTACAATCAACTAGCAAAAGGGGTCAAGGAAAAAAAAGTAGGATAAAGCATGACACATGTCTATAATAGATAAAATAGAGAAGAATAAGATTAGGGTAAATGTTTTTAGGAGATAAGTATGTAGATGGTAAGTGTAAAAAGGGACAACAATATTATGAAGCACTAATGGTCTGCCCACCCCTTTCTCGATGTACCTCTTAAGGCATGCATTGAGAGAGATTGAGACTCAATGGGGTCCTACAAGATACAAAGTGTCAATATGTGATAAAAGTTTGAAAATATTGTGTGTATATAGTGGGGCCTTCAATATGTGTCATGTGCAAATATAATTAATAATATGTTTATCACCTTATCTATACTTATTCTTTTGCAAAAATGGTTTAGAACTAGTTGTGTTATAAATTGAGCTAGAATTTAGCTAGATCATATTCTCTTCTATGGGATTTTATCTCCTATCCCTCAAGTACTTCCACAGACACCTTTGCTTGTTTATGGTAGGTCAGCCCATCTATTCTGATTTGGAACATCTAGAAATAGCAAAACTAAATAATCTTTGAATATAAAGGTGGCTATCATTTTGGACATAATTGAAAGAGCAATTTCAGAGGTTGGCTCTACCAATGCCAATATGCAAAATAGAATTCTCTCCAAGTGGCTTTCCCATATGGATGTTGCTTATAAATACCTAAAGGTGACCCCCATTAATGGGTTAATAGTAATGTTGAAAGTTATGAGAAGGGAAGGAAAAATGGATTGGAAGCCCCCCTCTGAGATTCTTTAAAATGAAATTTGATGGACCAGCTAATAGAAATGTAGGGGCATCTAGTGTAAGATGTGTAATTTTAGGATTACACAAGATCACTCATTCAATCTACCTCAAATAATCTAGTTGATGGGATCAATAATGAGGTTGAGGTGCAAGCCTTTATCCTAGGGCTAGATCTAATTTCTCTTAACAAGATTGAACTAGTTGTCATTAAAGGTGATTATAAATTGATTATTCAAGCCATTAGGATTCAGAAAGCAAGTTTTTAGAATATCAGTAACATTCTTGACTGAGTCTAGGGACTATTAGATAATCTAATCCAATGGGAAGTATCACATTCATTTTGTAAAGATAACTCCACAGCAGATATGTTGGCTAATAGAAGAATCAATTAGCATTATGAGTTAGTAGTGGAAAATGAATGGGGATGCTAGGACATTTAATAATACAATTATTAATAAGGATTATGGGAAGCACCATAATGGCCTATTTTCCATCATCAGCTCACACTCTCAATGGAAGCATGTGCCACATGCATGGCATACCCACATTATATTTTTATTGATTGCAAGTGGGTTAAGTGCTGAATGTGTAGTCTTTCTCCCCTTCTCATCTTGACTCACTCCAAATCCTCTTGCTCTATTTAACTTTGCTCAAATGTGATGGATCTAATACTCCAAATTGTGCTTAGTGAACCCATGTTACAGGTAGAAGTGATTAAGAGGGAATTAGTCTTCAAAGGACATGTATTTGACTCTTAACTAAAGAGATATTCATCATTCAATCTGGAAATGACATGAAGGAAATTAGGGAGATTATCAATCAGGTGGTGCTAGATAATCTTTATAAGGTCCAAGTAAATTAATTATTTGTATTTACCTTCATAGACAACTTTCTATAATTTTCAAAAAATAAGTAATAGATGTTGGCAGTGGCAAGTTAAATTATGCATCTAGCATTTAGGGTTGGGCTAGAGGATTTAGTGGAATCTTGTGTTTGTAATGGGAAGAAATCCCTCCCTTTATTATCTCATAACAAGTTAGGAATGGTCCTTCTAGGGTATTTTCATGATCTTGAAGCTATGTTTTACAAGTTGATTAAGTGCTTGGAGTTTGTGCAATCTTACCTAAAACACCTAGACCCTAAAGGATTATTCATTCCTTAATTAGACTTAGTGGAGCTATAGTCAATAATGGCCTCGATGGAGGTAGTGCTTAGTTGAAAATCCTCTCCCAAGGCTTTAGTATCTATCAAATACCTTTTCAAGATTTTTTGGGCACCCCTTCAATATAATAATCCCTGTAGGGTAACACTAGGACTCCAATCTCCTCAGAGGGTGATCACAATGAAAATTAGACATCAATTGGATAGCAATATGACTTCTTCAAGCACTGGAAAGGATCTCTTGAAACCCAAAGTTGGTAGGTTGAGGCATCATCATTGGAAGATGACTCTTAAAAAATTAGGTGGCACTAAACAAGTTCACAGTGGCAGGGTAGCTAAGGTGGACATGAATGCGAAAGGACATATTGAAGAGGTTTCCTCTTCTATATTGATGGAAATTGTTGGCTATACCATTATTGGTGGTGGTATCACCATCTAATCTATAATTTAATTTCCTATGGTGTGTATCACTTTATTTTTTGTTTGGAATGTTCTTATTTATTGTCTCCCTATGGTTTTTTTATCACTCTTCATTTGCTTTATCTCATCGTGGCTCGTGGTGTTTTTTAGCTCCTTCTCAAGAGGTTTTTACTTGAGGGTTGTATCCCTTATTTTTTATACTCTTGTTTTTTTTTATTTAATAAAATGGAGAGGGGCCCCCAAACCCTCATCATTTATCCCAAAAAAAGATCTTTATAAGATTTTATTTACATGTTTTGTAATAGTAATTTATTTTCTCTACAATGTTGGGTGGATGGTCCCATGAAATAAACTCATGAATTCATGTCCCATTGGCACGCAAATGCCTAAAGACCCTCCTCCCCCTCTTTCTTTAGAGGATTTCCTCCCACTCCTTCCCAAAAATACCCTATTCTAGGATAATTTATACCACTTTGAATGTCTTTACCATTCTGCTACCCTCTTCATGATATTCTTTTACACTCTTATATTTGTTCTACTAAATTTTTGATTTAGTGGTAATAACACTATGCACAACTCGATAAAATAATTTCAAAAGGGAGATATAAGATAATAAAATAAATAAAAGTAATCAAACCTACCCTAATACATGAAATATAAAATGAAAGTACAATCAAACTATGAGAAAACAATGACAATGAAAGGAAAGAGATCTATGAGTATACTAGACATACATAGGCACTATAACTAATTTATAAAATTAGAAATAGGCTTATGAGAATTATTAGACTAAAACCATGGAAAATGACTACAATATATAAGATGACTAGATTTGTGGGATCAAAAATATGGTTGACCAAAATAGTACAACTAAATGTGGTATTTTTTCAATGAATATGGTTTCCTGCTATGAAAATGGAAATGTTAAATTTTTTGAATCGACAACTTTCTAGGATGCTTCTATAGAGGCTAGTGACTATTTTCATAGCTTCACTTTGTTAAATTAATGTTCATTTTCCTTTTATTTTGTTATTATTTTAATTTTTTCCATAATTTCATAAGAAATTATAATATGTGTAGCATTATTAACTTGATCCCCTATGAGTATTGTACATATATATCCCCCACATTCAGGATCATGGCTCAACATAGTTATAGTGTTTAATGAGTGTTCCTAACCCAATTAGAGAAAGGAATTCACCTCCTCTAATTATATAATCACATAAATTCATGCTTTATTGTGACCTTATTTTGGTACAAGTGTGTTGGTAAAAGATAGGTGTGGATAAAATTAGATTAAGGTGTAGGATCCTTAGAAAAATGTGTCAACCTCATGATAAAATGATAAATTTTCATAAAAACTTGGATTGTAATAGATCTAGATGATATGATTTGATGATGAAATATCTTAGGGTACATTTATATAAGCTTCATAAAGACACATAATCCAACCATAGAAAATAGTGAAAATCAACAATAAAGGCCTAATAAATCAACATGAGGCACAAAGGACCCAAAAACATAATGACTATTATAATGGGACCCATAAATACAGTTAGATAAAACCCTAGAACTATGTTTTAGAAATTCCAAAAGCATATGGGGTCATACAGGGACAAATAAATATTTGATCTATAGGATTTCAAACATTATAGATTTAATGGTTTCATAATCATTGACCCAAAGTGAACATAAATTAATTTTTTAAGGAAAACCTAAATTAATGTAAGATAGTACAAGGCCCAACATAGGGGTAAAATGTCTACCTAAAAATATCCTAATGTACACACATGAATTAAGTGCACAAAAACATAGAAAATACATAGTGACAACATAGATTGTACCAAAATTAGGTGTCTACATAAAGTCCCATTTTAATATACATGTGCATGATGTGTGTGCATCAAATAAAAAACAAAAATGTAAAAGTGATACCTACATACTAAATACATAAAATATTTTCAAAACTTTTATTGATTACTGATACTTTATATATTGTATGAATCTATCGAGTCTCAATCTCTCTAAGAGCATGCCTTAAAGGATACATTGGGAAAGGGGTGGTCAGACCATCGGTGCTTCATAAGATTGTTATCCCTTTACCATTTGTAATCTACACATTTGTCTCCTAAAACCATTTACCCTAAAAAATATATTTCCCTAAGTATATATAGGTGGATATTTACCCTATAAAATTGACATTATTGAGAGGATTTAGAGAAATATCCACCTATATATACAAGTTCATTTCTCCCCATTTGATAAGAGCACAATTATTAGCGAAGAAGTGTGAGTGAACATCTACTTATTGACCATTATACTTGAGGAATAAAGCTTAGGGTTCCATACTTTCTTTAAAGATATGAATCTTGTCTTGTTGAGAAGTCTTCTGGATGCTTAGATAGGTTGTGTAGCCTAGAGTTGATTTATCTTGGTTATTCTTACATACCACAACAATCTCTTGTGAATCACCTTCGTTAAGGGAAAGATTGAGGCTTGATGGGCTAGTCTTCAAAGGTAAGTATTCATAACTTTATTTCTCCTTTGAAAGAGTAGATAGATAATGCATTTGTAATCTTCTCTCCATGTATTAGTATTTTTTAATATATCGATGTGAGTATATGTCTTCTAATATAGTTTTAGTTTAGTTGTTTGTTTTATTGTTTATAACCCCCACTTTGTGTTACAAGATTTGGTGTGCACTAGATTAGATTTTTATTTCTTGTTATTAGAATAGAGTGAACATTTTAAACCTTAGGACTCCATTAGGGTTATTATATGATTGTGTTATATTGTATGCTTTATCACCCCTCCTAGCATAATAGCTTATGACAATAAATAACCTAATTGGGTCTATCGGTTCCCCATATTAGTCATGCTCCCACTTAATAAGTGTATCCCAGAAGTGTTGGTATGATCTATCTTATTCGATCTCAGATTAATTCATAGACATGATGCATTTTTTATTACATATATTCTCATGAACCTGACATGAACTAACCCTTATAGGATTTGTTCACTTTTAATTGATTTATTTAATTCCTTTTATCATCATTTTTATCATATATTTTGAGAATTTGGGTTGATTATGTCGACCCAATTTTTTATCTCTATGCACAAGTTTTAGGAACAGGCAACTAAATCAGCCCAGTTAACCCAATATAGATTTCAATCATTTTAAACACCTAGTTTAGCTGACTAGGTTGACCTATTCAACCCCTTCAAGTTTTACCACTTTTTTAGCAGGTTATTGTACAGCTTGATCAATTTTGTTGATCCATTTTGCAAGTTTCTCAAACATATTTCAAGGTTCTTCATCAATAATCCTCCTTCATTGTATTTCTAATCTACCAAGGTTCTTTTTTACATCTCTATTTCTCTCTTTTTCTGTATTTCCTTTCACATTTTGTAGTCTTCAAAACTTCCTTTGCACAATCAACTGATCAGAACTATCAACCTAGTTTTGTATTCTATGTGATGTCTAAAATAATTTGATTGACACTACTGACCCAATTCATTTTTAGACCTTGCTTCTACAATATAGGTTTGACCTTGTTGACCCTATATTGTATTTTGTGCATATAGTGAAAACACTATAAATTATTTAAAAGTTGGAATTAACCTCATATCTATTAGTAATTAGCTCACACATTTCTTTTTTTGTTGGTTGAAGGCTTAGAATAGTTCACATTGTTTAATTAAGAGATTTTTAATTTATCTCTTAGTTTCACTATTTATATTTTATATACACATGGCCAAATCATATAACATAAAAAACACTTTAAACATTTTGTTTACCCTAGGCCAACCTACTTGTATTTCATCACCAAGGGAGAAGTCAACTTGATACTCTGGTCAAGTATAAAACTTGGTTAATGGTATATTCTGGCTAAGTATATGACATCCTTATCATTGTAGTGTGTGAAGTGAGGGGTTAGGCCCCAATACCAAGCTTGTATCATTGCCACCACAATCCCTTTCAGCCAAAACTACCTAAAACCATCTTTATATTTTTATCTAGTACCTTACGTATAGCCAAACTTCCAATCACATTTAAAACCATTCTTAATAGTGTAATTAACAATTAGGTTGACCAATTAGTTAGCTTTACTTTTTCAAGTTGATTGTTTTCTCTTTATTTAATTATGTGCACAAAAACTTGCATTTTCTAGCATTAGTTCAATATTTTGCTTTGTCTATTTCAATTAGATTGGTCAGTGTTAATCCAATTAGTCATCTATTTCCTTTTAGTACTTAGTATTTTTTGATTACTTGCAAAGTTAACTTGTTTCATTTTGTAATTTATTTTAAGCTTCTAGAAATCCCTATTTTTTGTATTGTATTGACCCAATCAACCCATGCATTTTTTGCCTTATGTACACTGTACTAGATCAACCCAATCAACCCTATACATTCTTACAGTCCTTATTTCTATACTGAGTCAACCTTGTATTATTTAGTCACCTCTTTTTGACTTTTTCTTTTTCATCTCTCTTCTTTCTCCTTCATCATGACTTTATATTTGCTGATGATACTAAATCATAGTCAATAGGCATTATGAGCTTAACCAATCCTAATATGGTCTCCCATATACATATTAGTGCTCCTCTTTTGGATGATAGTAATGTTTATATTGCCACTCACACAATGAACTATGGGACCCCCCAAATACCTTTTTGTAGCATAATCCTCCTCTTTTCTTACAAGATCAACATGAGTTAAAGTATACTCCTAAAATGCTTTTCTTTATTTCCAAATTTCTTCAACATAGAAGAAAGGATCCTTCTACCATTTATAACCTCATGATTAGTGGTCAAATCAAAGAGCCTGATTCACCTACTCTTACAGTCTTAATAGAATTTAGAGGTACCACTTTCTTTGGTTCTCAATGTTTTCCTTCAATTTTGACTCCTTATGCCATGACTTCTTCTTTTCTAACCTCTTCTACTTCCATGCCTAGTATCTCAACTAACATGGTAGGTTCTACATTTAGTGGGCCTCTCATAAGATCCACTATCCATAATCCTTCCACTAGTTCATTGATTGCTACCCAAGGCAATCATTCTTCTAGTGCCTCTTCCTCTCAACCATTCACTAGTCCATGTTTTGCTACACAAGCAAATTTTTCCACTAGTGCCTCACATTCTCACAGTTCTTCTCAAGTTCATATCAACACTAATATTGGTACACAAACCACTAATACCAACACAAATGCCAATTCTAATTCTTCTAATTTTAATCAAACACACCAAATTTTATTGTAAACTCTTAATCAAATTAATACCTTTCAAGCTCATAATATGAATCAAATGATGAGAATGCAAAACCACCTTCTTAACCTTCAATCTCATCTGAAACCAATGGCTTGGGGCACACATAACCAAAATGTTCCCCCTCCTCCTCTTCAATATTTTGAAGGCAATCTCATTACTCAACCTCTTTTAGTCAATAAAACCATCAAGCATATACAAAATTAACCTCTCACTACTCAAATTTCCAATATTGATATAGGAGGTATAACACCTACAATTTCTTGTAATGGGTTGGAAATATTTACAAGGATTGGGTTAAATTAAACACCTTTACCACTACTAAGCTCCTAGACAAAACCCTCATGGGTGATGCCTTGTATTGGTATAATCAACTTAGAGCTCATTCCATTTCTAGTTTGGAAGACTTAGTAAATGTTTTAGTGCAAGAATTCCAAACTAATGATCTTCCTAAAAACATTTTGGCCCATTTCGTTAATTGTAAACAACATCAAAATGAAACTACCCAAGCATTTGTAAAGATATGGAAGACATTGTCAAACAAATGTGAACATAACATGGTGGATGACAACCTTTTTCATTTCTTTACAAATGTTCTCTTTCTTAAGTTACAATATTGATTCCACACTCTCTCTCCACATATATTAGATAAGGCTATTGACCAAGATAAAAGACAATAATTCCTAATGCATCAATTTAAGCCACCCCAACCTTCTACGGGTCCTAATATACTACATAAGAATAAAAATTGCAATATCACTAATGATGGTGTTACCGATTCTTATAACACCATTCACAATGTTCAAGCTATCATTCCTAACCCCTTTTTAAAATCAGCTCCTTCTTCTCAAAAATATACTAATCATCATTTTCCTTCACTAAAAAACATCAATGTTCACAAACCTCTATCCTCAACTAAGTTTCTTAAGCACTACATAGGCCTCTTAAATGAGAACTTTCTCCTACTCATCCTATGAAATCATGGTATGACCTAAAAAAAATTTATTTTCATGCTAGTTGGGGTCATTCTCATGAGACCTATAGACAAATTAATAATTTAGCTATGGATTTTATTCTTGGACCTAATTTTGATCATGATTCCATTATCCATAAGTGTCAACAAGCCTATGAGATTGCTCTCAAGGATTATAAATCAAATTATAAGACTCAAGCCTTGAATCAAGAAAAATCTCATTTGGATATCTATAAAGATCCTTTACCTAATCATAAACCTATCCAAGACACTCAAGACAAGCCCATCCCTTCCACCAATAACATAGAAAGTCTTGTTGAACCAACTTTTGAAGAGAATTTGGTTAGCTTGACTAATATGTGAAGGGTGGTGGATTTCAATGATTTTCAACTTATCTACACTCATCCTTCTCATAAGAGATATTTTGTTATCCAAGATTCTTATCTAACTCATTTCAATGAGTTAGGAAAAGAAGATCTTATCACTTTTGATGATCTAATTTATGATTATCCCTTGGATAACACATCTCATTCTATTTTTACCACTCTTCCGTCATCTTCCAATAATAATGACAATCAAGCATCTAATAACAGTTCTTCTAATTCTCAAATCAACTTAAACTAGCTAGTTCATCATCTGAACATGATTTACCACCTTGTTCTTAACCTTATTCTTCTTACTAACAAAAATTTCAATGTACTTTAGCTCCTCCTTTTGAGGACCTCCTTAACCATTATGCACCTTTATCTAACAACCTTATTACGGGCTATGATGAGTAGGATCCCATTACAGAACTCACTAATCTCCCATCCCAAATTCCATTCCTTGAGTTTATGAGGACTTCTCCACATCATAGAAACCACCTCATGCAACTTCTATTTGAGATGAATGCACCTCATCCTCCTCTTATAGGATGGGATGCAAATTTATCTAGTTCCGAAGATAGTATTTTATAATAATGTGAAGAGATGTCTATCAATGTTGATGAAACTATAGACACTTTTCTTTCTCTATGATTTCTTATCACATCTATGATTCCTAATGATATTATCCTTTATGCAAATAATCCTACTTTATTCATTAGTATCAAAATAGGTGATATCCAAGTTAATCATGCCTTAATTGATGAGGGTTTTGGAACATGTGTCACTTCTCTTGATTTGATTAAGACCCTTGGGTATTCTGAATACAATCTCAAGTCTACACATAGCACATGCCAGGGATATTATAGAAGTAAAATGCCTCATTTAGTCTATGTTTGGCTTCCCATTACCATCCCACCAATCACCATTCATATGAAGGTGATGATCTTAAACTTCCCCCTTTCTTATAACATCTTGCTTGGTAGGCCATGGACTCACCAAATGTGAGTTATTGCTTCTTCTACTTACCAATGCATTAAATTCCCTCACAATGGAGCCATTTATATGATTCAAGGTGATACTAACCCCTAGAATTTTGAACAATTCTAAGATGATGGTGTCTTCAAGATTCCTACTCTTGAACCTTTATTGATTATTCCATTTCATAAGTCTTAGCATCTTAACTCTCTAGTCAATTCAACCCATGATTATAGTGGGCATCTTTAGCTCATTGGTAACATTCCTCTTAACCTCTTAGATTCTATTGATGATGAGCCTAATAAGATTAACTTAAAAATCAAAACCTTTCATCTCTCACCTCATCTCATCTCATAGCTTCTTTCTTCCTTGTAACCTCATTCTCGTAAAACTCCTTGTGATGATATTCTCATACTCTTGGCCAAGACTAGGCATTCTATTTACCATACTTCATTATATGACAAGGCTATTCCTATATATGTCTTTGATCTTCATACCCTAGATTGTGATGATGGTTATTCCATAGATGATCCATTATTAGGTGGTCTTGTACAAGCTCATGATGCCAATATTATCTTTTATCATTCTTATTTACTTGAGTCTTTTCATGCATCTCATCATTTTTCTTCACTTATAGTTCTTGATTTTTGCATTTTTACACTTTATCATAGGGTAGAGATGGTGATGACACCTCTAGTTTTTGAGGATCCACATAGTATTATGCTCATAGATCATGCTATGACTAGGCCTTACCATTTTTCTAGGTACCCTAACCTTAATAGTTAGTTTACCCTTGAGGTTAGTGCGACCCTCCTTAGGCCTTCTATAGATCTTTCCCCTCCCTTAGTAGACCCTACTATATTTGAGCCTCTTCCTAATTCTGTTATAGTTGATCATGTTCTCACTCCTATTATTGTTAAACCTACCCTTATTTTCGATACTATCACTCCTTCCATTGAGCCTAGTTCTATTTCTTCCTCATCATCACCCTCTCTTGGGGATGGTTTGCTTCATTTGCCTAAGATGGATTCTCTACCCACCAAATGGGTTGATGAGTATTCTTTGACTTCTTCCACTCCTATTTTACCTCCTCTCATGAGTGCTTCTCCTAAAACCACTCACAAACATATATGTTACTTCCATGGTATAGATAACCATTCTTCCACCCATTATCATAAGTTATGATAATATATTGATACATTTCATCCTTCTTCCTTATCATCAAATAAATATATACCTCCCCCAAAGGTACTTCATAAATATATGCCTAAATATGGTGAGGTATACTATCTATGGCATCTCTGTGGCACCCATCATACTGATCATTATTGCATCCTATAATAACATCTCAAAGATCATCTTATACCCATTATTGGACCTTCTTCTACTCTACCCATAGGTCATTCCCACAAGAAGGCTCCTACTTCCTCTTTTATGGCTCCACCTCTAGTGGTTCCATATCCTCTTGTGGTTCGTTCACCACCTTTTGTACCTCCACCTATGATTCCTTCACTTGTGGACCTTCCCTCACCTATGGATTCTTCTCCACTTGTGAGTCCTTCACCTATTGATCCTTCTCCACTGGTGATTCTTTTTCCTCCTATATATTATTCTCCCATGCATTCTCCTAACTAGCCTTTGCATAATTTTCCTCCTTAACATGATCCTTTGATAATTCCTACTTTTTTAGTTGAGGAGATCAAAAAATAAGTATTTGCCTAGTATTCATTGAAGATTGATGAAACCTTAGCAATAGTTTGATTACCGCTTCATAGAGACCTATCTGATGTATTAGATAATGTGCATGGATAGATTTACAAGTATTTATGAGTATATGCATGGTGCTTTCACATCTATATTTGGATTAGATGTGCACTCCAATCTTATTTTTATCTATTATATTATTTGACATTGTGTCAAATTTTTGCTTCTCTTATATCATAATCTTACTTCTTATATTATATCTTATTTATCTTATCATTTATTTTTTCATATGATTATATTTTATTTTATAATTACTTTCCCTTCCCTTTTTCCCTAGAGTTTTTCTCAAAACTCTCTTTCTTGTATCTTCAAGATTATTTTGATTCCTTATCCTTATTTTTCATAGATAATTTATCATGGTGATTTGGTTATAAAAACCTTGTTCCCCTTAGTTATTATCTCCCTTTACCATGTGATCAATTATAAAATAATTTATCTCCTTACTATCTCCTTTTATCATTCCATTTTGGATCTCCTTTTTCCTTTCTTTCCTTTTTCCATAAACTAAGCATATACACGGTTGAGACTTGAGATCACATGTTATTTCATTGTCAAGCCTAAGTGTCCTAGTTAGTCTTTTTCTTTGGTTACTTATCTTCATTTATCCTTAGCCTATAGCTCATTCATGTGTATCATTATCTCTCTCATGATTGGTCATTACAAATCCATATGGAGGAGGAATCTTAAAAATCCTTCAAAAGAAATTTAAAAGCCAAATCATTTAAGTAAAATGCAATGATATCAAAAGGCAAAAATAATCTTAAAAATCTAATCACACTAAAAAAATATGATTCAAAGTGCATATATTTCATATATTCAAATCTCAAACTCCACAGTTGGCCTCATGATAGAGCTAAGGTCATTTAAGGTGTAGTAGGCTAGTAGATTAGAAGAGGAGAATCAAAAAAATTAGTGTTGCCTACTTTCTCATGGAAGTACCCAATCTTCACAGTAGAAGATGGATCTATAAGGGATCATAAATAATGGATAACACAACATGTGAAGGTAGGTCCATTTTATTTTCTTGTACCAATATACCTTCATGAGTTGATCTTAATAGCATGCTTATTTTCCTACAAAGCTTTGTGTCTATAGCAAATAGGTTTCCTTTGTACATAGACGGCCACTAGTCACTTAGTGTCTTTTCATATCCTTAATATGCCTCTTTCCTCTTAAGGTCTTCTCATAAGATTCCTAAGTCTTGATTTTTACACTCCTTTTTCACTTCTTATATCCCTTATATTTTCTCTTGAGAAATATCATTTTGTCTGTAGATCACTCCTGTTGAGATTTCATTTGTGAGTTGCATTGTAAGACCTTGGATAGGACCTCACCATCCTCACAAATTACCATCCTTTCCTTCATATTACCCATATCCTTTTACTACCTAATTATCCTATTTATTCCACCCTAGTGGTGTTCTCTTTATTGAGTTGTAGTGTAAGATCATGGATAAGACCCGGTTCTCCTCACAAAATTTTCCAATACCCAAGTCACTATCCAAATTACATGTGTCAAATTTGAGCTAAAATTTGATCGATTATGAAGTTACACATCATTGACATGCTTTCCAGCTTGATTAAGTATGTTTTATGATTACTTCATTCTTTGTCTTTTATCTTCTTATTTTATGAGTTTGTGTAAGATTTTTGCCATTTCTTAAAAAAATTCATACTTCCCAGCTTGAATTAGTATGATCTATTTAAGACAAATCTTTTACGATTTTATTTTTATTTCATACTTCCCAACATGATTTAGTATGATTGATTGGATTTATTTATTTATTTTTATACCATTTTTGCCCTTTTACATACCTTCCATTTTATTACATTGTTGTCATACTTCCCAATGTGAATTAGTATGATTTTACTTGTTTTATTTTTGTGTAAAAATCTTTCACTTTGGTTTAAAACAAATCCTTTTTAACAATCTTGTTTTACCATCCCTTGGTTCTTTATACTTGGTCATTTATTGTTATTACATATTTCCCAGCTTGAAATAGTGTGTAGTACATTTTCTTGATTGATTATATTTTTCCAAGTCTTTTTGACTATTTCATTTTAATCATGCATGTGTCCTACATATTACTAGAAAAAAAACACATCCTATATATTTCCTATAGCATATACAATAAATCTAAAATACAATGCTAGAATGAAATATATCCAAAGCATCCACAACCATGACCATAATGAAAACATACACAACCAATAACAATATGCCAAAATGATCCTATATATATATATATATATATATATATATATATCAATCATGAGTTTGATACAATATATGCAACCATCTAAAATGTTCCAGCTCTATGGTTGGGTCCCATCCTATCTATCTCATGTCCTAGCCATGTTTCCTAATAAGGCCTCAGTCTGACTCCTCTGAATGGTATGTTTTAAGGAGGTTGTTTGAGATCTCAACCCCTCTACCTATCCTTATAAGTGTGTTTCCCACATCTATGACTCTAGTAGCTAGGTCTGAAGATCTATCATCTATGTTACTATAGCCAAATGTGTAGCTCTCTCATCTACTAGAGCCTGGCATGCCTGTAACTCCCAATCACCCATCACTATTAGTTGTTGCATCCTCTCCCTCTGCACCCGTATCCACCTCATTGCATCTCCATCTGATCTAAACTAGCTCACCTAAGCTGGGGTAGATGGTACACTCAAAACCTCTAATTTTGTGGGGTCATATGGATATAGATTCTCATCTAAGACATCATGAAGTGCTTCCCTCACTAGGGACCCCCATCTCTCCTCCTCATCATTACCTACACCTAAGAAATCCCACTACATGGATATTAGATCACTATTATATCTCAAAATATCTATCTCTAACTCCAAATTAAAACTTAAGTAATAAATTAATCATATTTTTACCTATATGTGTCTTGGTTACTATGGTCTCACCATCTATCTCACCACCTAGTATAGTCTCCCCATTTACATGGCCTTCTATCACCTCCTCTATAGGCTACCTCCTCAACTCAAATTTGGATGTCATAGCTCATGTCAATCTTAGCCTACATCTGATTGGTCTCTCTATCATCTCCTTTGGCTCACCTATGGGGTCATTTAGGATGGTAATAGTTTCCACTCTCTCCTCTTCCTCCTTCCATTGACATTGTGTCTTGGGTGATGTTTCTCATCTTGATGTGGAGCTGGTAGTGGTACTTCTAATATCTCTATCTCTACATCCCTATCCTCTTACTCAACTCCTCATTATACCCAACCTATCCTAAGTCACTCTCGACATGGCCTTAGTGTCAACCTCACTACTAGTGTTCCTAGTCCTCTCCTCCCCTATGGTTCCCTCACATGTTGATTCCACTGCTCAAACATTAGTATTGGTGTCACTAGATGAGGTAATACCATCTATCCTAGCACTTGTGCTATTGAATATGGCTCTCTCCACTAGAAATAGTGTCTAATAACCTTTATCCTCATTGTCATTAGTGTAACTTTCTCCCACCTCACCCATGTATTTGTTACATTCTCATATGGTTTCCACATAATGCCTACATGTCTCACTGACTATAGCACTAGCATGTGGGGCACAACTTGCACTACGTGATCCTCCCTCATTCTCCTCACTCAGAACAACCTATCATCAACCACATGGGGTAACCTAGTTAATTGATATGTAAAAACATCTCATAGATCCAAGATATCAACAATATGATCAACCCCATGGTCCTCTGCATTATGACTAGCATTTTTCACATATCATATACCAACTAGACCCAAATGATCAAGCCTAGGTTGTATAAAACTCACTCTTTCAAGATCATCTTGCTCAAGGCTACCATGAATAGCGATACCTTTCCATTTGACTTATGACATAGCAACTAAAGTGTCACAAGGCCTATCATAACCTTTTTGATATATGAAATTTATGATCTATATGTCAGGATCTTGCTCCACCAATTAGAGCACATATGATTACTTCTTGTATTAGCAACTAAACACAGAATTTAACCAGAATCAATAAGTAACTAGAAATATGAAACAACACAAGAATATGAGAAACAATACACAATTGTATTAATAATCACTCAGAAGAAAATACAATAAAGAAGATGCCACTTCTTCTTCCACCTCAAAGGCTCGCCACACCTCAAGACCTTCTTCCCTCTCTCTCTCAGTCCCAACAATTAACTCCAATATAGAATTGATGTTCACCACCACCAGTCAGAAACAACGCTACCAATACACCAAGTACACAACCGTACTCCAAGTAGATCTCTTGCTCTCTGCTGTCACTTGAAAATCACCAGACCTTACTCACCATTGTAGATCTCCAATAGAAGCCATGCACACCTGCTGACCAAGATCACACAAATACGAAGAACCCTTCTAATTCTCCAAACCAGCACCCACCTTGGTACTGTGGCACTAAGAGGAACACACCATTGCTCTCTTCTCTCAGAAGGAGCTTATTTAGCTCTCTTACTCTCTAGCACTTATTTACAATACAGCCCATGAGTCCATATATAGATCTCATGCTTACAATAATTAGACTATCTTAATTACAATAATTAGACACGTAACTCAAGACTACAACTAGCCTTTAACATGCAAACTAACAGTCCAAAAATAGACTCTTCAGAATCAACATGCAAACTACATGTTCACACACAAGCTGCCAACATCGGCACCTCAATGACCGATGTCAGCCGACTGGTAACTGATGTCAGTTGCTTCTTCACTATTATCTGACTGATGTCAGTTGATCAGACTGATGTCAGTTGCCCTACAACTTATTTTGTAACCTTTGTGACCTCTGTAACTCCTCTTGTTTGCATCTTGGTGAAGCTTTTAGCTTCACAACCTAACAATCTCCCACTTGGAGATAAATAGCTACACCTATACCTGTACACCGTCTAAATTATTCCCTAGCTTGTATCCCTCTTCAAGATCAATCCTAAATACCAACCACCACACAACCTATGATGCTACACCTGTCATCCAAGTAACCTGCCACATCCAAACCTACAAACCCATGTAGTGAAGACCTTGACCCTGCATAACATGTTAACTTACTACTAGTCTTTCTCAAATACCTGAGAATCCACTGAACTACCCTCCAGTACTCCTTCCCTAAATTGGCTCCATACTTTCTGACAACTCCCACTGCTTGGGAAAAACTCAGGTCTACACTAGACCTCATGTGATTTTGAACCCTGTTCTAAGCTAAGCTTGAACTGTCTAGCCCTTGGTGTGCTTACCGATTCTACATCCTGCATCTTGAACCCTGCCAACACCGTCTTCACATCAGCTCCCACTAGAGACAAAATCTCCATGTCTCTTATGCCAAAGAATTTTGCTGCTCCAAATTCATCATGACACACCTCTGAACTAACCTTGCCTTTAGCTCAGTAAAACCCTATATGTACAAACCTGCTAGGAAATCACCCACATACAGTAACAAAATAATGTTGCAATCATTATCCACCTAGTAAGTCAAACACAATAGTTATAATGACATTGACTGAAGCTCTGCTTTGTCATCCACCTGTCAAAACCTGTACCACTGTCCTGCAGCTTCCTCAAGACCATATACCTTGGCCTTCTGTCTCACGTATCCATCTACTCTCTTCTTTAACTTGGGAATCCATCTGTCTTTCAGTGCCTTCTTCCAGCTGACAACTCCACCAACAAACTCCTATTTGGTTCTTCTCCAAGGACTCACACTCCTCATCCATGCCAAGCTCCCACTGTATCTAGATTTTACCTGCATTGCCTCTTCACATCTTCCTAGTTTTTTACCATCAGTAAGCAATATAAAGAAGGTGAACAATGAATATGAGGTTCACTTACCCTTTTTGACCTCTGTATGGGCATTTGAGACTCCTTGATAGCTTACTGTCCACCCACCATCCGTTTTAGTGATCGATCTCGGCCATCTCCCAGTCTGCTCCTGACCGATGTCCGTTCCCTGCACTGACCCTGACTACTGATGTCATTTCCCTGGCTGATGCCGGTATCCCTTCTACCGACATCAGTTCTTGCTTGATCGATGTCAGTCTTCCTATTATCGACATTAGTTATTACTTGACTGATGTCGATGCCTGTGTTTCCCTGTGAGTAATGACTTTTTACCTGTGAGCTCTCCATGGATCAAAACCCTGTTCAAATCAACACAGCCCTGCTCAGAATAATTCAGTCCCCTCAGCTGATCTCTATCCATCATCTCCTCCATGAACACCAAGGCTTTCCAGTTCTTAAGTTTGTCAAAGATATCTGACCTCTGCTTAAAAACTTGCATTCCCCTCCTACATATGTGACCAAGCCTACAAAGCCACATCTCTACAACAGAAGGTGAATCAATAATATAAGTAGATAGATAAAGGATACCTACTTTCTTACCACCATCTAATTCAAGTGCATCCGTTGTGAGAGTTACAGTGCATCTCCCATCACCCAACTTTCTTGAATAAATTAGACTCATCTCCAAGACTGGTACCTGCATGACCTCCTTCAACACCTATGTGTCATCTGTCTACAATTTCAGCTTCACTTCCCCTTCGTTAATAATCTGACAAGGCTCACCAACCCCTAAATAAATATCTCCAAAGTCTCCAAAGACATACCCATGAAAAGATGCTCTATTTTGGGCTGCATGGAAGAGGTAAAAGAATCTGTAAACAAAGATTCTACTTTATCCAGAGCAACCTATGCAACATCACCTACAACATCTGCTTTTACACGCTGATCTTCTATCGACCAACAATCTCCTTTTACCTGCTCTTTATTTCCATCAATCAGACCATTCATGTTATTCAGTATCTCCATTCGTAGCTTACTTTCTTCTGCCATTGCTATACTCCCACTCAATCTAAAACCCCTGAGAGTGACCTGTAATCAAAAACACTACCAGATCTGAAACCACCTGTTAATCAACCCAACCAAAAGCTCTAATACCACTTGATGGTATCAGCTCTTGAACCTACAACTAGGCTCTGATACCACTTGTCAGGATCTTGCTCCACCAATTAGAGCACATATGATTACTTCTTGTATTAACAACTAAACACAAAATTTAACCAGAATCAATAAGTAACTAGAAATATGAAACAACACAGGAATATGAGAGACAATACACAATTGTATTAATAATCACTCAGAAGAAAATACAATAAAAAAGATGCCACTTCTTCTTCCACCTCAAAGGCTCACCACACCTCAAGACCTTCTTCCCTCTCTCTCTCGGTCCCAACAATCAACTCCAATACAGAATTGATGTTCACCTCCACCAGTCAGAAACAACGCTGCCAGTACACCAAGTACACAACCATACTCCAAGTAGATCTCCTGCTCTCTGTTGTCACCTGCAAATCACCAGACCTTACTCACCATTGTAGATCTCCAATAGAAGCCATGCACACCTGCTGACCAAGATCATACAAATACAAATAACCCTTCTGATTCTCCAAACCAGTACCCACCTTGGTATTATGACACTAAGAGGAACACACCATTGATCTCTTCTCTCAGAAGGAGCTTATTTATCTCTCTTACTCTCTAGCACTTATTTATAATATAGCCCATGAGTCCATATATAGATCTCATGCTTACAATAATTAGACTATCTTAATTACAATAATTAGACACGCAACTCAAGACTACAACTAGCCTTTAACATACAAACTAACAGACCAAAAATAGACTCTCTGGAATCAACATGCAAACTGCATGTTCACGCACAGGCTACCAACGTCGGTACCTCACTGACCGATGTCGGTCGACTAGTAACCGACGTCAATTGCTTCTTCACTGCTATTTGACCGACATCAGTTGATCAGACTGACGTCAATTGCCTTGCAACTCTCTGCAACCTTCGTGACCTCCGTAACTCCTCCTGTTTGCATCCTGGTGAAGCTTTTAGCTCCACAACCTAACAGTATAGTCATAAAACATATGCACCCTTGTACCTAGTAATATCATCTCTAAGCCTATATCCCACATGGCTAAGTCTCTCCTCTCTTTTAAACTATCTAGTATCCCTACAGCACCTTTTATCATATTAGAGGTATCCCTAAGATGGCATAGACAACTTCTAGCATGATAACCACCTCTATTATATCCCAATCCACCTCCCATCTAAAGGTGTTAGTCAATCATTCCCAACAACTGAGGAACATGACTAATAGGTCGGCACTAAGGGGAATCTAGCACATCTCTACTATTTCACCTAGACCTATGCTCCTAGTTTATCCCTATCTCCATCTGATAACCTATTTTATAAATCAATTAACCATATCACATCCACAAGTTACCAAAATCTCTATCATCATTATACCTAAAAACAACAAAGGATGTATATGTTCCTCTATGTCATGAATCATCAAAATAAATTATTTTTACATTAAAAACAAACCTACATTACTTTATTTTTATCTTAATTTTAGCCTTATTGATCCTTCTTGACATTACTTGGTCATTGTGGGCCATTTTAGCCCTCTTTCAGCCTTTTACATGCTTTTTCATATCATTATAGCTCTTTGGTCAAACTAGTTTGACCAAAATTTTCCTATATTTTTGTCTAGTTGACTCAAAAATCTAAGTCAACCCCTTATGTTCCCTTCCCTAGTTTTGAGTTTCCATTTTAGACCTTTCAAACCACCTAGTAACTCCAAACTAGGCCTTTAGCCTATAGAATGTACAGGGTTGACCCATACCTACTGGATCAGCACTATGGATTCTACCTATTTTCCAACTTATTGGGTCGATTGGGTCAACCCAGTGCTTTTTGCTTGCTAACCCCTTGCATTTTCTTGAAAAGTGCAATATTCTTGATTTTTGCCTAAATCCTTCAAACCATTTCTCATCTTCCTATTTGCTACCCCTAGAATATAATTTTGCCTCATTTTGACATCTAGAAATGCTTAAAATTAATAAATATTAAAATTTCACTTAATTCAATATAAATTTCAAAATTTGGTTTGATATTCTTAGTTACATACATGTAATGCACCCATTGTCACCTATGGAGCTCCTCCTCACCTAGCATGTCATCTCCTCACCATCCTAGCTTGTCTTTTTCTCCAAAGCTCTTTTTCTCCTCTCTCACAAGTTAAAATAACAAATGACTTCTCTTTTGCCTTATTTAAAAACAATTTTCAAAATTCAAATCTTTCAATTATTATCCTATAGTTATTTTACTTATATCTTTGTTTCTACTCATATGTTTTAGAAACCATAAAATGTGCTAGATTCATGATGATATAGAGAATTTTTTCCACTATTATATGCCTATTTTCTAAAAAATTTGATTTTTGGCTATTTTTTCCACTAACTTTTACAGGGTCATCTAGTGTTCTCTACAATGGACACCATCATGCTTCTTAAAGTCTATTTTTTTATCTACAACTCTAAAATAAGTTAAAGGTATGTGTTTTTCAATTTATCCCTTTTATTTATCTTATTTGTTACTTACTATGCTTTACTTAGCATCAGTGTTGTGTGTTATCATGTTCTTTTCTCGAAGCACCATCCTGTATTGTGCTTATGTGACATGTGATGAGCTTTAAGTGGGGCATATGTAAACACATAATATTTTCAAAACTTTTATTGATTACTGACACTTTTTATCTTTCAATAAATTATCGAGTCTCAATCTCTCTGAGTATAATATGCCTTAAGGGATGTATTAGAAAAGGGGTGGGTAGACCATCAATGCTTCATAAGATTGTTGTCCCTTTTGCCACTTGCCATTCACGCACTTGTCTCCTAAAACCATTTACCTTAAGCTTGTTATTCTTAGGCCTACCTCCTCTAGTCTTTTTCCTCTTTCCATCTTCCTTTTCTTGCCTTAACATCCTTTTGGACTATCAGTTGTACTAGGTCGACTGGATCGACCTAAAATAATTTAGGGGTATTTTTCACTTTCTTGGTTTGTTAGCCTTTAGGCTGACCTAGCACAGACCTAATGAATTGTCCCTAAAAACACACTAGGTCGATTAGGTTGACCTTATACAATTGATGTTCCTAAGAGGATTTAGGGCAAGATCTACCTATATATACAAGTTCATTTCCCACCATTTCATAAGACAAGAATTATTAGCAAAGAAGTGTGAGTGAACATCTACTTATTGACCATTATACTTGAGGGATAAAGCTTAGGGTTCCATACTTTCTTTGGAGATACAGATCTTGTCTTGTAGATAAGTATTTTGGATGCCTAAATAGGTTGTATAGACTAGAGATGATTTATATTGGTTATCCTTACATATCACAATAATCTCTTGTGAAGTACCTTGGACAAGGGAAAGATTGAGGCTCGACAGGTTCGTATTCAAAGGTAAGTATTCCTTACTTTATTTCTCCTTTATAAGAGTAGATAGATAATGCATTTGTATTCTTCTCTCTATGTATTATGATTTTGTATACATTGATGTGAGTATATGTCTTCTAATAGATGTCTAGTTTATTTTTGTATTTTGTTATTTCTAACCCCCACTTTGTGCCACAAGCTTTGGTGCGCACTAGATTAGATTTTGATTTCTTGTTATTAAAATAGAGTGAATGTTTTAAACCTTAGGACTCCATTAGGGTTGTTGTGTGATTGTGTTAGACTATAGGATTTGGAAACCTTCCTAGCATGATATGTTGTGATAAGTGATCCCCTAATCAGGACTAGTAGATCCCTATATTGGTCATTCTTTCGCTTAATAAATGTATCCCAATCAGAAGTTTATGTATGATCTATCTTATCTAATCTAGGATTAATTCATAGACATGATGCATTTCTGATTACATACACATACTACCTAAAAGATTAGAGTTTGACTCTGAATTTATGGGTTGGGTACACCTACACTCAATCATCAACAATTCAAATGTACTTACAATAAAATAAAAATGTGAACAAGAAATAAATGTCTTATTAAATTTATAGTCAGCATAATAAAAAATAAATGAACTCATAGTAAATAAAGGAATGAATACTCTATTGGTATATGAACCATGATTTTACTCTCAAGACTCTGGATTTTAATCATTGTAGCTGAAACTAGAAATTTTAACTTAAGGGAAAACTCTACTTATTGATCATACAAATAGGTATAATATTTTGGCTCCATTATTTTCACTACATTAGACAGGAATAAATCCACTTCTTTCCAAATAAGTAGACATATTGGGTCTCACTATATAGTGGCAAAAACATATCTATAATCTGTAGCTGATAATATGATGGTTTTTATAGATGACCCCAATTTGAAGTGCAAGATGGACCAATAACTAGAAATCACTTTTCTCAAAATAAAAAGTCATGTACACCATTTTTAATCATGTATAAAAGCTTAAATATGTAACTTTATGAAATCTCATATACAACATAGGCATGTATAGTAACATAGAAATATATAATCATGTAAGCTTAATCATGTAATTTGTAACCCCATATCAAGACACTATTGTGTAAGCATGGCATGTAAGGGTGTCCATTAGTGTATGGAGAGGAAATTGATATGCCCCAAAAATATCTTTAAAAGAGAGACAAGTGGTATGCCCTACTATAACCATGGAAAGATGTCGTCATGTAAGGCTTAATGGGAGTAGGTAACCCACGTCATGGTGATGATAAGGATGTATGAATTATGAAAGGTTTAAATACTAGAATGGATGTAAAATTATATGCCCCAATAGTATCTCTAAAGGATATACAGGTGATTTTATCTAATATGGACAAGACATGGCACTTAATGTATTAAGTGTAATAATCACTGCATAACTAGGTGTATGTAGGATATGGGGGAAAAGAGCCCATCTAAAAAATTTAGTAATGTAGAATTAATAGGCACATCAATGTAATAGGATGTGTATAAGTAAAATATAATCAATGAAGCTTATGGATAATATTTGTGGGTAGGAATCCACTAATGTCAATGAGTGATGTAGGTAGGATGGCCCTAAATGGAAATATTTTATGTGGGTATGATACCCCCAATGTATATTCATATATATAATGGTATAGAGATGATAAATCCTTATATCAACTAGTGATGTAGGAGAGGTAATATGGTGCCCTCTATGTAGGTAAGGTATATGTGATCAGCTCAGTGAGTAATAATAGTTATGTCCTAATATAATAATGTGCCCTTAGAAGAGATATATATAGCAATGAATCATGCACATTATAGTATTAGTATATCATAATAGTTGTACGGTAGATACCATAGCAATGTAGGAAATAAGTATAGTTAGGTTTCATTCAAAACCTTAATTAAAGTTATGAGCCTTTGGAATAATAGGTTATGTAATGCCTTGCTCATATTTACCTAAACCATGACCCTTATACCTCATTGTTTGTGCACATGTGAGCCCAAATTCATATTATCTTAATGATGCTTGAACAAAAGTAAGCATTTTGTTTAACTTATAAATGTCACAATAGTTACCTATCATAAGCTCCTTATTGTTATCATTGTAAGATGATGTATCTCAAGGTAATTTTTAAGGGCTATTTTTTTCCAATTGGCTAATTTTTTACAAATTTTATAATTTTTAAATTCACTAAATAGCTAGTATATGAAAACTTATTCACTAATTTTTTTATATAATGGACATAAATTTTATAAATTCACTAAAATATATGTATTACTATTAAATTTTATGATTTTCCTTAGAATTCACCTACCATACATATATTACATATTTTTTTTATCTGAAAATATTTGCTTTATATTGGATACATGTAAAAAATCCCATTCCTCATAAAATAACATATCTTATTAAGCTTAGATGGTGGAATAGGTGTATGATAATCTTGAGGGGTGAAATATATTTGACCAATACCAAAGGTATCCATGCCATCTCTATATTCTATTGGACCAATAGGGATAAATGTTGATAAAAATATTAATTATACACTTTTAGTTAACCAAGGAAATTAGTTTTTCCACTAAAGCTAGTTAGTGTGCGCACATGTCCAAGTATACATTTAATGCTTACCTACCTCACATGTGCCATCATTATTAGATGACACCTTTAATGTGGCCAATAGGATAAGAGAAACAAACGTGTGAATTTGTTATATATTCTCTTCTCCTCTTTTATATTTTACACATACAAATATTGAACATTGCATGAGTAATCTATAATATATTTTTTCTCATATTACTTTTCCTTTTCTCACCTCTCTCTTGCATAAACTATGCCTTCGTTAACATTTAATCCTGCCTAAGTCAAATCTTAATATGGTACCAGAGTCATTGTAGGCTAGCTCCATAAAATAGAATAGTATTTTAGGCATGTTTTAGAGGAAATTTTTTTTGTAATGCCTTGGATAAAAATAGACATTGGTATTATGTTCAGAAGGCTCAAAAATATAGAGATCAATTGTAAACATAAAAAGTGTTTTTGATGATTTTTCTAGTAATTGTTTTGTTGGACCCATATCGCACTTGGGTATGATCCATATGATTTTAGCACCATTTTTGGGGGTTTTGTAAGATTTTTTTGGTTTATTTCATAATTTTTGTGATTTTTCTATGATTTTCAATTTTTTGGCCCTATTTACCTATTTTTCATATCTATGTAGTTATTTTCCAACTCAGTGGTACTACCATTTTTTTTATTTATTTAATAAAAAATTTGGGATTGTTGTGAGCTTCTTCACCATATTGAGTAATTAGTGGTTAGTTTGATCTATCACTTCCACTCATGCCATTTTTTGAGACAATTGAGGCCCTTTTCTATGCACCTCGTTGCATTTTCTAGGAGATATTTTATCTATTTTATGCAAATAAACACCTTTGTGTGCACATGTGATTTATTTATTTTAACATAATAATGAGTTTGATTTTCTTGCATATACCTATATATCTTGTTATGCACTTTAATTTTTGAAACCCATATGAGGATTGTAATATGTCTCATCTTTTGATGGCATTCTTTACTGTACTCTTATGTATTTTTGACACCTTTCTTGACAATATGACTTTCTACATGTAAACAGCATTTGGTATCTCTAGCATTTATCAAGATTTAGAATTACCAATGAGTATCCATTTTTCATGATTTCAAAATTATTATGGTGTTTCAAGTAGTGGATTCATACCACTCATGTATATATCATGATTTTTTTCACTAGGGGATCACTTTTATTTTGTATATCATTATCTGAGTGTGGATCAACCCACCTTGCAATCTTGTGAAACTCACCATTATTTTGGGGCATCACCTAATTCATTACTTAGTCCTCATCTTGTGAGAGACATCCATTATTGTTACCATCTTCCACCCAATTCAAAATTATGGGAGGATGGGTGTGCAATGCTTCCTTGGGTCCTTATTACCCAATTTATTAATATCAATGTTTATTTTGAGTGAGCCTTGTACTAAGCACTAGTTCATAGTTTGACTTAGGGGTTATAATGGCTCAACATCCATGTATTATGACAATATGGATTGTCTCCTTGTGGACTCTAAATATCACATTGAATGTTCTTGATATTTATACATATGTACCTCATTAGGGCTTGTTGTCAGGACCTATTTTTTTTAAAATCTCAAACTTGTTTTTTATATAAGCCTCCTTAAGTTACACTTAAGTAGATACGTTGGTGAAAATATTAATTGTATGCCTTTAGTTACGTTAAATTAGGTAGATTATTTTTCCACTAAGGCTAGTTAGTGTGTGCACATGTCCAAGTATATATTTAATGCTTACTTGCCTCATATGTGCCACCATCATTAAATGTCACATTTAATGTCATCAATATGACAAGAAAAGAAAATGTATTACTATTCTATATATTCTCTTCTCCTCCTTTTTTATTTTACACACATAGATGTTGAAAAATAAGTAAATAATCTATAATATAAGGTTTCTCATTCTAGTTCTACTTGTTTCACCTCTCTCCTACATGAGTTATGGTTCAATTCAAATTTTATCCTAATTAGACTAGATAATAATAATAAACTTAAAATTTGATAAAAAATTCCAAGCTAATAGGCATATAATCATCTTCTTCATCATCATCATGATTGTTACCACAATCACCAAATTTAAATGTGTACATTTGATCCATTGGAATAACTTGTTTAGGTGTCATTGCGTACAATTTTTTTTAATCTAACTATGAGAGAATTTTTTCTGTGGGTTTTATTATTTTGTTATAGTCATCTAAAATATCATTTTAATGTAATCAATGTCACTTGAGACCAGCCTATCATTAGCTTAGCCCTATACCTATCTTATGGCCTTTTTTATCATTTTCCAAATTTTATGCATGTCTAGCCCATGCCCTGATCTATTAAAAATAGCATTGAGTCATCACCTAGAGATCTAGGACCCTTTTTCACCCCTTCTAGCCACCTGGACAATAGTGTGTCCCTTTGGTCTATAGCACACTATGTTATTGGCAAAGGGGAAGTGTTATGACCCTCAGGCTTCTTTACCCCTAATGAGTATCTTTTCACTTCCCAAAGCATTTTAGGGTTGGCCAAGACTCATTTCATGTCTTGACAAACACCAAAACACTATATAAATACCACTCTCATTCATTTATCTATTAGATGGAAAATAGATGCTAATTCTCAAAAATAAATGCAGTAATAGTTGTGCAAATGAAAGTCATTGATCCCTATTCTACCTAATTTTGCATACACCCATATATAATTTCCTAGAGCTTAGATTACTCAAGTTTATATTCTTAATACACTCAAATAATTCAAAAGAGTATACATACTAGCATTCACTTGCACTTGCTCTAGCACTTAGATTAGGAGAAATACATCGCACTTGATCCCTTTTTGAGGTATTGGTATGTAGGCAACACTCAACACATGAGGTGTTGAGGTCATATCCATCCTACCCTAATAATTCCACTCTACTTCTACTTGTTTTCTTCAAAACCCTAGCAAAAATGGAAGCTTAGGGTCACACATCAAGATTAGTCAAAAACATAGATTATATAGTAATTTAGGACTCATTCATATAGACATAAGGTTCTCAAAACAAGGCAAACATCCTCCCAAAAACTCATTATTTTATCTGCTCAAGGTCATTAGCATGGCATAAGACACTAGTTCAATTTTATTGGCAAAGGGAGCGTGTTACTATATGAAGAGGATTCTTACACCTATTTCCTATTGACAACACCCTGCATTGTTCTTGCACCACATTTTAGCTAGCCACTTGTCTATTCCAATCATATTATATAGCTAAGTACCTTATTTGTAATTAATTTCTATTTATAGGCTAAGTAAATAAATTAATTATTGTACAAATTAGTGGCTATCGATATTTTTATATTTATTCCATGATTTATTACTCAACTCTTTTATCTACTTAGGGTTTTATATTCTATAATTCCCAAAATAGATAAATCATTTGGTGAACCTAACTTACTTCAAATAGCATCTAAACCCTAACCCTAGATGTTCCTAAGGTATATATCCTTCTTTTTCCTATTTGAATTTATTGTTTTAGGCTTTTCATATTTTCATATATTCTATTTTAATAGCATTATTTCATTTTGTTTACTATATGCCATCTCAAAAAGTTATATCTCTTCCTTTAAGAAGTGATAGGCTTAGTGGTAATCCTATTGAGCATAAATAGATTCCTTATGTTTGACCTTATACCATGGATAAATTACTAGTTACAACCCCTATAATCGATCCTTCACATCCTTATTATGTGGGATGTGATGATAATACATCAGAACATGAGAAATACAATCAAGATCTTGATGATACATAAGAGAAGATTCAAGATACCCCCCCTTCATGATGACAATATTATAATCAATATGGATGAGATATTTAAAAAATTTAGAGATAGACTTCAGTAAAATCCCTATGATCATGTATATATTTTAAAAGCTATATTGGAAATAAAGAACACATCACTAGGTCAATCCTCCAACCCCACAGATGCTAATATTATTACACCTACTATGGGAATAGCTCAAATTCTAAAACACCCTAATACAAATAGCTAACTCTCACTAATGGCTACACATCCTATGGCTATTACATATCCTTCCTCTCTAAGTGTACAATCCCTTAGGCAATAGATCCATTCTCTATACATCAAGGTGTTACATATTTAATAGGGTGCTACTAGACCATCTCATGCCTTGAACTCTCATCTGCTCCTACATATACCTTTGGCACAACATATAATGGCTACTCCTTTTCCATATAGATTTATGGCACCCAATCTTACTCTATATGATGGTAAGGGTGACCTAGAGCATCATCTATGTGCTTTTTCATGTAGAATTTTTAGACTACATGTCTAATGATTGGCTCTTGACTAATTTGTTCCCTCTTAGTTTAAAGGAATATGTTTTAAAATGGTTCAATGATCTCCCTAATAAGTCCATATATCATTTAACCCACTTGAAGATATGATTTTGGCATACTTTTCAATCAACATCAGTGATAAATTTTTGTATGCTCAAGTTGCTCAACTAAAGCAAAAATATTAAGCCAATAGTTGAACATGTCTTGTGATATAAAACCATATTAACAAAGATGACTAGCCCCATGGTAGATAAATAACTCCAAGACATATTCAATAAAATTTTACTGCCATCATTACATGAATCTATATTATTCAAAAGGTTTCCATCATTTATAGATGTATTCCATATAATGAAGGAACAAGAAGTCAAACTTATCTCCATGGGTAATTTAAAGTATACAATCAAGTCAGATTCAAATAATAAGAGTTTAAATAAGCCCCCATACAAGGTGAGGCCCAGTGAAAATAAGAATGAATGAAAGATAATAGTTAATGTAGCATTATAGCTAGCTCCGTATATGGTTTATCAGCTCCTCCAAGGAGACCTTTTACAAATATTTCTGAACCACTAGCTCACATACTCCAGTGACTTTTGGAATGTAATGTCATATTTCTCCCTCCCATTAAAAATGTTAATATAACTAGGCATCTTCCAAATAATTATGATTATAATGTATTTTACAATTATCACAAGGGCCCTAGCCATACTACAAATAAATGCATCAACTTACGATATAAGATCCAATATTTGATAGAGGCTAATATCATTGATGTGAGCACTCTTACATAAACACCTAAAGCATAACCAATTGAATAAAAGTAATGAAAATATTGTTTGATCTATTTCCAAAGCATATAGCTAATGAGAATGTAAACACTTCAAGTGTTTAATATACTTATCAGGCACATCTACCACTATCATCCTATCATACTCATACAATGGACACACACCATTTACATAATATCATTAGTGTGTATTATACTATAGTACCATCTTGGCCTCTTATCACTTTCCCAAAATAGGAGATCATTGATGATGACTTAGATTTATATGTACTCTTTGTATGATTTTACATTGATCATCATCCTATTCAGAAAGTTGTGGTTGACAATGGATATAGTTATTCATAACTTCAATGGCCATGTCTAGATTTCCATTGGGGAGATTATACTTCCATTATAGGTTGGTACTCTTAGAATCATAGTGGTACCGAGTGCCAACATATTTAATATGTTATTGGGTAACTTTGGATACATCATCTTTAAGCCATCTCCTCCATCATACATAGATGTATTAAGTATATACATGCTAATCAATTTGTTATAGTTGGGGGCCTTCCATATGAGTATGCTTTACCTACTCCAAAACTAGCTATGTAGTAGTCACCAGTAATAATTCCATCCATTACCAAATCTAAAATATTAGTTGAGCCACTAGTGCAGGTGAGGTCTAATTCTACAACATTACCATGTATACATATTCTCCCATGGAGACCTTTATTAGAGATACATCTATGTCAAATTCATTTTATGGATTTTAGAGAGCCTCTCTCTACCCCATTCACACCCAAATCAATGTTATTGAGTCCTCACAACACTCCACAAAGATCATCCATGCCATTTACAACTTTTTCCACCAGATGGGTCCCCAAGAGCCCCATAATTCATAGGCCAAATCAATTAGCTCCATAGATTCAAGGCCACACTTGACAATTAGCTTCAGTTATAGATTATTCAATACATCTAGTTTCCATATCTTAGATGTTTCCTCACACACTATGTGTGGTCATTATCTATTTAATTAATACAAGTCACCTTGATAGTGAGTCTCTCATGAGGCTCATTGATTAGTATGTTCTCACAATTTACTTGTCCATAGTTTCTCTTACCTTGCTTCTTATATATTGTTTCATTTTCATATTTCTTATACATAGTTTATACTCAAAAAACATAAAAACAACATAATGTGTTCAAAAATACAAGAACATTCAAATATTGTTTAAAAAATACAAATTTTAGTTTGTATGAATTTTCATGTTTACATTCCTTTTATTTAATAGGTATGACATGTGTTATCTATGTTAGTATAGTCAGTTCTATCATACATACATGTTTCACTTGTTCCTTTCGAGTGTTCACAAATTACCACATGACTCAGGTCTTCTACATAGATCTAGTTTTGTTACCATCTACACATTTGGGGCACATACACATATATACATATTTATCATTACTATATTATCCCATTGGGGGCATCAAACATAGTTTCTAGTTTACCAAGTTATATCTTTAAATACTCCACTTTATAGATTTAGTATTGATTATATTGTGATATTGATTATCTTATACTATACTAATTTTTTGTAAACTACTACTACTATACACTCAACTTATGTAATTCTTTGATCTTATATGGATTTTTAATACATGCTTATGTATACTTTCATTTTTAGATTTACTAGTTTAGATTAGATTGTGTCTCTTTGCTTCTACATCTACTTGAGGGCATTTGAATATGTCATTATTTTATGGATATAAGCCAATTCCTTTCATTATGTGTATGTTTTAGACATGTGACCATGTCCTTGTGTGTGATTTTTGATTGTGTATGTGGATATTTGAACATATATTTCCTTATCGATCTAAACCAACCTTATTTAGTCTTTATGTATGTGGACATTTGAACATGTCCTTGTATGTATGTCATTTCTCAAAATTACCAACATATGCCCATGTACCTTGTATTATGGACCCTTTGCCTACTTTACATGTCTCATGTGTTTGTATGTATACTTCCATGTATGCATCATGGCCATGACACTTATCTCTTGTTAATTACATTCACATCTAATTTGTGATGCAATGAGGGACCTCATGCATCTCCCATTCATCATTGGGTACCTTGATAGGCATCATGTCCCATCCCCCTAGGTAGTTTACTTCGATTATATTATGATTTATTGTTCATATACATGATTACATTGTTATATCTATCTTTAAAACCTTGTGGATGCTAGATCTAACATACATCATGCATTGCCAACTTATGCTCAAACTTTTTTATATTTTGATATCATGTATACACATTATATTGGTTTATTACATAGATATCATATGTTTTAAGTCTAACACACATGAAGCATAACTTTTATTTTAAGGACAATTATTGTAGAGGTTTAACAACTCCCCTAAAAATAAGGGTATTCACAAGAGTTTGTCACAAAGATCATGCCATCCTAGTGCACTTAAAACATAGTTTTTAGCATGTAGATGTTGAATATAGAGCTTAAACTCAATAAAATATAATGAAACATAATCACACCTAGATCAGTCTTAGTTTTCCTCAAAAATAACACATTTCTTTAATATCATAGTACAGTGGTCTATATCACAGTGTGTTCTTTAAAAAGAGGACCATGTTACTATCCAATACCTCAAACACAATTTATTATGAAATTTTAAAAAATTTACAGTAGTTACAGTTCAAATTTACACAGTCTCAATTTGATTATTAGATATGTTCATTATATACTCAATTTTTATATAGAATCACATAGGTTTTCTCAGATTAGAGGAATCATGTGCCATATGATCACTCCTATTTTATTCTTAGATATGCATAGGCACATATTACTATGAATTAGTATACACATATATCAAAATTTGGGGTATGTGCACAACACATTATTCCCATATAATTAGTTTATCACTAGCATTCTTAGATGGAATGACAACTCCATAGCATTCTCCATGTTGTATACTCTAAACACCAAATGCACCATTTTTGTACTAAGATCACACCATATTGATGCCTCATTCCATCTGTCGTAGTTAGAATTATCAAGTGGTCTGGAGCCATTTTTACATTTTAAATTTTCCATATGACCTAGATCTATATTAAACAATTTCAATTACATTACATAGTTTTAGCTTCAAATGCATCTACTACACATGGTAGGCAATTATGGAGTCATAACCCTCTTGATTTTTTGAGACACCTACATGAGAGGGTTGGACAACTCATTAGTCTAATCCAAGTTATTCATATATTATGATCCACCAAATAGTGGTGGGTAATCATGGAGTCAAGTCCATCTTGAGTTCTTGAGCCACCCATACATAGGGATTGGATAAACCATTGGCCTAGTCCAAGTTATTCATTGCTTGATCACCATTTACACACACAAGATGTTAGCAAGCTTTTACATTGTTTCGCATACCTAGTGAGGTATATTAATTCATTTCCTATCTCTCATCTGTTTACTCAATTTTGTGTTTACTTTTGATATTTATTAATTAAATACTAATACATACATGTTTCATTTACAAGACACGTAATAGAGCATAGTTCATAGACTTAGACCCCACATTCATGGGCTTTGCCTCTTAGGTAAGTCCAGGTATGTATCTCTTTTATTTATCTTAGTAATTTCACTTTGATGCATTTATAAAATAAATGGGGGAAAATACAGTCATATAAAATGTCATTTTAATGTAATGAGTGTCACTTGAGACCACCCTATCCTTAGCTTACCCCTGGACTTATCTTAGGGCCTATTTTGAACAATTTCTAGCTTTTATGTCCATCTAGACCCTACCTAGATCTATTAAAATTAGCACTAAGTCATCACTTAGAGATATAGGACCCTTTTTCACCCCTTCCAACCACTTGGACAATATCACATCCCTTTGGTCTATAGCACACTACATTATTGTCAAAAGGGCAATTCTATTGAACATCAACCTTTTTTATTACTAATAAATCTCTTTCCACTTCCTAAATCATTTTAGGGCTGGCCCAAACTCATTTCATGTCTTGAAAAGCACTAGAACACTATATAAAGACCACTCTCATTCATTTATCCACTAGATGGAAAATATATGCCAATTCTCAAGAACAAACTTATAAATAGTTATGCAAATCAAGTTCATTGATTCCTATTTTTCCTACTTCTACATACACCCATCTATAGTAGCCCAGAGCTTAGATTACTCAATTTTTTATTCTTAATACACACTCAAATCATTCAAACTAGCATTCACTTACACTTAGATTGGGAGAACTGCATTGGGCTCGATCCCATTTCAAGGTATTGGTATGTAGGCAACACTCAACACATGGATTGTTGATTTCATGTCTAAACTACCATAATAACACCACTCTAATTCTAATTATGTTCCTTAAAACCTATCAAGCATGGATGCTTAGGGTCTCACATCAAGATTAGTCAAAAACACAAAATAGACAATAATTCAAGAATTAATTATACAGACATAGGCTTCTTAGAACAAGATGAACATCCTCCTAAAAATTCATTGTTTTATCTTCTCAAGGTCATTATCATAGCACAAAAGGACACTAGTGTAGTGCACTATTATAAAATTAATCATTATACTATCAAAAGAGGACTCTGGCACCTATTTTTTATTGATGACACCCTGCACTATTCCTACACCACATTTCAGCTTACTACTTACTTGTTTCAATCATACTTTCTAGGTAAGTACCTCCTTTGTAATGCATTACTATTTATAATCTAAATAAACAAATAAATTATTGTATAAATTAATGGTTTTTGATATTACTATATGTATTCCCTAATTTATTACTCATTTATTTTATCTACTTAGGGTTTTACATTGGTTAATTCTCAAAATAGTTAAATCACTTGCAAAACCAAAAAGGAGCTTCATCTATAAGACAGGTAGGTGTGACCCCCTCATGAAAAAATTTTAAGCATCTATGTAAAGTATATGGGATCACATTCATAGAATGAATCCATGGCCTACCAATAAAATGATTATAACACCCATATTTAGATATCATTTGATATTCTATAACTATAGTTTGTGGAAAAATAGTTATGCTCAATGTTTTTCTTCCTAATCTTTCTTGGTTTATTGTATAAACATTTTTTGATGGTTTAAGAGTTTGACATCCAAGGCCAAGTGCACTAATAATAGCTTCACTACAAGTATTTAATCCCAAACCATTGTCTATCATTACATATTTGATTCCTTTATTATGAATTTCACTTGAATGCATAAGGGTAAATGTTGGTTTTTTATCTCTTTAGGAGGTAAGTCATTCACTTTTTAAAAAATTATGTTCTTACTATTATTTTGAAAATTTTTAACAATAGTCTAATCAAATTAACTTAGTTTGATGTCATGTGGTGAATTAGTATCATGTAAAAGCTCATATAGTAATATTAGACCTTTCAATAAAATTTAGGATAGAGATTTTAACATGAGTATCCTTAAGTTAATCAATAATATCATAATCCTTAGCCACTTGGATTCTAATGTGAGTAGGAGGGAAAGGAAGATTTGGAGCTTGAGGAAGAGTATGTGGTTAACCCCACCTTGAGGCTAAAATAAAATAGAAGTAGAAACTTGTGTGTCCTATCTTTCTCAGTTATTATGGTATCTACCTCATAATGAATCATTATACATTGAACCATACAAAATTTATTGCTAGGATTAAAAACAACAAAGTTGTCAATTGTAAAGGTATTAATACATAAATCATCATTATCACATATAACCTTATTATGTTACAAATTATATACCAATATGTTATGATAAATGTAAGGAAATAAATATGGAAACATTGATAAACATTTGCATAATAACCATATCACTGAACCTAATAACATGTAAAATTTATGAACCCCCATGTACATTCTATTTTGGAAATAAATGATATATATAAATCTAATCTACTTATGAGAAAAGGAAATAAACATAAGAATACACATAAGACACAAAGTGGAAGAGGATTAAATATTAGAAAATATTACATGGTCCAAGGATAAAGAACCCTAATTATAAGGTATAAGCAAGGAGAGGGTTAGATAAAAGACCCTAAAAAATCAAAGCCTAGAGGGGAAGGGTATAAAACTCTAGACTAGTTGATTGCAAGGATTGAGTTCACCATATTATTTTACTAAATTGTGGTTTAAGGGTAAACACTATGGAATACACACTAAAATAATGGAATGAGGTAAATATAAGATAATATATTAAATAATAATAAGTAAGCTTTCCCTTATGCTTAAAATATAAATTGAAAATACAATCAAACTATGAACAAGTAATGACAATGAAAAAAGAGAGATAAATGATTAAAATGAACACATCTAGGGACTAACTAATTATGAGACTAGGAACATGCTTCTAAGAATGATCAAACTAAAACTCTATAAAATTACTTAATCTAGGAAATGACTAGATTCATTGGACCCCAAAAAAAATTTGACCAAAATCATACAATTGAATGTGACACTTTACTGATGAATATGGTTTCCTACTACAAATATGGAAATTTGAGATTTTTAGATCTAAAAATTTTTAGGATGCTTCAATAGAGACTGATGACTATGTTTTTGGATTCACTTCATTGATGTTCACTATCCTTTGAATTTTCTCTTCTTTAAATTTTCCCTAATTTTCCATAATGTCATAAGAATAGAGAATATGTGTGTGTGCTTGTAAAATTTGAGCAATAGATTTAAATTCACCTAATGAGCTAAATCAACGCAAAATTCACAAAAACATCAATGAGATGGAATGAATAAGAAATTAAAACTTAATTAAAATGATCTTACCATCACCTTTCTTCTTTGAATCTTCCCTCCAAGATCTTCAAATAGATTCTCCAAAGATAATTGGATTATATGATGTTGAATTGCTAGATAATAGTAGTTTCAAGATTTCAAGTAGACACAATGGGATTAATGGCTTCTTGAATGCAAGGATATATGGATGAAATAAGAGTACGAAGGTTATATGTGATCTTTTATGTATTTTACAATTAGTCCAACTAATCCCCTTGCTTGGTTATTTATAGGGTGGTGGGAAGGATTAAAAATGAATTTTAAATTCATAAGAACCCTCTAGGTTTAGATAATTCTAAAGAAATAGAGGGATTAGAATAAGATTCTAGATTTAGATGTCTCTTTATTTCATTAGGGGTTAATAGGGATTAGAATAAAGGTTTTAGGTGGGTTTTAAAAACTAGGTTTGTAGGAGAAGCTATGGATAAGTTGGCTAGGGGGTAGGTAGAATATTTTGAATTTTTAAATTGGCAAGTGGGAAAGCAGGCAAGTGGATATTAAATGAAGTAGGATTAGTTATTTAATGGATTATTAATGGTATAATCAATGGATTAATATAGTGTGGTGTGTTTATAAAGGTTATTACTATGTAATAAATATATAGTGGGAATAGGATTAAATTTTTAATTAGGGAGCTAGTTATTTATTTTAAAATGGAATTAGTTATGATAATTGGAGAGATTAATTGAATAATTAGGATGAGTATATTTATATGTATACATTTTTCCCTATTTGAAATGGAATTTCAATTGATTAAGTTGGATTAGTGTTATTTTAAAGAAACACCATTGCGTGATGGGTTAACAAAAATGAGGTTGCATGATGCCCTCTCAAGAGGGCATGTGGGGAGGAACGGGTTGGATGGCCACTCAAAAAGAGACAAGGGATGGGAATATAATAAATAAAAATATGGTTTGGGATGTCATGGATGATAATTTATCTACAAGTGAGATTATGTCCCAAGTGAAGTGTGAGGGAATGAAGTTTCAGGTGTAAGACTAGTCCCAAGGGGGAATGCACCTTAGCAACAATGATTAGCCTCTTAAGATGAGTCTTATAAAAAGAATAATGTTGAAGAAAGAGGAAATTAGGTTAAATTTATTAATATTAGTAATCCAAGGATATAAATATATGTCTAAGAATGGTTATATTAAGACAGGTAAAGCCACAAGCTATCAACAAATCCCAAGCAAAGATGCATGCAATGGAATGTTACAAGCTATTAAAAGAGCAAATTGATGTATTTGAGATGATAAATGGATATTATAATTGTATCTTAACATGATTTGATAAATTTTAGTGACCAAAATGGAATGGAAATAAAATTAGTGGTCAAGCTATCCTTGGACACTAAAAAATGGCCAAATGTTGCCTACATAGTCTAAAGAGACCTCAGGCTGATGTAGTTTTGATTCTTTGTGTTAGATAGGGAGCAGAGCGATGGAATAACATGCCCTTGAAAATTATTTAATAATTTATAATGGTTGTGATAAACATGATTAAAATTACTAAGGGGTTGATAATTATTAAAAAAAACATGATTAAATGTTCAAGAAGGATTAGTGATAGGAAAGGGTTAGTGAGGGTTAAATGGGATTAGTTAAGGGGGAAAATATAGGCTTAGGGGTTAAAATATAAAAAATGGGTAAAATAACTCATTTTTACTCTTTTGATAGCAAAATCGTGCTCTAGAGCTCATAACCATGTCTCACATTCCTCATGCTTCACATCACGATGAGAGGGTTCGTGAGTACCAGAGACCCATGAAGGCTAGACCAATGGTAAGTACTTATCCCCATTCTATTATTTTAATTCACTTATTTAAAATTTATTAGGGTCAAAAACAAATACTATAAAATTACAATTGGTGGCATTGTCTTGAGTTGTGGTTTTACACTCACAAACCATAATATTGCACTCGTTATCGATGATTTTGCAAAATCACTTCCAATGATAGGAAATTTTTCAAAAAAATTGTGGGTGACTTGTGGTTTCACAAAACCAAAATTGGTGAGTTATGATTTTGTAAATCCACAAAAAATGACTCATAGTTTTGCAAAATTGCTACAAGCAATTAGTGACTTTACAAAATCATGTTTTAGTGTAAAGAACTAGTGGCAATTTTGCTTAAGATAATTATTGGAGTTAATTGGGTAAGGAATAAGTAAGGGAATAGGTAAAATAGGTAGATATGGTATGGATAGGATAGGAAAATCAAGATTAGAGTATAGGTTTATAGTTATTAGAGGCTAATAGGGTATTTAGTGTAAGAGGATTTAAGGGTTCTAGCATCCAAATTATGATGACCTGTGGTATTGCATGAGATGCATCACTTGAGACTAGATTATTTTAGGAATTTTAAAGATTAAGGGATGGTATTATATCATGATGATGTCATCTATTAGGATAGATTGTGCCCTAATTACTACCTTGGCAAAGAGGTGGCACTTAGAGACAAGCACCCTTTCATTTTATGGCAGGGGAGATGACTATGACCCTCGAGGATGTTTGGTAGATATTTTAACTCTCGATAAGGGGGGATGCAATTTAATATAAGTCTTGACCACTAAGGGCTATTATACATAGATTTTGGGTCAAGTTTGGGTTTTATGACTCAGTATAGGGAGCTTTACATGGGTGCATGTGAATGGCTAGTGAGTTTTAGGCCATTGTTATTGTTATAAATCTAGTCCTCGGAGCATGTGGATATAGAGAGGCCATTAGATACTCATGTTGATCATGAGTTGGAATATCCATTTGTGTTTGATGACATATTATCCTAGGAGTTTATAGGGTGCATGGTTGTGATATGAGATTTTATAGACAGGCATTTGATAGTCTAATAGATGCACAAATTAGTTAGATTCCCTATAGATAGGTGTAGTTGGGGTGGCCTAAGGAAGTGGATTACACTAACTACACGTTGACTAAGTGATACTTGATGAGATGTCACAACTATATCATGGAGAGATACTACCATATAGGGTAGAGTTCCAATTTGGTTGATAACATGATGTTCCTGAGGAGGAGTATTTTTTTCTCAGAGTGATAGGGAGAGGACATAATGGGGTCACATAATAGATAGGGCTCTAACTTGGGTAGATTATGATAGCATATCTCTCATCATTTAGGACTTTCATAAGGTGATATTTGATCTTGGGGTTACTACAACATATATAGGGTGGTGGTGACAAAGGAGATCGAGGAGACTATTGAGGAATGTTTAGAGAGCTAGGAGGAGAGGGGTAGTTTGAATGATTTTGTAGACACAAGAACAATTATGGAGACAATAAGTTTAGATATATAAACTATAAGTAGGGGGATGGTGGAGATGGTGGGGATTATCAGGCATTGATGGTTACTGACAGCAGCATAACAGTTAGTCAAGGAATTGCAGGTATAGTTCTTAAAGTTGTTATGCCATCTAGAGAATTGATTAGATCTGAGTACCAAACTCAGATAGACATTCTATAGTATGAGGTGAGGTCTAAGGTTGTAGACTTATTCAAGATCATAGTGGAGAAAGATAGATACCATAGATAGGTAAGGGATTTATAGAGACATATAGATGGGTCCAATATTATCCCATTTGACTACCTTATTAGGCTATATTGTGGATAAATATAGTCAAATAGCATCTTTATAGGGCTATATTACGTAGATTTAGGCCAGACTTAGTCAATGTGAGTCAGAGTTATAAGTGGCAGAGAGATCTAGAAATAGGGGGCTACTTTACATCAAAGATAGGGCTTGGGGGATGTGATGAGATATATATCTCAATTGATGAAGGAGGCTTAGTACTACAAGAGCCTTTATAAGGGTGTGGTGTCGATTGATCGGTGAATACCTTCATACAAGGCCAACACCTCTTCTCATTTTTTTCATCAGCCTTCTAGGGACCACTAAGGCCACTGTGACCTAGATTATGAGGCATTTATCTTATGTTTGAATTATACATTTCATTCTTGAAACATGGATGTCCATGAAGATCATGTTGTACATATTTTTGATAGGACTCATGGACATTTATATGATTATATGATGCATTGTGTTATATTACATTTTTATATATTTTATTTATGTGACTATGATGTGATTGCTAGGTTAGATATTGGATTATTTACTGCATTTATGAGATGATATATTTTTTTGATGTATTGTGGATGCGTAATGATTTTTAGGAATATTTACATGTATTGAAATGGTTTATGATTGTATATCTTATGGATGTATTTGAATTTGGTGTATATAATGATGTGATGACAAAATTGATAACATGATTCTGATAGACATGGTATATTAATAATATGTATTTTTTATTTTATGTAAACATCATGGCATATTGAATGGATTTTTTGGTGTGATGTTATAATCATGAAATGGATAATGTGGTAAAGGGATGAAAAATAGATGTTTTATAATTAGGTTCCAAGATTTTAATAAGTTGTCCTTAAAATGAACTATAGGTCTCATGAATTTATAATGTATAATCCTCATGCACCAGGGGAGGTGGATGGATTAATCAGTAGGGAGAATCAGGTTAGGTTAGATGGGACGTAAAAAGGGATAGTTTAATTATTAGTGGATATGGGTTTTAGGATAATATATTGGGGATGTCTTGAATCCACATAAATGTTGACAACCCATTTTATTATTAAAATTAGTTAAAAATATATATGTGACATTTGAGAACTCAAGGTGACATTGATTTATAATACATAGGACTTAAGAGATAAATACGTTAGTGACATTCCCAATTCATAATGGGTATTCATTCTTACCATCCTCATTCCTGATATATGAAAATAGAAATTTTTACAAGGAAGACATAAAATCAAATATTTACAAAAGAGTTCATTCAAAAAGATAAAAATTTCGCACAAATATTCACATACTTATCTAATACAAGATCTTACAAAAAGTATAAATGATTATAATGACATAATTTGTGGATAAAAAAATATTTCTATAAGATAGATAACATGGAATAAATATTTACAGAATTATCACATGAATAAAAATAAATATATAATAGAATAAATATTTACAAAGTGATAAAAAGAAAGATATTATGTGAATAAAAAGGATAATAGTTATAACTATTTACAAGATGGATTATTATGTGAAATAAAAGAAAGATACAATGAAATAAATATTTACAAAGTAATAAAAAGAAAGATAATGGTTTTCTATATATATATATATATATATATATATATATATATATATATATATTGGTGATTTATATGTGAATGAAAGGAATAATGGTTATATAGATAATGATTTTGATTATAATGAACATTTATAATATGACCTAAAAGGATTTTTATAAAAAAAATGGATGTTCACAAAATGGTGATAAAAAGGTTGTTAACAAGAAATATAATAATTATACCAAAGGGATATTTACAAGATGACTTAATATGTGGATAAAGGATTTTTACAAAATGACTTAATAAGTGGATAAATGGTATTTTTACAAAATGAGATAATGATTATAATGAAATTTACAAAATGACCTAATTACAACCTAACCTAATAAGCAACTTTTACAAAATGACCTAATAATGTGAATAGAAGGAATAATGATTATAAATATTTACAAGATGACATAATGTGTGAATAGAGAAATTTTTAAATATTTATAAGAGAAATGATGAAAATGTATCTTTACAAAATAACCTAATATGTAGGAACAATGAATCTTTACAAAATGACCTGGTCAAAAAATGACTTAATATGTGGATTTAAGAAAAGATAATGATTATAGAACATATATACAAAATGTCCTAAAATATTTTTAAATAAGTTGGTCGTAAGGTTTTGTGATGATTGAGATAGGATCAAACTAGGTATATTATAATTCCAAGAACTCGGTAAAAAAATTAGGATTATGTTTAATTTTTTATAAAATATATTATATCTCCTAGAAGAGGGATGATAATGACCCTTCTCTAATGATTAAATTAGTAGGGATGGGTGGATATATGCTTGGGTAATGAATGAGGAATGATAGTTATTATTGAGGTTGATAAGAAGAAGAGCCATCAGAGAGAATTGATCTTTATTTGGATTGGGATATTGGGAGTAAATATTGATTTTGAAGTGGATCAAATATTCCAAATGACTCTTTAATAGTTTCCCCCTCATGCTTTCAAAATCATTCTTCCCCATTTTTTATACTCATACCTCCTTACTTTCAAACCATATAATTCCCATCTACCATTGGGATCAAGGTCATATGAGAGATGGGCAAATGGGATGGGATGGGATCAGGATCATCAATTTCTTCCCCATCTAAAGTGGCCAACTGATATTCCTCATATCCAAATTTGGCAATAATAATGTAAGGCCCAATCCAATACACCTTAAAATTTTATTTCTTTTCTCACTCAGCATTAGTGTTCTTTTGATTTTATTTGAGGACTAGGTCACCAGTTTCAAATTCTTGGGGTTGGATTTTATTGTGATATTGACCCCTTAACTGATTTTGATATGTTTTAAGGTGTTCAAGAGTATTTTGATGCTTTTTATCTAATAATTCTAGTTCTTGTAGCCACTCATTTCTATATTAATTATATGTGATCATGCCTCATAAGGATATACGTAATGAGGGGAGTCCAACCTCTACTAGAATGATGGTTTTTATGCCTGTGAGATAGAAATTTTGAGCACAATGGATTTCAGATTATGTGATTAATCTGAATCTACTCAAAATATAAATCCACTATTAAAATTTAGAACTAATTAAGAATAAAATGGAAATGCAAATGAAACATTCATCCCTAGATGTCATCCTAAAAGTTAAATGCTCCAAATCATGATCAAATGGATACAAAGTGAAAGGATTGGATTGTTTACCTTGACTCAAATTTTTGACATGGTGATGCTTGATTATGGATTCATAGATATGGACTCAATGCTTGATTAGAAGTTTAATTAGACATGGATTGGTTATGGATTCCCAATATGGCCTTCCATAGAGGAATGAGTTATTTAAATAGAAGTAGGAGGGAAGGATCTATGGTGGAGATTTGAAGTTGGATTGGGGAGATCAAGGGATGGAAATTATCCAAGGAATCTAAAATTCCTTGAAAGCCTTTAGATTTGGAGGCTTTTAGAGATGATGGTTTAGAATAGAGAGGATTATAGAATTCTCCAATTATATAATCCTCTTACAGATTAATTAGGCCTAGGATAGGAGACTAGATATGGATTAGATGGGTGATTAGGAACTAGAGGTATAGGAGAGCCTAGGAGTATGTGGGCCATTGGAAATTTAAAATTCCCAAATAATAGGTAAGTGGGGATGAGGATAGGATAATAGGGATTTAGGATAAATTAATGATGAGTTAGGATATGATAAGGTTAGTTAATGATAAAATATTGATGGGGGACATTAGATAAATGACTAGAAAAGGGGGATTTATTAGTGGGATAAATTAAATTAAGTAGAATTAGTGTCAACTAATAGTAATATTATTGATAATAATTTAGGTGAGTGAATTTAGTTGCATACATTTTTCCCCTTTTTAAAAGGGAATTATGAATTGATGAAGTGAAAGGAGTAATGATCTTTCAAAAAAAAACCGTGTCTTGAATAAATGTTAGTAGATATGATTCCCCCTCAAGGGGACATGTAAGGAATAATGAGATGGATGGCCACTCAAAAAGAGAAAATATGGGTGGGATGTAATGGGTAGATGAGGGGATAGTATTCCAATTATGAGATAGAAGATGAAGAAAATGATCGACCTAAGCAGTAAGCTAAAAATTGATGATGCCCCTGGCAAACACATATACACAGGGAGTAAAGATGATGGGTGTCATGATTGTTGACACATTCCAAGGGGGAATCAACTATAACATGATGATGATAAGATTAAAATTCCACAATATTTTAGTGTATCCCACATAATAATGCATCTAAGGGAGAGCTTTTGTCCAAGGGTAAGACAAGGATTTGATAATAGTAATGATGGGTGTAGTTCAAAGCTAAAGTTAATCAATATGATGAAGAGGATAAGAGAGAATAAAGGATATGATCAAGTGACCAAAATACTAGGGGATGAGGATTAATGATAGAGATAATGGTTGATCTATCTTTGGTCATTGAAACATGGCCATGTGTTGCCTACATAGTCTAAAAATACCTGAGGTTGATGTAGTTCTGACTAGGGGATGATGATGATGATGATTAGTGATTAAAAAGTGATGAAGATGAGGATTATTATACTTATTAGTATTGAATGATATGATTCAGATGATGAGATGAAGATGATAAGGATAAAATATGGGATGTTAGTTAGATGAGTCAAGAAGATTAGATTAGTGATGGCAATAAGGATGATTAGATGAATGATGCGGGTGGAGATTATCAAGCCATCATCAATGTCATAAGGCTCATCATAGTCTAAGAAATACATTAAATATAGCACTTGTTAGTATGCCCATTATATAAATATGACCAAGAGGACATGATGCCAAGGTGCATGGGCAAATAGCAAACTTTACATCATTAAGGGCACATAAAAGCATTAATGACCTCCTAACATCCCCATTCATTTCCAAAAAAGATAAAAAAAGACATGATAAAAACATAATAAGGCAAATAAGATATATATATGATGCAAACAAGACAAATAGAATAAACAAGTAACACACACAAGTATCTACATGCAATGTCATTGTTTCTTATCTAGTGATGGGATAAGGGATTGAGTGATGGTTGGAATAAGATGTTATTGATGTGATTTTGGACTTAGGATAGACTTGTATTGGGATATGATGATTAGGATTAGGATTAGGATGAGGTGTTACCCTTAGTTTAGGATAGAAAGATGGATGTTATAATAAGGTCTTTAAATATTGATTTATTCTTGAAACTGAATCAAAAAGCGGACAAGGAAGGAGGTTTAGAAAAGTGATGACCAAGGAATACCAATAGACAATGCCCTAAAAGAGTTTAATATAGCAAGGATACTAAGATATGATGGGATCAAATACCTTTCATACTAGTAAAATAATGATTGGATGGGTGCTAGGTATGAAGAGGCAATAATAAAGACAATGATGGGATCAAGTACCTTTCACACTAGTAAAGAGGTGATGTGATGGGTGCTAGGTGTGAAGAGGCATTGATAGGTAAATGATGGGTTCTAGATTAAATTATTTGATAAGGTTATTCATGTTGATAATACCCAGCCAAGAGGATGATGTAGATATGAAGGGATGGGTGACCACTAGAATTAGATTCTAAGACTAAATGTTGTATCCAAGGATGACATATGGGAAGACAAAAAAATGGCATAGATATGGATATTAGATGGTATGGAGATAAATGTGACTAGGGGATTAGGCATAAGACATGACACCATGGACTATTTTTTGGCTTTTTTAGATTTTATGATTTTTAGGGTTTTTGACATATTTCATATTTTTAGGGCTTTTTAGAATATGTATGTACATTATACAAAAGGGTTAATATAAAATGGAATACCAACCTTAACAAATATAATAAGGATGGATGGAATGATGGATGAGTGACAAGAGGATGATGGTGATGCAAAAAAAGGGATGGAGACTAAGGAAGAATGGACTAGTGATTGCCAATGGCCACATCATAAAGGAACTAGATGTGTAGTCACTTGAATATTCATTGGAGGATATAATTCTAGAACATTTTGTAAGACACCTTTCATTCCCTTATGAAGGTCAATACTAGAATAAATGATCAACATAATAGGATGTGTGATATAGACAAAGGTATATGATACATATGAGAATGGATTGTGCCCTTAAGTATTGAGGTACAATATGGACAATATTATTTTATCATGATACTAGAAACTAGTTTTCATCATGGTACTTGCCCAAGGTGCCAAAAAACTTGTTTTCACCATTGGATGGATGATTTTTTTTACTTTTATGATTTTTGTGACTTTATTGGGCATCTCATTTTATTTAAGAAGGGTGAGATGAAGGATTGTCGATATGGCTTGGATTTTTAGCCAACACCTATTATGGAGATATGTGATGCTAGGATAATGTCTCAATGGCCCTTATTTATTCTTGATTTAATGTCCTCTAAATATTTTGACCAAGTTTATTTGTAACCCCTATGAGGGAAAATGTTGCCCAGGGATGAAAGATATGGTATGGATGGGAGGATGTCATGATTATGATGATGGGATATGGGATGTGAACAAGGGATATAATAATGAGATGGAGATCAGAAATTGGGTTCAACAATTGCATACACCAATGTATGTGTGGGACATGCTTCATTTGATTGGTGTCAATTGATAAAAGACTACAAGAGATCCAAGATGCTTTGATGGTGTGATTTTTTGATCTGATTATTTAAAGGAGTATCAGTTGTATGGATAGTGATATTATTTTGATATTATTTTGATTTGTTGATTGAATTTAACTTTGATGGCCCCCTAGTGCCTAATTTTGGGCTTTGCTAGGTGAGATTGATTTTTAATTTTGATTACACCCTAGTGCCTGATATTGCGCTTCACTAGGGGAAGACATTGTTTGATTAGGCTAAATATTTGAATCTTCTTGATTTTGACATATAAGATCAAAGAGGATTTTATCATGATTTACAAATTCTAAAATATGGTATTAGACCTCTATTTTTGTGGCATACATTACATTTATCAAAGAAGGGTCTAATGATGTATGTTCTTATTCATCCCTATAGAGAGAGGTGATAAAATGATCATTGATAAGAAGAAAAGGGTCAATGATGGATGAAGGTGGGGGTGATGGTATGATGAGGTTAGTAAATGGTCATGGGGTATCATGGTCCTCATAGGGTTTTCTAAGAGACATAGTTTTGACATTAGAGAAAATTTCCTCAATATCAACAAAAGGATCAAGAGGACTAGTTGTAGTATATGCATCTGAAGGAGGATCAGATTCACTCTAATAATATTTGAAATATAAAGATTGTAATAATTATGTTATGACTTCATCATCATGATTGAGATCTAAATGTATGCCTGTGATTTTCTACTAGGCATTTTCAATGGTGGTGTCAGGGTATAGGTTTTTAACATCAAGGTCTTCATAGAGATTATAGAAAGAACTTATCTTGACTTCTTCATTAGAGGTTGACTCTTCAAGAATTGAAGAAGAGTTTGTGGTGATAGAATTGAGGTCAATGCCTAGTGGTTTGTACCCTAGGTCAAGTCATCACATATTTTTATAAATAATGATGGGATCTAAAATTTCTTGTTCCTCCAAACCTGTTCTCAACCTTATAGTTTATATTTTGAAGAATTTTTTGTACTTTAGGATATTCTTCATTTTAAAAACAAAGGGAGAGATCTTCATGAATTATTTAAGAATCATCAGGCTCCTAAAATATTCCTTTGATAGCATTCATGCAGGGATGAAGGTAGTTGAACCAAATTGATAAGCAATGGGTTTGTTTTTTCACATAGCCAAGGACCCATAGCTTCATGGGAATAGTGTAAAATATCCTACACAAAGAGTTTTACACTCATATTCTCCACATCCCTTGGAGATGATTTTCAGATAAGTTATTTTTGATGATTTGATTGAGGTGGGTGATAGACTATCAGGATGGATACATTGCATAGCTTTTATATTGTAAGATGAGTTTTGGGTACTTAGACAATAAATATCATAGCTTGATCCTTCCATTTGATAGCTTCAAAATTATTCAATTTCACTCAGGATGGTCACCTCTATGCCTAAATGTGATAATTTAAGACATTGATGAAGGGTGAAGGGTACCGCTCTCAGCTCATGGACCCAAAGGCATACCAAAATCATGTTATAAGTAAGATCAATATTCACTACATGGATCAGTGTTTGGTGGACTATAGGTCCCAATACTATGGGAAGATATATTATCCATGTCGATGGACATTCATTATCATCATATGTCTTTATGATTATCCAATCAGGCCTTAGTGATGATTCTAAATATCCTAACTTCTTGACAAATTCAATATTACACAAATTTAGGGTTGCTCCTCCATCTATAAGAACCCATGGGATCTTATGGTTTGCAACAAATATTTTAATAAATAGGGGATTATTATGATGAGGGCCTATTGGTGGTATATCCTAAGGGATTTCATCAAATGATTTGGCACATTTTAATTTTAACTGATATTTCAATTCTGAATTAAGATTGTCAATGAAGATTTTAGCCAATTCTTTTTTAGGGATGGCACATCAAAAGCAACGGGTTAGACTTCTCCATCATTGTAATAAGGATACAAGACTCTCTTAGTTATTTTATTTAGTATTATAAATATCAATGATAGAGATGTCATGCTCAATGTTGAAGGAAAAGTGCCTCAAAAAAATTGTTAGTTCTTCAAATTTAGTAATGAACCCTTTAGGTAGATGTGTAAACCATTCCAAAGTGGGTCTTGTGAGACTTCTAGGAAAGAGTCGAAGAAAGTAAGCGTCATTATAGGTGACCTCATGGCATGCTACATAAAAATTTTGGACATGGTCATGAGGGTCTCCTTTCCCTTTATATTTATCAAAGTTTAGAATTTGATAATGTGTCAGGAAAGGTATCTATAAAATAATCTTGTTTAGTGGGGACGTACAAAGTCTTCATATCTATATTTCATCATCTGAGAGTGAGGGTCTATCTATTAAGGAGTCTCCATCATCTTCCACTCTTGGGTGGAGGGGTTCATTAAAGGATTAGAATTATTGGTTTGGATTAATTTTGGCTTTAATGGATCAATGTTGATAGTTGTATGGTTGTGAGTTGTTCTCCTAGGTGACGTGAGTTTTTGAGATTCAGAGTGGATTTGAGATGCTAGTGAGTTAATTTATTAGGTGAGTTGGTTTAGGCTATCTTCCAAGGAGGATATCCTACTATCATCCTAATATAAATTACTTTTGAAGGTCTTCTTCTTCATCATTTAGTTATTGATCATGATCTACGAGTTTAAGATTCCCCTCATCTTGGTTTATGACATGTTGGTGTGGAGGAGTGTTAGGTCTAGATGGTGCTTGTTGGGTGAATATTTTGTCATCAAGCAACTAATGGAAAAATGGGTATATCGACCATAGCATAAGGAGATTTATACGGCAAAAAGTGTAGGTTTACCACATCATAGTGAGATAAATCTCTCCTCTCATCAAGGGGAGGTTCCCTATAAATTACTTATATATTAATATGAACTGAAAATAGACTTAGAGGTGAGATCACATCATCCATGTGTCTTTTTTCAGAGATGATGTTTACAAGGCAAAAGAGATCTCCTAGGTAATGACTAAAAACATTTCTCTCCTTTCAAAAATGATGTTCAGTAAACAACAGAAAATCTCCTCAGATAGTAACTAGATCCATGAGAAACCCATGAAAGCATAAAGTCTTTCATTATTTTCCTTCCTGATTTAGAACGTACCTAACAGTAGAGTGAAGTGCAGCTCAAAGTCTCCACTGAAAACTACAATAGAGCATAAGATCACAAAGGATAAAAGCAGTTTAAAGCCTTTCTAATACCCTTCTCACTAGAACATGAAAAACACAAACTAAAGATAATTATAGCAGCACAAAGTCTTCATAATTAACTTCAGAACATCTTCAAATAATTTCCACACACTTTGCTTGTTTAATCAAATAGATGAGAGATTATTAGGAAAAGGACATAAGAACGATCTCCTAAATAACACAAGTTATTCCAACACAAAGTCTGAAAGTAACCTATTTTCTCATTCATTCAAGAAAATATGATTTACAATCTGAGATCAAAGTCTCAGGAAGCATCTCAATTTTGGTAGAGTTTTTTCTCTCAATTATCAAAAGATCTATCCATTACAAAAAAGGCTCCCTCTATATATAGGGAGAAGCCTTGAGAATTGAGAAAAAACTTAAATATTATAACCTAGTCAAAGATGAGAGTCTTTGTTGACTTTGGGACTTTCCAAATTTTTACATGTATTTACACATAACAAAAGTACATGTGCAAATGTCCCAAGTCAATTACAAAGTGCATTTGAAAAATAGAGAATAAAGCATGGAAGAATAGTTCAATTTTTATCGCCAGTCTTCTTCAGATGAGCATCATACATGGCGATAGCTACCTATATCTTGATACTGTCTAGAGTAACAATATTCTTGAGAATCACCTTAGCCCTGACTGTAGTATCTCTTACTATTGTGATTGATTTGGTGTGACTAGTTAGCCTAGTTTTTAGATTGTCCAGAGTTAACTGATTATCCAAGATATTGTCCACAAAGGCCATTGAAAAAGCTTTCTCCTCGAATTCTTTTTGAAACATACCTTCAAACTCTTGAATCATCTCCTCTATCGAAATGAATTAGTTGTCTTGAGAGGTATGTTTGTAAGGCAACTCCTCCAATTAATGAAATAGACTAATATCACTTTGTTCACTGAGATCCTTAGAAGATTTGAGGTCACTGATCAATTCCATAAGCACCCAACTCCTATATATCAATGCTTCTTTAGTTTCAATATAAGAGTCTCTATCAGTAATGACACCGATTGATACTAGAGTATGTATTTTTAGCTCTTTCATATCTGTCCATTTGCTAAGATATTTATTTATGCTTTCAACATCCTAAGAAATGATATTGATAAGATCATTTAGTTCTGTTCTCATTTTCCTCATTTTGTTTGTCTTCTCAAACAACTCTATAAATAAAGAAATCCCCTGTGCATGCATCTTGTCCAAGTAGTCTTCAAGTACTTTCCCCTTAAGATAGGTCCTTTTTTCTTTCTAAATCATGGGATCGTCTATGGAGATAGCCTCTGGATTTACTATTTCTGGAGTGAAAGTGATTCTCCTTATCACTGCAATCAATTGTTCCACCATCGCCTTATAATGATCCTTCATTTCTTTTTCCCTATCAAATTTTTGAACCATAATATCCATTGCTAATTTCAAATCACTCTTAGCACCTTTGTGAGTTATCTTCCCTAACTCAACTTGAGAGATAGATTAGTTGCGTATATCAAAATTTTCAAGAATTGCATCCTATGGAGGTTTGGCTATTTCCAAAAATTTGTGCCCCTTACCTCCAATCATCTTTGAAAGGATCTTTGGCTTCTTTTGGGTCTTAGCTTTTATTGGCACCATTTTACTAAAGTCAAAGTCATCTAGAGAGATGGCTTATTTTTTCCTTTTGGGTGTAAAAGTTGACAACCACAGTGGGAGTGCAGAAGTACTTATGTTAGGAATAATTTCCATTGTTGGTGTTACTGGAGTTGCACTTGCACCAGTGGTGGAAACAATGGGTAGAGTATCAGTAAGAGCTACACCTTCTATTAAATGGTCAAAAGCAGAACTATCTCCGATGTCAAAAGATGGAGATGATAAACTAGGGATTGACCTAGAGGAATGAAGACTACCTCCAAAAGTGCTTTGGGGGTCGTTAAAAATAATTTTGGAAGGAGAGGATACTCCAGAAGAGGGGTCACTGATTAGAGAAGCAGGTGAAGAAGTTATAATTGGTGTGCTAGGCAAGGAAGAGGAGATTCCTATTTCTAGCTACACAACTTCTCGTGGAGATAAAGTTCCTATTTTATGTTGACCTGTAGGCCTATCATCAATTTCCATCTGTTCTACTACTAGTTCTTCATTGATTTGCTTCTCAACCTTCATATCTATTGTTTTTGGCTCTTTTTCTGTGACTTTGGATTTCTTCATTACAAAAATGATCCTAGGCTTATGTGGCCTAGAAGGAGAAGAAACATCACTTTTATTCTTCATTATATTTTTTGCTTTTCTTCTGGTTTCTTTTTAAAATTCAATTTTTGACCTTGTAATGAACTCTTTCAAATTGATTCCCTTATTTGCTAACCAATCATTGGTGTTTTCCAATATTGGTTCGAATCTCATCCTCAAGGAAGTCAACTCCTTATAAGACCATTGGATCAGAGGAAGAGGAGCATTGGTGACTTTTTCAGCATGATATCTATTATTGATCAGATATTTGTCATCCACTACATTTACAAGGCTATCAAAGAGCCCTAGATATTCTATTTGCTCAAGAGAAAATCTACTATAGTCCATCTTTTTTATGTCTTTCGTTGTCCTCAAATCGATCCAGATGTCTTCGATCATAGGCTCATGGAATTGGGTCTTCCTCTAGATCATGTCCTTCACGCCTCTGTAGTCAAAATTTGGTCTCTTTTTGAAATGCTTCATGGTTACAAGTTGCATTTTAGTCTCCATTGCTCTAGCTTTTGTAGTATTCAATACTAAGAACCTACCAATTTCAATTGGAAACCTGAAACTGGGTTTCTTGAGTTCCATCTACTTATTGTGTATGACAATAATTTGCCTACACAGCTCCATCAGGACCAATTTGTCTGAGGGGAATCTTGAGAGCATATAGGGATAACCTTGGAAAAATCTAACCCATTGATAACAAAAAGAAGGGAACTATAAGAACATACACCTGAAATCGTTCACAACAATCTAGGCTTCGTCTAACACTCTTTTTTGTTCTAATTGGGGATCAAAAAGAAAAAAAATTACCGCGAAGAAATCATCATTTACCCTCCTAAAATGATGGATGAAACCCTTCAATGTTAGTTGAGGGTAATATTGATATATTGGAGTTGTTTTCCTATCTCCCTTTGATGTTAAACCTAGGAAAGTTCTCATTGACATTGCAATATATACCAGGTATGAAGTCATGTAGAATTTAGAGGTAGTGGATACCTTTATCAATTGCTCATGTAGAGCATTGTTGATTTGTTCTCCCCAAAAAATGACTTGTTTGCCTTGGATAATTATCTTAATAAAGGGGTACATCCATTCGTGAAATTGAGAGAAAGAAGGTAAACCTCGTACTCTACTGAGAAGAGTGATTAAGTCACCAACTTCTTCTATAAAATCACTCCTTGAAAAGTTTCGTGGCCATTTAGACAAGTTCACTCTGGGAGTTTTGAGCCATCTATTATTGATTACTTTCTTCACTCTTTCAGGATCTTTGTCATATTCTTTTTTTGATTCAAAGAATTCAAACTTCAACACTTCAATGGCAGGAGGGCACATGAACACTTTGTTGATAAACTCAAGGTCTAGTCTAATTACTACATTACCACCAACATCTACCATAGCCCTGGTATCCTTGTTGTAGAATTGAGTGCACTGGAGAATTAACTCTATGTGGTGAGCCACTACAAGAAAAGAAGAGACCAGATGGATATTACTCTCAATTATCCTCTTCATTTCATGGCTAGGATTGCTTGATTTGGTTATTTCTATGATCTCAGCCATATCTACGTGCTCGATCTCTGTATCCCTAATGTCATCGACATTAGAAGCAACTGAGGTGACTAGAAAAACACCTTGGTACTTATACTTCATTGTCTTCAACTTCTTTGGAGAAACCTCAATCATCTGGACGTATCTTTGTCAAAATTATGTTGATGAAGTAGGATTCTAAAGAGAAACTGCAACAAGAATCATGATCGCACAATTAGGAGAAATATTGGCAATTTGGGAAAATTATACGTTAGATGATCACGACCATGGGAATGTGCTTGAAAGGGCTAAGGCATGAGTAGGTTAGAAAGTTAAAGGGAAGTGGGCTTAGGAAAATGAGAAAATCAAAATTTCTCAAAGTTAAGAAAATCAAAGGAAAAGCATGCAGAGGTGGTAAAATTTTCTGCCCTTGCATGTGTGGGAAGGTCTTTATGCATACACAACAAAAATCACCACCTGTGCATGTTGGGAATGGTAGGTTGTGCATTGGTGGCAATTTTTGTTGCCTATACATGAAAAGGGGGAAACTTTGTGTGAGGGCGACAATTTTTGCCACCCTTACACGGGAGGAACGGATGGTGTAATGGTGGCAAAAATAATTGCCTTTACACAAAATGAGGCAAACTATGTAAGGGTGGTGATTTTTGTTGCCGTTACACTTCTTAGAGTGGCCGACAAGTAGGAAGAAGGGGAAGAGGGTTTTTTTGCCTAGATCACCTCCTTAGGGAAAAATGGAGGGGGAAGAAAAACACAAGAAAACCTAGACTAGAAGGGAAAGAGGAAACTAGACTAAATAAAAGAGGAAAAACAAAAAACAAAGTGAAAACCTAAACAACAAGAGAAATAATGCAAAACCCTACTTGGCGAATGTAATCCCATGCTTGAATCTGAGAAAATCATGCTCCCACTCATTCGCACGATCGATTGGATGTAAAGAGGAGGAGAAGACAAACTAGAAATGAAATAAATGAAGTGAAAATAGGTTTAAAAGGTTGAAAAACAACCCCAACCACTCGGTGCACATGGCCATTAATATCACACGCAAAAACTGAGATCATGCAGGGGCAGCAAAAATTGCCACCTCTGCATGTGAGATTGAAGAAGGATGCAGGGGCAGTGATTTTTGCTGCTCCTGCATGGAAAAATGCAAGGGTGGAAAAAAATTCTGCCTCTACATGGAACGGATAAAGAAGATGCAAGGGCGGCGATTTTCACTGCTCTTGCATGAAAGGATGCAGGGTAGTAAAAATCACCACCTTTGCATGAAAACTTAAAAACCACATGTAGTGGTGGAAAAAAATGGTGCCCTTACATGCAAACTAAGAAAACACACTAACTCTTTGATATTTATCAAAAATTTGATGTTTTGATCACATCAAAATCATAATGATTTTCACATTTTTTGAGAAATCGTAATGAGGGAACATCATGAACTTTTCAAGGATGCCAGTTGACCAAACACGAGATCAAGAAAAACTTGCCTTGAAAGATGAACTTAGAGCAAAAAATATGAAACAGACAAGTTTCATAGGGGTTGTTCCAAAAACGAGCATAGCTAATTTTGGAAACAATAGTGCTCAGATTAGATCTTGTAGAAGGTTAGGATTAAATGTAAGGGGTGATTTTCCTCCCATTAAAATGACTTAGGCTTCATATATATATATATATATATATATATATATATATATATATATATATATATATATATATATATATATATATATATATATATATATATATATATATATATATATATTGGTCAAGTTGGGCTCTAACTCTATCATTATTGAAGAAGTCATTGTTAATTCTTTCATCTCCTTCAGGAGTATGCATGTCACTTTGATTTTCTTCATTATACCTGCTTTGTTCACCTAGTATCCTTAGGATATCATCTTCCCAATTTGATCCTTATCCCAATCTTAATACTTGTTTATGGGTTTTGATTGGCATGGTGGATGATATAGAAATTATAGGTGTTGGTTTGATATAAGGAATAAAGAAATGTGATTTTGAGCAATAAACTTGTCTTGATTTTATGCTACGATGATAAAGTATTACCATTGTATCAACTCTATGTATATTTCACTTAGCAAAGATACTACATGATGAGATGACTAAGTGCCTATATTCACACTAATGAGATGATGATTGGATAAAGCTAGTTATGAACTGGCGAGATGACAAGATGATGTTGTGCTAGATGAAATCTAATAGAGTTGTAGACTTTGGAATATTTGATCAGAGTAATATGTTTTGGGATGAATAGGGAGATGAATAGGATGATTTTAAGACATTTTGATAGATGACCACTATAGCTTACTTACAAGACAAATACAATGCTCAAGGTTTGGGAGAATGAAATGTATGAAGAGATGATGATGGAAAAAAATGAAGATGGTTTAGGCTGGACCTTATTTGGGACAAGTGAATCCCAAGGTTTTTTTAGGTATTTGAAAAAATGTATAAGGTTGACTCATCTCACAAATAATATTGGTTTATCATGATGTTGGTTCAAAAATTTGTCAGGGGAACAAATTGGTGAATTTGAGTCCGCAGTGTGGGAACTAAGACCTTATATTAGTTAGCAACACAAAACAAAGTCCCTCTCTTATTAGTAGACAAATATACCTTTATTGAAAGCCAAAAAAGTAAAATTAGGTTGAAAGCATTCACAACTATTTATATCAAAAATATTTTTTGTTTGGGGTTTTGTACTTTTAACTTGAAAGTACATAAAGGAGATAGAAAGGAAATGAGGGGAAAGAAAATAATAATGTAAAGAAAGGAAGAATAGAGAAAGGAAAAGAATAAGGGATAAAATGGTTATTATAGTCCATTAACATATAAACTACTATGATAACCCTGGGAAAAATGAAAGTCAACTCTGGGTAGCTAAATACATAAACTTATTAGAATAGTCTAAAAGGGGAAAACATTGTGTGCATGGAAATATCTCTCAATCAATGGGTGGTAAAGACATAACTACACCATTAGGAGTGCAAAACATACATTAATATAATGTTATAATATTGATAGCATACCAAAGATAACCATCCCATATTTACTTGTAAAAGACAATCAAAATATTACTTAAACCCCACCGAGATTTCACATTCATAGAAATAACATAAGAAGATTCTTAAAAAATATTTAATGCAAAATTTCCATTATTTGACAATTTGGTAATGATTACGAAAATGAATTGAAAGTCTAGATATATAAATCGGTGAATCACATACAAATATATCTCACGAATAAATTTTGAATACAAAGCTTGAAAAATCTCCTAATTTTAATCTTGATTGATTTGATAACAAAGCTCAAATTTTTAGACAAAATATCCTCAAACTTTTACTGCCAAAAAGTCCCTTTACAATGAGCTTTACACTCATATCTATAGTGTGAAAAGGTGGTTACAGTGTATAACCACCTTATCTACATTTTAGAAGCTGCAAAATGAGTTTACAAAAATGCACCACTTAAGTGGTTTAAAAGTGCGTTGGTGAAATTACACTGTGTGCAAAAATAAAATTAAAAAATTAGACCACTTGAATGGTGAAAAAATGCTTTGGTGCTTTTACACAATTTGAAATGTGTAAATTGAAATTATACAATTCAAGATTTACAAAGTAGCATTGCGTATTTGCACAAATTGCATTTGTGTGTTTATGCTTACAAAATTTTGCAACAAGTAATTGCAAAATAAGATTTAACATTTACATGAAAAGCCCAGAAGCATTTATTGGAGCCTATATTTACATGGATGTCTATATTTTGTTTCAAATATCTTATTTTAGTACAGGCTAGGAGTGTTGTTCCCAAAATTCGTCACTTCTTTTTGTGGACAACCAGTCGATCATTTTAGTCCTACAGGTCAAAATGGTCTCTTCCTTTCTAAAAAATGTTCTGAGTAGTCAAGTTTTTTAGTCGCGGAAGCCTTTTCAGCTAAAAAAATTGCAGGTTTAACAGGTAGGCTTTCGTAAGGAGAAGTTCAAAAAACACTTAAGGCATTTCATGAAAAAATTGTAAGGAATGAACCATTGAACTCTACTTCAAAGAGTTCAAAGGGTTCAAAGCTTCAATGATGGAGTTCGATAATTTGGAACAAATCATTGAACCATTGAACCGATGAACCATTGAACCCCACTTCAAAGGTTCAAAGTGGTTCAAAAGTTCAAAAGAGTTCAACGCTTCAACAAGTTCAATGGGTTCAAAGTTTGAAGTTCAAGTGAAAGATTCCATAAAAATGGTTCAAATAATTGGTTCAATGATACATTGAACTCCTAAAGAAGACTAAGCAAATGCGGCTCTTTGTAAAATATTGAACTGCCAAACCGATGAACTTTGAACCATTGAACCGGTGCACTTCGAGAGGTTCAAAGGTTCAAGGTTCAAAGTGGTTCAAGTGACCAATGACATCCCCGTGGATGTCAAAATCATGGTAATGAAATAATTGTTGATTTTCAAAGATGCAGACCTAAGAACAAAACTAGTAGAAAGTGAGAAGAGAGCTCGAGAGCTCAGAACACCAGGAAAAGACAAAATATAGCAAGGAAAAAGGGAAAGTTATACAGGATCTAGAAATATTTGTAGAAGAGTTATTCTAGTAGGTGGAACAGTTCACCAAGTAGACATCAGAGAGCGCAAGCATTCAAAGATGCGGCCTATTTTTTTTTGTTGAGTAGAGGTGAATGGACATTCGTGTAAGTATCTTAAAGAAGACCAAGTGGCCCATACTTTGGAGGAGATATTTGATATAATTTAAAATGCTAAAGATAAGTCTTATAACCTACTCCAGCATGTCCCTTTCACAAAATTTTTAATGCATTGAATACAGCATGGTCCATTTCATGGAAACAAGAGCCAAAATCTTTCTTTGGTTGCTATATATTGTAATCTCATAGTAGTTTACAGGGAGATCTCTCGATTATCAGAAGCAAAACTCTGTGTAAATTGAAAGGCATTCCTAAGACTTTGAGCTCAAATTTTTAATCATATTTCATCAAGTGAATGAGAAAGCAAGTGACCTTTCAAACTTTGTGTTGAAATAGCTTGTGTTATCTAGGAAATTTTTCTTATGTTTTTTTCCTAAATACATTCTTGTCCATTTAATCAAATAAGTAAAACTAGTGGAAATAACCTAGAAGGTGTCCTGAAGCCAACTGTGGGAGACTTTGTGCTACCATAATTGTCTTTAGTTTGTTGTGTGTTTTGTGTTTTACTGCAAAGGATATTGGAGAGACTTTGAGCTATGTTTATCCTTTGTAATTTTTTACTCTGTTGTAGTTGAAGTGGAGACTTTGTGCTACACTTCATTCTACTGTGTTACTTTGTCTTAAATCAGTGGGAGAAATAATGAAAGACTTTGTGCATTCATGGGTTTCTTATGGTTACAGTTACTACCCAGGTAGTCTTCCTCTAATTTTCTGAATATCATTTCTAAAAGAAGAGAAATGCCTTCAGTAATTACCCAAGAATTCTCTTTTTCTTTGTGAACATCATCTCTGAAAAAAGAGAGATGGGTGGTGTTATCTCACCCCTGAGTCTATTTTTAATTTATATTAGTATTTAGTAGTTTATAGGGAATCTCCCTTGACTTATAGGGAACCTCTCCTTGATGAGAGGAGAGATTTATCTCATTATATAGTGGTAAACCTACACATTTTGCCGATTAAGTCTCCTTATGCTAAGGTGGATATACCTATTTTTTCGTTAGTTAGCTGGTGACAAAATATTCACCCAATAAGGAGTACGTTAGTAAAGTTGAAGTGATCAAGTTGAACACCTATTTATTGCATTTGATGAAATAATGCCAAAACCTAAAGAGGTCACCCATATCTTCTATAATTTGCAATCATCACATTCCATGAGAAGTTGTCTTGCCATGTCATTTCATCAAACGCGTCATGAGCATCTGCAAAACCACCACACATGATATACATGTTGATAATTTTGTTTTGAACATAAAGCTTTAGGTAAGAATAGGTCTCAATTACATAGATTCAAGAAATGATCATAGTAGTTGCACGAGAGTGGAGAGAGAAAAATATAAATTGCTCAATCAAAGAAGTGAAAAGCTTATTTGCATGACTTTCAGAAACATAATTTGCATTTGCACGACTTAGGTAAGCATGATTTGCGTTTACATGACTTGTGAAAATAGAATTTGAAATTACATGAAAACGGAAAACTCAAAAAGATTTTGAAATTTATATGAAGTTTTAAATCAATTTTGCAATTTACACAAAAACCCAAAAAAAAAAAATTTGCACGAAAACCCAAAACAAATTTGTAATTTTCACGAAAACCCAAAATAAATTTATAATGTGCATGAAAACCCAAAATAAATTTACAATTTACACAAAAATCCAAAACAAATTTTCAAATTGTATGGAAGACGAAAAAGATTTTGTAAATTGCACAAAAGATGAAAAAAGATTTGGCAAATTACACATAAGTTAAAAAAGACTTTGCAAATTGCATGGGCGCTGAAAAAGATTTTCCAAATTGCACAGAAGCTGAAAAAAATTACAAATTGCATGGGAACTGAAAATAATTTTTCAAATTACACAGAGACCAAAAATTAATTTATAATTTGCATAGAAAACAAAATTGATTTCGAAATTTTCACAACTTTTTAAAAAATGTGTGTTTGCATGACTTATAAAAAGCTAAACAGTTTTTGCAAATTATAGGAAATGATAATGGTTTTTTACACAAAAGGCCCACATGCATTTTTAAACAGTTTGGGGTAAAAAATAACTTGGTTGTAAATTTTTAATTAATTAAAAATTTTGAATTTTTCAAAATTTTGGCAGTTTCAGGTTCAATTCAAAATATTTTAGCCATTTAGAAAAAAATAAATTTCCACCAATTTTTACCTATTTTCAAAAACTGTGATAATAGCTGACTCTGATTGGGATTTCGAACTGCAAGAAAATAAACTTAAATTCTCTAGTTTCATAGACTGACATTTTATCCATTGGGCAATGGAGTCTTCAACAACTTTGATAGATTTGAAAAAATATTTGATCTTCAATAAAAAGGGATGGGTCCTCAAGCCATCAAAGAGTTGTCAAATGTCAAAATACAGCATATGCGAGGGTTAAGTACTCAGCCTAATATGTGCTTTCACATATCCAAAAAAGATAGTGTATGTGAGGGCATTTTAGTTGTGTTTTTAAACAAACTAAAATACAAAGAGAGAAGTGTCTTTCTTTCATATACTCAAAAGTGATGAACCTTGTGGCTTATGAAAACTTTTATATATCATATTTGCATATCCTAATCTAACTAACTGACAGCCAATTTGTCCATTTCAATTGTATGAGAAATGAACATGCATTACTGAGCCAGATCACCTATTCTAAAAATTTGCATGTTTATCACCTTTTCATTTGAAGAGATAGATGAAAAACCTATCCAATATATCACTCTTGTCAATCATGTGATTGTCCATGATATTTTCTAGGTAGAGATCATTACTACAAATATGTACAGGGAGAAAGACTAAAACACGAATAAGGAGGTGCAACAGACAGATTGTTATGTTTATTAAAAAACCACACACGCACACCAAAATAGAAATGGGAAAAGGAAACAAGCCAAAATTGAGAAAGCATAACTATTTACAAGGAGCCAATGAAAATGAGAAGATTATACAAAACTATTCATCGACTAGGAGAAGTACCTGTCATTTTGAAATAATGAATTTAACTTATGAACTTCGAACACATTTAACAGTAGTGACCAAGCAGGAAAAAAAATGAATTTACAGTTATCATTCGCACAAGGATGATCACAAATCAACAAATCAACAATGTTTTCCTATTTTGAAATGAAAACATTATGAATTCTCTAATTTTCTATGAGCACTTCTAAACAATACTGAACTTTTTCAATGTCTTCTTAGATGATTTCAAATGCATCTATAATTAATAAAGTATCTGAATTGAAGAGAAGTATGTCGCATATCTATTTTTGAGATGGAACCACAATATGATTATCTTTTGGAATGAATGAGGTATTGATATTATTTTCTAAGTTTCTTCCCATGATAGAAATGAATTCATCACTGAATGAGTCATCATCATCATCTTCATCATATTCTTTTGTCTTTACAATTTTCATTTCGTTTGTAATAATTATTGGGCATCATTCATTTTGTTCCACATTGATGTCTTCTTTGACCTCAATCGTGGCATGATTATGATTTTCAATTTATTTGGGATTGACTGCTTTGCATTCAGATCCTCTAGAGAATTCTTCTATGGTAAATCCCAAAAATGAAATACCGAAAGAGTCTTCATTTTTAACTATTGAGTCATTCATTCTGATAGATAAGGGATCATCTACTTTACTAAAAATTGGTTCCCCCAATATCTTCCCTTTTATAAAGTATAACATTACACTACATTATTACTCTTTTTTGTTTATGGTTTTATCCATTGTTTTTTAAATAACTTATTTTCTCTTAGGACCATGGGTTTTAAGTAATCTGGCAAAATAGGCAAATATTTTTTCTTTTCACCAAGGGGAAAGCCAAACTCTTCATCTCTTCTCTAATCAATCATTAGTTCTTCCAACTATTTATCTTCTTCCACGATTGTGAAATTGAAACAATCATATGTGACAGGTATTATTTTTTCTTTTTCTCTATTAAATTTCTGACATATTTGATGGAAAACTTGCCTTAGAGCTCTCTTTTTTTAATATTGCAAACTCTTGATTGTATCAAGTTTCACTTTTTCTTCATCATCATTTACAATAGTATTATATTTTAAAACCCTTTTCTTCAACATTCTAGACATGACTGAATCATCTTCAATCTCAATGGTGTCTTTTTGTGCAGCCACCAAGTCATTTACCTTGTTTATCATCAAGATGAAATTGATCTCTAGGTGAAGAGAACCAATGAAAATGCAGAGTTGATTGTTGAGACTTGGTTGATTTCCCTAAGAGATCAGTCTCAACAATTTGTCAAAATGTGCTACGAACTCTCTCATCTACTCATCATCTTGCTTTTGAATCTAGAAAAACTCTGACAAAAATGCACATACATTCATAGTCGATTTGAATCTATCTAGGAACCTATTATTCAAAGATTCCCAATCCATAACACATCCATATTCTAAGTCCAAAAGCCACTCAACAGCAGGGCCAATGAAAAGTCTCATAGCAACATCCTCATACATAACTCCCAAAATGCTATAAGACACTATGAAGCCCTGGATATGTTTATTTGCATCTTGACCATTTTCTCTAGGGAACTTTTGAAATATCTTCCTTGAGCCTGATGGAAACTCGTATTGGGCCAAAGCCAATGGCCCAGAATATTTTTTCCATGGGACATAGGGAACATTGGGGTTGGCGTGAACCAACTCCATTTCTACAATCAGGCAGATTTAGGTACTAGGTACCTTTTCTCAACGGAGTCATCAACCTCCATTCTAAGAGAGGTTCCTTGAAATGTCTAAAAATTATGTACATAAAGCACCTCGATCCCTAGTGGAGTTGCCAAAAATTGTTGGCTCAAAAAAATTTTAAAGAGAAAAATTAGTGACTTTAAATGAACAATGTGAGAATTGAGTCATTGCATTAGTCAACAACACAAGACAAAGTTCCTTTCCTATTAGTATATGGAGCTACGTTTATTGAAATCTAAACAAGAAAAAGTAGGGGAAAAGCATTCACAACTATTTACTATAAAAATGTTTTCTATTGGGGTTTCATACTTTTAACATAAAATTTTATAAAGGAGATGGAAAGAAAATGAGGAGAAAGAAGAGATTAATGGAAAGAAGGGAAGAATCAATAAATGAAAGGAATAAGGGAGAACGGGTTTATTATAGTTTGTTAAACACATAAGCTACTATGATAACCTTAGGAAAAATGAAAGACAACTCTGGGTAGCTAAATACATAAACTTATCAAAATAGTCCAAGAAGGGAAAAACACCGTGTGCATGCAAATCTCTCTCATTCAATGGGTGATAAAGACATAATTACACCTTTAGGCGTGAAAAACATACACTAAGACAATTTTTTAATACTGATAGCAGACCAAAGACAACAATCCCATAAATACCCATAAAAAGACAATCAAAATATTACTTAAATCCCACTGAGATTTCACATTCATAGAAATAACACAAGATTATTAAAAAATGCTTAATTTGAAATTCCTATTATTTGAAAATTTGGTAAAGATTATGAAAATGAATTGAAAGTATAGATATAGAAACAGGTGAATCACATTAGAACATATAACTCACGAAGAAATTTTGAATACAAAACTTGCAAAATCTCCCAGTTTCAATCTTTATTGAGTTGATAACAAAGCTCGACCCTTCAAACAAAATCTCTACATAGTTTCACTACCAAAAAGTCCCTTTACAATTAGCTTTACACACATATTTATGGCGTGGAGAGGTGGTTTTGCTGCATAATCACCTTTTTTATGTTTTAGAAGCTGCAAAAATGAGTTTACAAAAAGGCACCACTTAAGTGGTGTAAAAGTGTATTGGTGTAATTGCACTACATGAAAAAATAAGATTACAAAATTATACCACTTGAATGGTGAAAAAATGGTTTGGTGCGTTTACATCATTTGAAATGTGTAAATCAAAATTACACAATTCGAGATTTACAAAGTGACATTGTGCATTTGTGAGTTTGTGCTTATAAAATTTTGCAACTAGAAATTGTAAAACAAGATTTAACATTTACATGAAAAGACCATAAGCGTTTGTTGGAACCTATATTTACATGTATGTCCATATTATGTTCCAAATCTCTTAGTTTAGCACAAATTGGGAGTACACTAGCAAAGCCAAAGTGATCAGGTTGGACAAAACCTGGTGAGGTCACCCATGTCTTTTATAAACTGCAATCATCACATTTCATGAGAAGTTGTCTTGCTATGTCATTTCATCAAATGCTTCATGATCATCTATGAAACCACCACACTTGATATACATGTTGATAATCTTATTTTAAACATGAAGCTTCAGGGAAGAATGTCTCAATTGAATAGCTTGGGGAAATAATCATAGTAGTTGCACGAGAGTGGAGAGATAAAATTGTAAATTGCTCGGTTGGAAAAGTGGAAAGCTTATTTGCATGGATTTTGGAAATATAATTTGCACTTGCATAACTTGGGGAAGCATGACTTGAATTTGCATGACTTGGGAAAATAAAATTTGGAATTGCATGGAAAGGAAAAACTCAAAAAGATTTTGTAATTTACACGAAGTTTTAAATCGATTTTATAATTTACACGGAAACCCAAAATAAATTTTTAATTTGCATGAAAACCTAAAATAAATTTACAAATTGTACGAAAGTGAAAAAATATTTTACAAATTGCACGAAAGCTGAAAAAGATTTTACAAATTGCACGAAAGCTGAAATGCACAAAAGTTGAAAAAGATTTTGCAAATTGCACAAAAGCTGAAAAAAATTTGCAAATTACATGAGAACTAAAAAAGTTTTTGCAAATTGCACGAAGACCAAAAACAAATTTACAATTTGCACGAAAAACAAAATTGATTTTACAATTTGCACACCTTTTTAAAAAGTAACTTGTGTTTACACAACTTATGAAAAGTTAAACAATTTTTGCAAATTATGGGAAACGATAATGGCTTTTTGTACGGGAAGCTCAAATACATTTTTAAACAATTCGAGGTAAAAAACAACTTGACTATAAATTTTTAATTAATTAATTAATTCAAAAATTTAAATTTTTTAAAATTTTGACAGTTTCAAGCTTAGTTCAAAAAAAATTAGCCATTTAGCAAAAATTGAATCTCCACCAATTTTTACCCATTTCAAAAACCGTGACAACACATGACACGGACAATCATGCCAATTACAAGTCCTAGTATTTAGTAAACCAAATGGGTGTGTACCCTAATGACTGCAGTGTTTAACAGTTTCAAGGGTGAGGTTGTAGGTTGGTGACCCATTATAGAATCTTCCAAACCTTCTCAACCCCATCTGCACTTGATCACTATGGGGACTACTACTGACCCTAGATGCAAGTCACTTGTTATGGTCGAAAGGCCCTATGCTAGGTTAAACAAGACTTTTTAGGGGTATCTCTAATATATGCTAGGTACGTGGGGCCCAACTTCGTATAGGGTGATGTCTAATGTTTGGGTCAGAGAGTTAACTTTTTCCCTTCACAAAATATACACTTAACCTAATGATAGATGTCCATGATTTTTATACTCCATCGAAATATGGAGTGTGGTTGAATGAGCGGTGATGAAATCTACGTCACCAACCCCTAAAAACTAGGCAAGTATATGGAAATGAATTCCACATCACGTTGCACCTTATAAAAAAAAATTATTAAGGTAACACATAAGCATACAAAAAAATTATTTAACCGCTTATTTTATTATGCAAGACAAAAACATAAATAAACAGAGAGATTTAAAATATATTCAAAGTCTAAATCTTAAACCACATCTTGGTCCTGCAAGTAAACACGTTAGAAATTTGATTTATAACTTTCCACATATTTATCCTACACAGAAGTTGTTAGTAGCCTCTAATAAATCAAAATCACCTCTTGCTCCTTCAAAATCACTTTTGCACAGTATGCAAAGTCAGATTTTTCAAAATCATGTACAGCAAGGTAAAATCACTGCTAGCAAGTCAAAATCGTAGATAGTAATATACAATTTTGCAGATGATTAGTGAGTAGTTACCGTGTGGTTAGTGATTCAAAATTGCCTATAGCTTATTCAAAATCGCAACTCACAATCAAAATTGTAAAACATGACAAGTGATTTTGCAAATAGTAAACATAATGGTAATTTTTAATAGAATGCAAAATAAATTCTTGTAAAACAAGTTTATATTAAATGTTATTAGGTAAAAAGTGTTATCAAAATCTTATAAGTCAAAATTGTTATTTGTAAGAAGCGATTTTGCGTCTAGAAAAATTAAAATATTTACAAACTATTAAAAAGTACTAAAATTACTTATAAGATTATGATGAATAAAATTTAAACAAAACACTAAACTATTTACAAATGTAGATAAAAAGGACTAGGCTATTTAAAATGAAAACAACACTTATTAATTCACTATTGTCAAAATCACTCTTTAAAATGTCAAAATTGTGACTCAGAATCAGAATCGCTCTTTTTCTAGAAGCGATTTTGTGTTTAAGAAAATTAAAATACATACAAAAATATACAAAATGTTAAAACTACTTGGTAGTGAATAAAGAAACTAAGCTTTTATACGACAAACACCTAGATTATTTATAGTAATGACAAAAACTAGAGTATTTATAAAAATAGAAACAACACTTATTATTATCAAAATCATCTTTTAAGATGTCAAAATCGCGATTGGGAATCAAAATCACTTATGAATATAAGCGATATTGAACAAGGTGCCAAAAATTGATTTAAGGGGTCATAACCTTATTTACGCAAAGTTTCCCCTTTCCTACAAACAAAACAAAGTCAAACAAAGAGCAAAGAAGTAGAAAACTGGATTACAATATTTATAAGTGAGATTATATTAAAATCGCGACTACCAAAAGCAAGATCGCTACTCGAAATCAATATTGCAGGTGGTAATAAGCGATTTTGCCTAGCATAAAAGATTTGGGTGTTTTGGGAGTGGAAAATTTTTTGTTTACTCCTGTAAGGTCACAAGATTAGTCCAGGGGCAAAAAAATCAAAAAATATCAAAATTTTCAATGTTGATTAGCTATATAAAACTTTAATATATAGCCTAGGTCAAAATCGCTACTGGCTTTAGCAAAGTCATTGATGGAAAACAAAATCATGACTAGGTATAAGCAATTTTGCAAATAATTACTAAACCGCCAAGTCAGCTAATGGTTAGCAGTCAAGTCTATGCAGTCCAGTCAAAATCATGACTGTAAGCTTCAAAACCGTAGATGCAAAACCGCTAATTACAAAGCAAAATCATGACTCTCTTGGAATGTGAAATTTTTTAAAATTTTAAGCCCAATTTCTTCCTACCCTGTCCTGTGAGCTGAATTTTCACACCTTACATACACAATGGTTAGTCCAAAGAAGGGCTCCCACCGTGGTCACCAATGTATGATTGTAAAAATTGAACGATAGATTTAAATTCACCTAATAAGCTAAATCAACTCAAAATTCACAAAAACATCAATGAAAAAAAATGAAGAAGCAATCAGAACTTAATTAAAATGCTCTTACCATCACCTTGCTTCTTTGAATCTTCCCTCCAAGATCTTCAAACGGATCCTCCAAAGATAACTGGATTGTATGATGTTGAATTGCTAGATAATAATGGCTTCAAGATTTCAAATGGACACAATGGAATTAATGGCTTCTTGAATGCAAGGATATATAGATGCAATGAGAGTATGAAGACTATATGTGAGATTGTATGTATTTTCCAATTAGTCCAACCAAACCCCTTGCTTGGTTATTTATAGGGTGGTGAGGAAGATTAAAAATGAATTTCAAATTCATAAGAACCCTCTAGGTTTAGAGAATTCTAGAGAATTGGAGGGATTAGAAGAAGATTCTAGATTTAGAGGTCTCTAAATTTCATTAGGGATTAGATAATGGATTTTAGGTGGGTTTAAGAAACTAGGTTTGTAGAAGAAGCTATGATAGGTTGGCTAGGCAGGGTAGGTAGAATATTTTAAATTTTAAATCGGTAAGTGAGTAAGTGGTTATTAAATAAAGTAGGATTAATGGTTTAATGGATTATTAATGGTATAATCAATGGATTAATATAGTGTGGAGTGTGTAAAAAGGTTAATATGATGTAAGAAATATATAGTGGGAAATAGGATTAGATTTTTAATAATGGAGCTAGTTATTTATTTTAAAATAGAATTAGTCAATGATAAATAGTGAGATTAATTGAATAATTAGGATAAGCAAATTTAGATGTATACAATATATAAAGTTAGTGGCTCAGAACTTTAGAGGTTTGCAATTACATATTTCACATGTTTAGAATCAGGGTTCAATGAGAGAAGGGCCTTTATCTCCTCTCCAGATAATCAAATGCAACTACATGTCTCACTATGGCCTTTTGGCACAAGTGTGTTGGCACAAGATAAATGAGGACAACATTGGATTAATATGCAAGTTCTTTTGACAAATGTGCAAACCTTTTGATAAAACTTGATAAATATGCATTAAAAACTTGGCTTGTAATAGATCCAAATGATAGGAGTCAGTGATCAAATGGGTTAAGGTACATTTGTTTATATAGGTTTCACAAGGACACATTCATATATATGTTGACCATAGAAAATAATGAAAACCGCTAATTAGGGTCCAAAAAATCAACACAAGGCATAAAGGACCCACAAACACAATGACCAGAATCATGAGATCCATGAGTATAGTTGACCTGAATCAACAAAGTCAAAAGAAAACCTTAAAACAATGGTTTGAACATTTCAAGAATATTCAAGATCATACCAAAACAAATAAATAATTGTTCACCAACAATTCAAACATTTTAAATTGAATGAAGATATTATTATTAACCCAAAATTAATATAAAATCAAGTTATAAAGAAAACTTAAATTAATAAAAAATAATACAAAACCTAACACAAAAATAAAATGTACCAAAAAAAATAACTAAATATACACATATGAACCAATTATACAAAAACACATAGAAGATAAAATGACAATCAAAAAAATCTAATATATTCCTGCACTACAACAAATTAACCTAGAAAGAAAAGATAATATTTTATAAATTTATTTTTCAACGCTTTACTTTTAAAAAGTCTGATTCTTATTAAGCTATAATATAATGTTGACTTAAAAATAATTGCTACTTAGTGTCACCTCGAAATGTCAAATATACAATGAAAATGAATAGGACCATTCATTTAAGTGGTGGCTACAATTATTACCTTGTTTTGTTGGTATCGTTTTCGAACTTTTAAGCCATCATTTAACCCTAAATGTGGTGTGACTTTGCCCCCTCATATTTGACTACCAGCATGGATTCGTTATTTAAATAGAAAAGTTCCGAGTTGGCTTTAACACAACCATATATTTTCAAGCACAGCAATACAAGTGAAGTCTAAGGCATGATCAAGCACTCTAAAAGGAAGACTTTCAGTGGGTCAAATATCATATAAAAAGACAATACTATGTGGGGCTTAACTACTACTACCGACTGTAAATTTATAAAAAAACAAAATCTTTTAGCAAATCAAATATTTTAATTAAGGTTGTCTAAGTCTACACATAATCATATTTATGTAGTATTGGAGATTATTTGTATTGGATATGTATTTACACTTAAATTTATATCAAAAGAAAATTTAAAGTTCATATAAATTATTTTCAATTTTTTTAAAATAATTATATTAAAAAAATTCTCAAAATCATTACTGTGATCTTACATCAAAAATAAAAAAAATTATTGTATTAAATATCATTTGTACCAAAAATGTACCTCCATTCAAATCGACATCTAAAAAAATTAAGACATCTTAACATACCAAAATGTATTTCCTTTAAATTCATACTTAGAATATCCCAACACTTGCCCATCTAAACAACCTTGATTTCAATAAATAATTCTTAAAAAAATTCACCCAACTTTAAAAAAATAAAAAGTGATGAGCATTTCCTCTGACCTTACAAAAGATACAAATTATTTAATGGCAAAAGGTCACATAAATTATTGCTTTACCTTAGTAAAGCAATACGAAATAGGGAGGTCACATAAATGTCTTGGGAACACGAGGCAAAAGTTGAGGTTTACCTTAGAAAGCAGTAACATAGTGGGCTGTCATTTTTGACTTTGTCTAAGATGGTGACAGGTCTTTTTGTCTTCATGCCCATGGGGATATTATAAGTATAATGTCCATCATCTTGGCTTCTTAGCCTTGGGATTACAAGAAAGAGAGGACATACATTCTTATTCTCCTTCACATTATCAGGGAAGTTGTTTATGTTTAGGGTTTTTGGTAGCTAGAAAAATTGCTGAAGAAATCTTGTTGGTGTCACAACATGGCATGGACTTACCATAATCATCTAATGTTGATGGTATTGGCCTGCATGCTTGTTATAGCTCAGGCCAGGCCACTTTCATCAGGTATGTAATGTAATGTAATGTTTCTTCCCTTAGTTCGATCCATATTTTGAAATTGCTCTGCTGTGTTAGAATAATCAGACATGTCTGATTAGAATCATGCTCGTGCAGGAAACCTTGCCAGTGAAAACATGAGAACCAAGGTGGGTTTTGGGTTTTGTATTTTTTGGGTTTTTTTTCCTTTTGTTGAATTCTTGATGCATGTTAAGGAGAATTTATGCTGAAGGCTAATCAGATTACATGACTGTTTTTTGGTGGATTTTTTTTATTTGTTTTTGGTTTGCAGGAAGAAATGATACTGAAGCATGATGATGGTGATATTGAATTTTATAACAGTGTCCATGGGAGGATACTGGCGAGCAATGCAATGGACTATGAAAGTGGGCCTAACCCAAGGCATGGAGGGAATTCCAAATTGGGAGGTGGTGGTGGCAAGATGACAAGTGGGTCCCCCTGAATTTCTCATCCAAAGCCTCTCTACATAAATAGATATGTGTAGTTGATGTCTGCTGCTAGAAATATTTATATAGATATGTGTAGTTGAAACTGCGTAGAAGTTGAGAAGATTTAATTAGTAAGGCCTTAGGTGATGATGGTTTAATGAAGCCTCCCTTACAGTGTGGGGAAAGGCATTCTGAATGACTCGGTATATTTAACTAGTACTATGTCATATATGTAATATGGTCCCTGCAACAACCAAGCTACCTTGCTGCATTAGTAATATGCATCTCTTTGGGAAAGTGGGTTACGTTGACCATTTGCTCTTAAAATATATTTATATATACACTATTTCGAATCATGTTTAACACGTGTATAAATGTATAAAATGATTATGATGCAATTTAGAGGGAGCGATCAAAACTTATTATTTAATATGCCAAATAATTTCTTTTCTTTTTTTAAGCCTCAGCTTTTCTGTAAAAGCCTCTTCGGTGTTCAGAGTTGTCAATGGAATGTCTTGTTCTTAACTTCACGTGAAAATTGTGGTCGTTATATTAAAGTGTCCAAATAATTACAAAATTAGCAGAACCTTAAGAACCATCATACAACAGGGAAAAGCTTATCAAACAAGCTCATCGAACTGGCTCCTTGTTCTCCATGATTTCTTGGAGAGTAGGGAGACCATTGGATGATGCATGGTAATCTTGTAATCCTTGTACCAAAGAATGTAACATATTGTGATCATGGTAAATATAGAATAAATCTTTATCCCAAACATTTGAATGGTAGGCAAAAAAATATTAGACAATAACTTTTGGGAAAAAATTTGTAAGTTTATTATATACAATGTGATTTAAAACTTCGATCAAACATGATTAATAAAAAATTATTACAGGTTTTTTTTTTTGGTAATAGATCTGATACTGATTCTAAATGTCGATCAATAAATTTCTTATATAATTTTTCTTAAAAATTATAGATTGTTAATAGATCTGTGACTGTGATTTTAAATATCAATCAATAAATTTGTTACAAAATTTTTTCAAGAAATTATAAATTGTTAATAGATTTGGGACTCTGATTTTAAATGTCAATCAATAAATTTCTTACATTAAAAATTATAAATTATGAAAACATAATGTCATCGAAGTTTTGTGTTATAATATAGACTAACATTTACAAGTTAATTGATCCAAGTTCAATAAAAAAATTATAAATAAAAATTAAATATGAAAAAAAAATATAACTATATAAAATATATATAAAATAACACTAAATCTCAAATATTTAATTCATATATATTAATACTAAAGAGAGTAATCTAGAATATGTGACAATATAATTTAGTTGAATGTATCATATTCTTTTATTATTAGAAATACATTATCATATCTATTAATTAAAAAATATGTAAAATATTGTGTTTTGAAAGACATTTCTAAATATTTGCTTGATCAACTTTTCCAACTAATAATGTTTTATTCTAAGCAATGTTTATGTTTTAATGTCGTAGCTCCAATTTTAAGAGAAAACAATAACCAACATATTATTGTTGCTTTTGTTTCTCCTTTTCCAAGGTTGCAGTAATTTCTTCTTTTACTTTGAGTTAACATTCAATCTCATAATTAAATAATTTACTGGAAATATATCTTGAACTAATGGGATGTCTCAATAATATATTTGTTTAGAACTATAGTCTAATTAGTTAGAAGAAGAAGCTTTTAATGTTTGGAACAACATTTTCAATAGCAATAATCACAAGGTAAAATAATTCAAAGAAGGCAAAGCATTTAGTGCAATATTTATCAATGTGTAATATATGGCACAAACCACTGATGTAAAATATTCAAGGGTTCGTATAATTTTATATCAATCATAAATAAAGTATTTATATGTTTATGTAATTTATTTCATTTGTTTGTTATTTTGGCATGGTTACATAATGCCCAGTTTAGTTTATGAGGTTTTCGTGAGCTTGCACACATTTATTTGTGGATGCATTGATGCAAGGATACAACTTTTGTTCATGCTTATGTTTGCAGATTTTTATGACTATCTATGTGACATGTATGTTATGATGTGAGGAATATTTGTATGGATGTTCACGTGATGGACATGTTATGACCCAGGACGGTTTTGCAAAGAGGAGACGTTTCTTCAGTTTGAAAAGGAGAGAGTTTGAAGGGACATTCAACCAAGAAAACAACTGAGGCAAAAAGAAGATTATCAAGTCAAAAAAATGAACATGTATAGGCGGTAGACTTTTGGCTAACATTTTGTTGACGAAAGGTGAACCGGTAGTCGTTGAATGGTTTTATGAATAGAATGCAAAAGAAAACACAAGGCAGAAGGCCAAGTGATGGATGGACTGTATGAGGGTTTGAGTTATCTCCATGGAATGTAATAATCCCATAGAGGCAAGTGTGTATGAGGGAGAGTGTGTAAGTGTATCCATCAATAATAGTGTGTTGTGTCTCAATTTCAAAATATGTGCTCATGTGTGTGTCAAGGGAGATTGACTAACCAAGTATCTCAAAGGTAAAGGCAGTCCTTAAGTGGACCATCTCTTTGTGCTTGCAACATTTGGTATCAGAGCGAGGTGTTGTCCTTATAGGTTGAGTGTGTAATGCTCTTGTATGAGTCAGTTGCAGGGTATGAAAAAGAAGTTTGTTGAGTGAGTTGCAAGTTGTGAAAAGAAGCTTGAATAGGAATGAGGATGACTCTGTTACATGTGTGAGAGAAGTCATGTAAGTGTTGTGGAAGTGAGTGAGAGGCTCTTTCTTTAATCTATTGTAGGTTGTGAAAGAGAATCATGCTTGTTGAGTAGAGATGGCACACAAAGGAGGAAGAGCACAAGGAGTAGAAGACTTGAAAGAAATGGTGAAAAGATCCCAGGCAACATTGGATATGATGAAGATGACTGCACAAAGTTGATATGTTGCAATTGTGAGTGAAGAGGATAAAGAAGAGATGATTATGGGGTTGTTGTCTCTACAAGAAAGGTTGGACACTTTGGAGAGACTCCAAACAAGCAAAGGAAAAGGTTCTAGCAAAAGAAAGAGACCAATCGAGGCCATGGTAAATGAAAGAGGTAAGCCCTCTAGCAATTTTATTTTGTTATGTGGTAAAGAGAGCCCGTAAAAGTTCATGAAGTGGACAGTGGAGTTAGAAGTTCATTTTGAAGAAGAAAATATTGAAGACCTCATTAAGGTAAAGATTGCATGCAAGAAGTTGTGTGGAGTTACAACTGTGTATTGGAGAGATCTCCAAAAGCGGAGACAAGGGAAAGGTAAGAAGAAGGTGAGGGCTAAGAACATATGGTTTCCAAGTTGTTGGGTCAATTTGTGAACACAAAATTGCAAAAAGAGTGGATGAAAAATCTTTGCATGTAAAGGCTTGAAAGAAAAGAAAAGAAGAAGATTGCTAATTATGAGAAGAAATTTGTCAAGTAAGGAGTTCAAGTTTACTTTGAGAAGTAGCAAAAATAAGGATAGGAGTGAAGGGAAGAAGGTTGTCTTCAAAGACAACAAGAGAGTAAGGTTTCTATCTGAGAATCCCAAATCTAATTTCAAAATCAACAAGGAGAAAAGTTGTGAGAAGCTCAAATCTAATTTTCAGAACAACAAGGAGAAAGAGAGTTGTGAGCAGCATATAGAAGAAGAAATCCTCGTAGAAAAGGATATGGAGGGGATAAATTGTTCAGTGGAAGAGGGAGACCCATTAGTAGATCGTGGAAAAGAATTTATGATATCCTATAAGTGGGAAGCGGCATAATCATTCTTGGTTAATAAAGACAATGCATTTGTTGTTTCTCTTTTAGTGGGAAGAGGACAACCAAGGAAAGCTAAAGGTTTCCATAACGGAAACAATAGAGATGAATATATAAGGTAGCCATGAAGAGTTGCAGGTTTCTATGAAGGAAATCATAGAGATGGTTGACGTGCAAGTTAATGCACATAAGGAGAGTATGGTTGAAGACCAGCCATGTGAAGAAGATAAAAGTAGAGAGAAATGAAGAGAGAACACTCATTCAGGTTGTTGAGAATGGGCCTTTAGGAGTTCATATGTGAGTGGAAGCCATGGGAAACATGAAAGCAATGGAGAAGAGTTGGATAACATGTCCTTAAGACTTGATGAAGAGCTAGAAAAAATGTTTGTGGAAACTCTTGATTCTCTTAATGTGTTAGTTCAATGTGCAAGTCCAGCAATGGAGAAGATGGCAAAGAAAAAAACTAAGTGTGGTTTAGTCCAACATGCTCATTTGTATGAGAAGCAAAGTGAATAAGTGGAGCAAGAGGATGATATGATATACCAGCAATAGAAGATTGTCTTCAAGTCATCATAAAGACAAGAGATAGTTGAGAAGTGTGGGAACAAGAATGTTCTCAAGAGTGTACAAGGGGAATTTCATTTGCAACAGCGAGAGTTCGGAGAGAAGACTCTCACAAAAGCAAGTGAAAGAGATTGGCAAGAGGAAGAAGACCTTCTCAATAGGATAGCGGTTGAAAGAGAAGGATATGCATCGAATCTCCATCTTAAGAGATGGATAAATAGTAGAATGTTGGTTGGAAAAGTCAAGAACTTGGTGAGAGATGTTGGTCCAATGATCATTTGGACATGGAGAGATGAAGAATGTCACTCCTATGGCATAGAGACAAGCAAGAAGATAGAGATGGTGAACTTGTTTCTACCAAGAAGAATGAAGAATGAAACTATTGTTGCGCATGTGGGAGCAGCCCACATAAGTATTGAAGAAGAGACTCTTCTAAGTCAAGGTATGCCTTATTATCATATGGACAAAGAGAGTGCAAGGTTCATTTCACATGGCGTGGTTGTGGTGAAGAAATGAGAGTATAATCAACCTAGAGTTAATGTAAAGAGTTTGAAAAATGGAAGAACAGGATGAGATGGAGAAATTGAGTTTGTTATTAGCTCAATCATGTGACGAAGAGTATGATGTTGCAGGTGTAGTGATGAAGAGAAAGGAGGCATTCAAAAAGGCCTTCCAAGGTAAAGAGTGGAAGCTAGAAGTGCAAAATTATGCACTCAAGAAGCAGCAGATTCGCATAATAGCAAAAGCATGTGGCAAAGAAGATGATGTTGCAACAAAAGTGGAGGAGTTGCTTGACACAACGACGAGGACAATGAGAGATGAGGAGGCGAAGACTATCATAGAGTTAGTATTAGAGGCTACAGGTGATCATTTGGATGCCCAAATGTATGTTGAGTCCACTAAGGTAATATTGGAGATGAAAGAAGAATTAAACCTAGATGGAGGTCATTGATTCAAAGCCAATGAAAGTTAGAGTAGAGATGATAGTAAAGCCTCTAGGAGGAGGTGGTCAGTTAGCGTTGGGTTTAAGCCCTCAAGAGAAAGTAAGATGCAAGAAAAAGCATTTTGGTGGAGGTGGTCGAATAAATGTGGGTTTCATCACACAAGAAGATGGAGAGAAAATAGCATAAGCCTTTGGCAAAGGACGGATGGACTATGGTGGGTCTAACCCAACAAAAGAATGAGTGATAGGGGTAAGGAGAAGACAAATTAGAGCCCAGCGGAAAAAATCTAAAAATGGCAAAGAAAGAAAGACAATTAGCTGAAGTACTTGGTGTGTTGGAATGGGACGCCATGGCCATCATGCTTCATGATGAGAAAGTGGTTCTACCACTTATTCCACCGAAGTAAACAACTCACATTTAAAAACCTCGGATGTCTGATGCAAAAACATCCAAGGGTTCGTGCAATCTTGTATCAACCAAAAACAAAGTGTTTGTGTGATCTATTTTGTTTGTTTGTTGTTTTGGCATGGTTACACAATGACGAGTCTAGTTCATGAGGTTTCAATGAGCTTGCATAAATATATTTGTGGGTATGTTGGTGCAAGGATACAACTTTTTTTTAGACTTATGTTTGTAGATTTTTATGACTATTCATGTGGCATATATGTTATGACGTGAGGAATATTTGTATGAATGTCCATAATGGTAAAAAACTTGTGCTCTTGAAAGAAAGGTCACAAGTTCAAATCCTGCAGTAGGTAAGGTACGTACACCTCGTATTTAAAGCACAATTAGGTGCCTCCTGCATACTGGGAGTACAAGGTGATCTCATTTGTTGTAAGCTAACTTGCAAAACATAACCAAGGCGCCTGGCATTGTGGATCTTAAAAGAATTCCATTCCATATGGCAGACATGTTATGACCCTAGGTGTTTTTGCAAAGAGGGGGCGTTTCTTCATTTTGAAAATGAGAGAATTTGAAGGGAAATTCAGTGAAGAAAATGGTTGAGGCAAAAATAAGATTCTCATGTCAAAAAAATGAACCTGTACAAGGAGGAGACTTTTGGCTGACTTTTTATTGAAGGAAGGCAAACCGGTGATAGCTAAACAGTTTTTTGGACAAAATGCAAAGGAGAACTGGGGTAGAAGGCCGAGTGGTGGATGAATTGTATGAGGGTCTGAGTTATGTCCATGGAATGTAATAAGCCCGTAGAGGAAAGTGTGTATGAGGGAATGTGTGTGTTTGCATCAAATATTGTAAGTGTGGTGTTCAATCAATGAGAAAGAGTGTATTGTGTCTCAATTTTTGAATGTGTTCATGTTTGTGCCAAGGGAGTGTGTTGTGTCTCAATTTTGAATGTGCTCATGTCTATGCCAAGGAGTGTGAGTGTCTAACCAAGCATCACAAAGGTAAAGGTAGTCCTTAAGTGTACCCCATTTTTGTGCTTGCATCAGCAACTCTCATACCAACCATAGTACTTGCGCCCTAAAGTTTGTTTATAAATTGACAAAGTATTTTGGAATTTGCTTCTATGACTAAAATCTTCATTCATTCATTCATTGGTGTTGTTTGAAAATAAAGTCTCATATCTTGCATAAGTTGAGGTTTTCATTCTACTATAATACTCTCTATCTAAAATTGTTTGTTAATAATTTAATCCTACGTAAAACATTTGAGAGCAAGAGGTGGTTTATACGACATTAATGGTACCAAAACCTTTTCCACTAAGATAAGAGGATAGAGGGTGAAAATCCCAAAATGGTGGGTTATACTTGCCATGACTCCCCCCAGTAACATATTCTCTAGCCATTTCGCGTACATGTAGTTGTTATCATATGATGCTTTGCTTTGCAAGTCTTTCATTACTTTTGTTTACAAAGTAACATATCTTGCATAAGTCAAGGATTTCATTCCACTATAATACTCTTTATCTAGGTAGTTGCAATTGTTGGTAGGGTAGTATTTATAGTCAAGTGGTTAAACAGCAAAATAAAATACATCTACTTATTCAACATGCAATTAAAAATTATTATATGTAAATAGTAAAATCAAATATAATTGTTATTTCAAATCTAATGTAATAATGAAAAAGAGGGGTTTTAGAAGAATATTTAATTTCACACAATATCTAGAAATGGTGGTCATGGGGAGACAATGCAAAATAAGTCTAGACAGTAAGATGAAGCAAATGCAAAATAAGTCTAGACAATAGATTGTGCCCGAACCATACAGAATTCCTAGAAGAGTAGAGTTGTTCCTTCTGGATAAAAGATAGGCAAAAATTGATTTGACAACTGTGTCTGTCATATTTGGGGCTTTGGAAATCTCACTCACATTTTTGAAATTTTACACAAATCCTTGAGAAATTGATCTCCTTCAAAATCCTAATAAGGCAACTCATATTTCTAAAAAAATAACAAATCATTGAGAAATTGATCTCCTTCAAAACCCTAATAGGGTAGTTACATCTACAAATGGACAAGGAAAAGCCTTGTTTTGGGGCATGTGCTCATGATTAAAGATATTTTTAAGCGCCGACTATTTCTCTAGTCCCTCAACAATGCACAAATATCGAAGACAGCAAACCAAGTATAATTTAGATTAGTGAGGTAGTCTAGTGATGATGTAGTGTCAACTCTATATGACTTTCAGTGCTATAATGAATGCTTGATGTAGTAATAAATGCTTCAGATTTCCTTAGATTCTTGAATGGTTGGTCTGAATGTTTAAATTGATTATTGTTAATCATTCCTTATATATACTAAATGCACTAATGGAACTGTGTATTTATAGATATTCAAAATCAAGTTGTCTTGGGGTGACATAAGATTAAAATTGAAGAACACTACCAAGCTTAGGAAGCTCAAGTTCGTGCACACATGCACTTGTTAAAAATTTGGGATAGAGATTCGAAAGAATTTTCCGCTCTCCTCCGTTCCAAATAAACAGCTAATCATGTTAAAACCATTCGATAATTTGGCTCTTGGCTTACACATATTCCCAATATTTTGCAAGCCTTTATGGCTCATTGTCATGGTGTGTTGCAGCTCGACCATTCTCACCTGAACAAAGATATGCTCTTAACAAATACCTCCAAGTGGTTCCCTGCTGCTCAACGGGTGGCATGTGATAGGTTTATATCTATTAAAGATCTTCATGAGGCGGTAATGAAGATGGTCGTCGATAAAGCCCCAATTATTGATGGGTTCCACTGCAAATTCTATCAAATCTTTGGGACACTGTGGATCCGGATTTGCACGAAGTCTATCTTGAAGTCGTTCAAACCCATTCCCTTGGCAAGCTCATTAACCAAGGTAATGTTAAATTCATTCCCAATCCAAGGGATTTGGAGCTCATAGCCAGTTGGTGTCTAATTACTATGCTTGATGTTTCCTATAAGATTATTGCTAAAGCTATTACTCTTCAAGCTAGATATCTTCTTCCCCTTATTGTTTGCCTAAGCAAACAAGGTTCATACGCAATAGATACATCTTGGACAACATGATTGTTGTTTAAATAGGAATGCAATGGGCCCGCCAGACTTACCAAAAAGCTTTGTTCATCAAGATTGATTTTGGGAAATTATATGACCGAATTGTATGGCCTTTCGTTTTGGCTATGCTTCAAACCTTAGGGTTTGGCCCCAAGTTTGTTACAACAGTTCAAATGCTTTTTCAAGTTGCAGGGGCATGCATCACCATTGACGGGGTTCAATATGACTCGTTTGGTCTTTTCTACTCTAATTGTCAAGGTTGCCCACCTGCTCCTACCCTATGTGTGCTAGTTGTTAAAGGCTTTAGCTACTTGCTAGCTAATTAATCTACCAAAGGTTTGGTCAAAGATAATCCCTTCCCAACACCCACTCTCAAATGATTAATGGGCACTTTGTTAATGATTTCTTTCTTACATTGGTTGAAGAGGAGCAATCTATATCCAATGCTATGGAATGTCTTGCCATGTTTTTATTGGCTTTTGGTTCTTCCATTGAATGAAAAAAAAATCCCAATGTTACAGACAATCCCTCTCCCCCTTGCCTACTCAGTTGTAGTACAAGTGGAATTGGATTTAACTTGGAGAACAGCTCAAATTTCTAGGCATTCCCTTTGAATTTCAAACCTCTCCATCTGATTTTTGGCAATATGTGGTGCAAAGGGTAGGAGGAAAAAATTCTTATTGGATATCCTAACCACTCTTGTTAGCAGGAAAATTCCAAATTTGCTCAAAGGTTCTTGCTACCACTCATGTTTTATACTCCTCTTATTGGGCTCCCTCTAAGGCTACATATGCTAAATTGAAAAAAAAAAAAAAAAAAAAAATGAGGAATTTTCTATGGGCAAACTTTGAAGGTAGTTGAGGATTCCATCGAGTAGCTTGGGATATCTACTACAAGCCAAGGTCCTTGGGAGGGCTTGGTGTTTTAGATATCTGAACCCAAGGCCATGCTTTGTGTGCTAAATGGATCATTCGTGCTTTGGATGGTAAAGAAAACTAGAAAATCCTTCTTAGGAATTGCATCACTCAAGGTAGCCCCATGGGCAAAGGAGCCTCATAGGGTTTGAACCTTCAAAATTTGTTGCTCACTCAGGTCCCTATCACCATTGTGGGTACCTTTGTGGCTAAGAGTATCTAGAAGGCTAGGGAGCTTCTCAAAAGGCATTTGATTTGGGATGGTGATGGTTTTCCATCTGGGCTATCTCTCAACTCTCAATCGTTATGGGGGTCTCCAGTTCCTACGTATCATATAGCCCCCTTCACCCTTGTGTCATGGGTTAAAAGTCTTTGCCTTTTCAGAAAAGGAATCAAAGTGATCTCATACCTCTTTTGTAGTCAAACCAAACACTAGGTTCCTCGGCGTATCTTACGCCACTAGTTTCAACTACAAGCCAACGATCATGTGTCCATCTCGAAAATTCAAAATGCCATACATGATATTCGTCTCCACAAGATTGGTGTGCAAACTCCCTCTAGGTGGTGGATTGATTGGAAGTGCCCTGTTGAGACCCCCTTCCACCAATATAAACCCTTGTTAGGTTATCGACTCCTCTCTCTACAATCTCTTCCTGTGGAAACTCTCAATTCCAAATGGAAAGTCAATTCCGCTGAAAATGTTTGGAGAAGATATGATCATGTGTGGTCAGCGATCATTGAACCAAAGCAAGCACACTTCTTGTGATGTATTCTCCACCAAGGCCTCCCTATTGGATCTCACTTGGTGCACCTTGGTATAGCTCACTCGATTTGCTCTACGTGCAAACATCCAGAATCCTTAAAACATATTTTCTAGTTTGTAAGTTTACTCAATCTACTTGGTAGTGGATTCACACCCTCTTCCAACCCTTCCGTCCTAAGATGTTTACCTAGAAGATGGTAGTTTTATGGGACTCAACCATGATTCTTGCAAAATTTTCATAGATTTGGCAAATTTTCAAACTGAAATTCTCTTTCAATTATGGAAGAGTAGAAATGATGCTACTTGTAACCAAGTTACACTGGAGGATTTCTTTTCCACTTATAAAAAGATTAATGTATTATCTAATGTTATGCTACAAATTCAAGGTCACGCTAAAAAAGTGCCCATGGAGCTCACCCATCTCCAGACCTTGTTTTATCATTGGTGCAGTGCCACCTATGTGATTAGCAAAGTCTCTCTGAACTCTCCCCATCGTCGATTGCCCCCATAGGACCGTAGGCATAGGGCACAAGGGAAGCACTGGTCACACAATTGGCACCGCAATGGTTCTCCCCGAAGACGTTTCCCATCTCCAAGACCTCAAGCTCGTGGCCATGGTGCTAGTGGTAGTGGTTGGGATGGCAACAACAGAGGTACTAGTGGGGATGGCAGAGGGAGTGATATTGACCACTCTGAGGGGTCTGCACCACTGCAATGGAAGTTCCTGCACTTGGCCCTTGATATTTCTCCTACCAAGTGGAACAATTTTGAAGATAAAGACAAATGAAGATGGTTGGGGTTTTGTACCTAATGCACCCATCAACATTTGGGAGTTGGGGAGGAAGAGGTGACAAGCCCGATAGTCCCCCACCTCCTCCTCTATCTTTCATCGTTGCTCTTACTACCTAATGTGGATTGTATTTCGAGGCTTAGAGCTTTCGTTTTGTCACCTTTTTTTGTTGAAAAGATTTTGCAAATTTTGTTACGTTGATGTAATCTATCAACTTCCACCGATGTGACTCGTAAAGTGTGAATTTTTCCCCACACTTTTTTGTATGATTAGCTTATTATTTTTTAATATAAGTTGATTGGGTTTCAATCAAAAAATTAGGACTCTATAGGTATACAAGCCAACACGTAATGGGTAGGAAAGCTGATAGGAAAAACCTACGATCCACAAGATAACAAAAACAAGGGTCAAAATGGTCCAACCCCATAATCATACAATGTACAATTATAAAGAAAACTCTAGGAAAACTCTAGAATCGGGGGAAGAGAGGAAATATGGAGGGACATAACAAGGAACAAACAAAAACACAAGGAAATGCACAAATAAAATTCTAACCTAGATCAATGATCGATAAACACACAAGCACCTAAATAATGCAATTTTACAACTAATAAACACCCACTGACAAAAATTGTCTACAAATAGATCAACAAAATCTTGGATGTTTATTTGCTTAAAATATTTTATCAAACCATCTTTTCGTTTGAGTTGATATAACTCATTTCCAAGATAAAATTGTGAATTTATGGGTTGAGACCATACCTTGCCTAAAAGCTAATGTATTTTTCTTAAAAAATGCTTTGTACAGAGAATGATCAAATTTCCAAAGTTAACTTAAATTACATTTGAAGGTTTATTGAACTATGAGCACTTCAGTGCAATTTTAAAAATTTCTCAATTAATCTATTTTAGAAGTTACCTTTCATTTAAAAGGGAAAAAAAGATTTATGCTTCTTTCGCTGGTTAAAGACTCCTTTGAAGGGCATTGTAGGCTGCAAATTTGACAATTGTATAACATAAAGAATGTCAAGTATATGTACACATGTACATGTATACATGTATATAATAGAATTGAACAAATTATATGGTTCTTGCAAAACTTGAATCTTTGCACGTTCATAATTAAATGTCTCATCTTTTAGGAGAATCTAGGTGTTATTCTTTGATCTACATTCACAAGGTATATATGTTTTTGGTAAACAAGACAATTTATAGAATCTTATTATTGTATTTGTTCTAAGTCATCATTATAAGGCTGGCATTTTGTCAAGTTAACTTGAAGTTTGGGGTTAGATATATATAAAATGTTAGAAAACTCATAGTTTTATTTTATAATATATTAGTATGTTCTGAGACTTTCAGACCATGAATGTCAAACGGCCACCTTTTTATCGTAAATCATTAGTGCATTTTATCTCCTTTATTTTTTGATTGATAGATATAATGATGCATTTCCAACTACAATATATATATTCTCTATCAAATGAGTGTCAACAACGAATTGTACGTGTGCAAGTTTACTTACATGCTACAAGTTTTGGGGATGTAATTGTTGGGCTTAATGCATTGGATAGAATAGGAAATTAGAGGTCTCTGTCTTAATCTCTATCTGCCTATAAAGTTTCGATAGAAGAACCATTAATCAAGTTCGAATACATTATATATGTTATTACTTCTTGTCCATGCCAATGAAAGAGCTCAGATCATAAAGTGGGTGGGCTTTCTCCTTACCCACCTAAGGAGAATCTCGATAGGCATCTATTAATGTGTTAATCCCTCAATGTTCACGACTTTTGTCCTCGCATTTGTCATTCAAAACTCCCAATTCACCATATCAAATGTGCAGGAGAGATCAAATTAAATCAATGCATGTGCACTATTGAGAGTGTATACTTTCTCGTGCTACAATGATGTGATCAACGTCATCTGCCTTCCATGAATCCTGTTGATCATGAACATATGATTTTTGAAAGAATTAGCTGGGGGTATGTATATTTGTTGCAATGCTGTTGTTTACTGTTCTGTACAAGGAGATTGATCTGTACCACAGTTTGTCTGATTTTGTTTCTGTTATGTACAAAGCCTTAAAAACTAACTGAGATGTGAGTGATTCCATTTTAAAAATGAATAAAAATAGGCACCTGAAAAACGATATGTACCTCAAGTTGTGTCATAAAAAACACATCATTGATTGATATGCAATAAGTGAAAGTGGACATTTATCAGAAAAACTAACTAAATATGCGGATCTATCCACTCTCCCTCTGCTACTCTCCCTTGGAGTTCTCTTGTGGAAGAGAAGAAGATCTAGGAACCCCACTGATCAACTAGACTCTAAGCATCAATTACGATTCCAAGGATGAGGATTAGAATATTTTTGCATTTTGTAAAATATCATTATTTTACTGGTTTATCTGCCACTATAACATTGTACAATGTGTACAAATGATGATTGTTAGGTTAATTTTAACAATGCAGATGAAACTCAAAGCTCTAACTACCAATCCAATTAGAAAATGGCTTTGTATGATTGATCATCACCTAGAATTGAAATCTGTAACTACCAAATGTAGAAAATATATCAGGGCATGAAACAAAAGAATAAAGGGACGAGGAAGCACTACACATTCAAGTTACACATTGATTTGACCTTTTTTGGCCATATGCAACAACTTTGAGTAAAATCTCGGTAATCAGTCTTTAGAGCCAGAATCAAAAATAAAGTAAGCAGTCAGAAGACCTATTGCAGCTGTAAGTCCCAAAGAAGCTGTAGGCAGGGGAGAAGTAAGTCCAATATTCTGCAAATCAGAAGCAAAAAATTGTCAATGAATTTTCCATATTTCGTGACTACATTAAGTTTTTTGAAAAATCATATAACCATTGTTTTCAGCAGATTTAGGCTCATGAAATCATAGAAACCGCATGAAAATAAGCCACTTAAATAAATGCAAGCAGATCATAACTCAAACAGCAAACCCAAACAAACAAAACCCAAGTATATGAAATCCACACTCGTGAAAGTGAAATAGCTACCATTTACACAACTCTGCATCACATTTAACAAAATATAAAGCAATGTTTTGGATACAAAGATTTTGGCATAGCAACCATATTGTCAGAAACCAATTTCAAAATATCAAGGCCTAAACCATTCTAAGAAACGTTCTATAAGCACACATCTTCAGAGAACTTCTCCAGCAAGGTATTGTTTGTCAAAACCAATCCTCGTGAAAAGCAGCAAAAGACTATGTAAAGAAAATATCAACGAAACCCTGATCAAATTGCAAGAATTGGCTATTCAATCAATTGAATAAGTCTCTTACTGTACTATCAAGATTTGGTTTAGGACTCAATATGACACGTTTTCAGTTCTTGTATTGCCCTGAGCCTTGTTAGAGATATATGACGTGTTTTCAGATTTTGTCAAAACCAATCCTCGTGAAAAGCAGCAAAAGACTATGTAAAGAAAATATCAACGAAACCCTGATCAAATTGCAAGAATTGGCTATTCAATCAATTGAATAAGTCTCTTACTGTACTATCAAGATTTGGTTTAGGACTCAATATGACACGTTTTCAGTTCTTGTATTGCCCTGAGCCTTGTTAGAGATATATGACGTGTTTTCAGATTTTGAATTTCACATATGCTGTACTTAATTGGGATACTTCCCTCGTATGGCTCTTTTGTACTTGTACTCGGTCAAATGATTTTGGTTTTTACTGCTTTAGGTTTACCCCCTTGTTCATTTTCATTGCTTTAGTTCTTGGTTTTTATTTAGTTCTGATCCTAGGGTCCTTACCCTAGTACTTTTCTACTGTATATGTTTGTACTCTCCCATTGGCCTATTTTGGTCACTCGTGGACATTAATATCATTTTATTTCTTCTTTTTTCTTCAAAGTAAAAAACTCAAAAGAAGATAAATGAATCCAAATATCAGATTGAATAAACTGATGGTTATCTTATCCTAAATACACACAATATCTCGGGATAACAGAGACACTAAATCATACTGAATAGATAGGGAATTCGAAGCCTGTAGGTGTCTCTTCTCTAAATGGAAACATGTCTGCAGCATACCTCTAGAAGTATTTGATAAACACAAGATTTGATCCTGAAGGAAATGGATGACATACCACATGAAATTCGATCATGATGATTAAAAAAAAAAAAAAATCAATGCTTCCATTTAATTTGGGGTCAAAATATTCCAATGAGCAGTCAAAACTGCAAGATTGAAGGAAAGCCCTTGTTAGCAAATGAAGAGAGATATGTGAAAGCACTTGATGTTTTGAGATCAGTGCATCTATCTTATTTATGCAGTCCAAAATTGGTTACAGCAGTTATGGTTATCGAAGTTATAGAGATTCTCAGTTAGACTTAACTAATAAGCAGTTAAGCCTTTACATAATTTAACACCCCCTCTTAATGACTAAACTAGAGACAACTCCAAGTTTGTCTCAAAACTTTACAAAAAGAATAAAACCAAGAGGTTTAGTCATTAGATCTGCAGGCTGCTCTGTAGAAGCACAGAAGTGAGGAGAAATGTCACGAGAATCAACCAACTGTCGAATGTAGTGATGTATCTCGATGTGTTTGGTGCGAGCATGAAAAATAGAATTCTTTATTAACTTCGATACACTTTGATTATCAGAAAATATTGGAGTAGGTGTATGTGTGCAAATCAGCGAGAATTAGACGTAACCAAACTGCTTCAGAACTGGCACTGATTGTTGCATTGTATTCTTCTTCAGCGGAAGAGAGAGCAACGGTATGTTGAAGCTTTTTCTGCCATGAAACAACTCCTGAACCAAAAGAAAACATATACCCGGTGGTAGATTGCGGAGTATCAACCGATCCTCCCCAATCAAAGTCTGTATAACCAATCACTCTGAAATTTGGTGTCCTCTGATAGAGAATGCCAAAGTCAAGAGTACCTTTGACATATCGCAAAACATGTTTTGTTGTTGTCCAGTGAACTAGCTTCGATTGAGACAAGAACCAAGAAAGGTAGCTAACAGCGAAACATAAATCTGGTCAAGTGGTGGTAAGATATATCAAGCTGCCCACCAACTGTCTATATAATGATTCATTGACCAGTGATGAATCATCATGCGCTAACAATTTCAGCCCTACCTCCACAGGGGTAGAAGCAGAATTACAATCCATCATTCCAAACTTCTTCAAAAGAGTAGTGGCATACTTGACCTGAGCAATGAAAATGGAGTGGTCATGTTGCCAGAATTATACTCCCAAACAATACTATAGGAAGCCTAAATCGGTCATATCAAAAGCAGTGCACAAATCTGATTTGACTTTCTAAATCGGTGTGTCTCCACTACAAGGTCATCAACATACACAATGAGTATCACAATGTCATCATCAGTGCTTTTGATATAGAGATTTGGATCAGATGGACTTCGTCTGAACCCAGAAACTTGTAGATGTTGATCAACCTTGATATACCAGGCTCGAAGAGCTTGCTTCAGCCCATACAGAGACTTCACCAACTTGCAAACCAAATGATCACAACCAGGGTCCTGAAAACCTTCAAGTTGTACCATGCATACTTCTTCATCCAAATAGCCATTAAGGAAAGCACTTTTGACATCCATTTGAAATACTTTCCAACCAAACTGAGATGCAATAGAAAGAAGTAACCAAAATGTGACCATTTTTGTAGTAGGAGCAAAAGTCTCCTTGTAGTTTATTCCCTCTTGTTGTGAAAATCCTTTCGCAACAAGACGGGCTTTGTACTTATCCAAAGTACCATCAAACTTGCATTTGACTTTGTACACCCATTTCCAACCAATGGGTTGCTTCCATGGAGGTAAATCCACCAATGTCCAGGTATTGTTTCTCATCAAGGCATCATATTTTGATTGCATTGATTTCTCCCACTCAGAGTTGCCCTGTGCATCAAAATATCGTTGGGGCTCCGAAATATTGAAAAGATCAGAAGCAATAGCAAAATACATAAGCTCTTCATCATCAATTGAATCCACAACTGAGTTCCCTGGTTGTCGAGACCATGTATGAGATTGAGGAAAATCCCCCTCTCACACATCCTGTAGAGTGGTGTAATGCCACTTGGGTCTCTTCTCTACCAATGATACCTGTACCCGTTGATCATCAGATGGAATGGTTGACTCAGGTCGACGACACTGATACACTAACGGAGTGTTAGCTGTAGATTGCTACACTGAAGACTGTGAGGGTGTCTCCAAAACATGTGGTTTCTCATCTTTCAAAGGAGGTACAATGCTAGAAGCCTCTAAATTAGCAGAGATAGCTTGTTGATTACAAACAAAGAATGATTTTTTCTTTTACATCAACATCCCGACTAATGATGATCTGGTTAGTAGACACGTCTATTAGCCTATATGCCTTAGATTGAGTACTATAACCAACAAAGAAATGTCGTGCACATTTAGAATCTAGTTTACTCCTATGTTTCTTAGGAATGAGAGCATATACAGCAGAACCAAAAACACAAAAATGTGTTACCTCTGGTTTGATGCTGGACCAGGTTTTTTCCGAAGTGATGTTCTCCAAAGCCTTGAAGGGACTTATGTTCAGTATGTGGACTGTCGTGTTTACTGCTTCTCCCCAGTATTTATACGGCACACCTCTGCTATGAATCATGGATCGAGCCATCTCCATGATTGTGATTCTGCCTTTCAACCACTCCATTCTGCTGAGTGTATGGGGTTGTTAGTTGTCGATGAATTCCTTCCTTGCCGCAATAGTTCTAAAATTGCTCTGAAGTGAATTCTCCCCCATTATCGGATCTTAAGGCTTTGATCCGCCGATTTGTCTCATTTTCTACCAGTGCTTTGAATTGTATAAACTCAGCAAAACAGTCAGACTTCTTTTTCAAGAAGTAGACCCACATTTTACTAGAAAAATCATCTATGAACAACAAGAAATACCTTGCACCAAGAATGGTAGATGACTTCCATGACGGCTTGCATAGATCTGCATGAATAAGATCAAGGAGCCCCTTTGCTCTCCAGGCACCTTCAGTGGGAAAAGGCTTTTGCTTTTGTTTACCAGCCAAACAACCTGCACATATATCATACTTGACCTGGATAGTAGGCAATCCAAGAACCATATTCGATTTTTGGAGTTTGGCCAAATACTAAAGATTGAGATGTCCAAATCTCTCATGCCATACAACACTGGTATTAGCCTCCACAATTAATGCATTCAAACTGACAATGGCAGCATCAACAAGTCTATACAAGTCATTTTGCCCAATGCCTAGGGCTATGACTATCATTTTTGATATCAGACACAATACATTTCTTTCCTAAGAAATTGACTGTAATGTGAGGATTTTCAGTTAACTGACTGATTGATAGAAGATTTTTGTTCATCTTAGGTACATACCTAACATACTTGACTATGAATTTTGAAGCATTATTCAATACAATGCGTATATCTCCTATCCCTTCTACAGCATGTGATCTACCATCACCCAAAGAAACTGAATCCGAAAAACTTTTTTTGTAGTGAAATTTACATCCCAGTCTTTTCGACATGTAAAATGTCGCGATGCACCGGAATCAAAAAACCAATCACTAGTAGTCCTCTCATCGGAACATGATGCCATGAGAGCATATTCCTCGTCAAAGTCAGCTTCAACCGTTGCCACATTTGCATGCCCCTTTGCCTTCTTGTTATGTGTTACATCGTATTATCATTTTCTACATTTTTTCTTAATATGACCAAATTTTTAAAAGTAATAACATTTTACTTTGAATTTCAAGGAAGATAAAGACGTATCTGAATGTCTTTTCCATTTCCCTTTGGATTGGGCAACAAATGCACTCTTCGATTGGCCAAAACTAGACTCACTGAAGTCTGTCTACCTGCATTCTTTTTGTAGCAAATATGAACTCACTTGATCAAAAGTGAGAGTGTTACTCTTTGTCATCAGGTGCAAAGCTTCCACAAACGATTCATACAAAGGTGTCAGGGTGTTCAAAACAAGAGCCACCATATCATCATCATCTACCTTTTTGTTGATGGTTGACAACTAGTCACGGAGATCTTTCATCTGTAATAAGTGCTCTGACAGAGACCCCGCTTCCGACATTTTTGTGAAAAATCACAAATTCTTCAAATAAAGTACACAACTCTTTTTCGAAGTCTAGTACTTGTTCTTGAAACTGATCCATAGTGCACTTGCCTATGTAGCATTGCGGACCTCCGGAATCATGTCATCTGACATAGAAAGTTTCAATAACAGAAAGGCTTCTTTATGACGATTGTCATAATCGGCAAAATTCGTTGCCGGTCAATGTTCCATGTCAAGGATTATCTTGTCACAATCACAGAATTCCACAATCGTCAAGATTGTATGACTCCAAACATTATAATTCTGCCTAGTCAATTTTTGGGCCTCAGGAAAGACAAGGTTTTGAATATTGGCCATTTTTCAATCCGAAAAATAATTTTAAACCAATAAAATAAAATTCCCGCAAAAATTGAACTCTTTTTTATTTTCTTGATTCCATTCAATGTTCAAAATACTCAAAAAAAATATTTTAAAACAAAATCCAAACAAAAGAATTTTTGAACTCTCGGAATTTTTGTACCTTGTGACTTGCAAACTCATACCTTGTGCCCTGGGGTTTTGTGCCCTTCGCTGGACTGCGTAGAATTGTGTGCTAAACCCTTGACGACCTTCCTATGACCTCTGTTGGACCTCGATTATGGCATTTTTCGTGTGCCCACAACTGTGTAAATGTATCTTATTCTCATGATTGTGTTACCTTTGGCGATGAAATTCCACTGTGTCGTTTTGCATTTAACCCTTCGCGACTATGTTGAATCATCCCTGCTTTCTGCCATGACTGCTCGCGTGACTTCCACAACCCACGAAAAACCCTTCTATGAGCCATGAACTTCCTTTTGCGAGCCATGAACTTTGTTTTCACGACTTTGCCCCTTTTGCGATTCTTATGCAAACTATGCATCTGCAACTCACGAACCTTCATGACTGACGTACATCCTTTCCGTGACTGCAAACCCTTGCAATGCAAAATGCGTCGCTTCGTGCCTTCCTTCGTGACTGCAACAAGTTTGTCACAACCTTGTGTTTCTTCAATCCTCAAAACGCGACTGCCTGCAACTGCAACTTGCGATTTCTCTTCCTCCCCCTGTTTGTACCCTAACCCCAGGGTTTCCTCGAACAACGAATCACTCGTACCCTCTGCTAGCTTCCTCCGGTGGTGGCTCTGATACCACTGTTAGCAAATGAAGAGAGATATGTGAAAGCACTTGATGTTTTGAGATCAGTGCATCTATCTTATTTATGCAGTCCAAAATTGGTTACAGCAGTTATGGTTATGGAATTTACAAAGGTTATCAGTTAGACTTAACTAATAAGCAGTTCAGCCTTTACATTATTTAACAAGCCTCTGATGGAGTGTCATGACTATTCAAGGAATCTTTGTCAGACGGAAGCGGAAAGTAAAAATTCCAAGGACCATTTTAATCTCTTTATATAAAACTAACACTGCTCCATATTGTGTCAAGAATCAAGATACATTTCTATACAGTCACAACAAGGAGCAAACACATTCCATAAAAGTTAGATCAGCTTGGACGATATAATAAATACCTAAGAAGGCCTTGAGTGGGCCTGTGAGTCAGATCATCAGGACTGCTTTTTGAAATTTTATTTTGATAACCCTGTGACAATTGAATGGGATTTCATTCTGAATATGCTGGATTGGTTGGGCTTTGGCTCCTTCCACAGATTGATGGAGTCTTCGTTTTTGCAAACCTTTGCAAGGGTTAGTTTGAACAGAACTCTTTCAGAGCCTATTCTGTTATAGAAATCTATTAGCCAAGGCTGTCCTCTAGCACCCTTTCTCTTTGTAATTGCAGCAGATGATCTTGATTACTTGTTGGAGGTAGCTAGAGTGCAAGAGAAAATTAAAGGAATCTCCTTAACAGAGGGTAGCCATCTAAATGTTTATTTTGCTGATGATTCAGCCCTCGTGCCTGAACTGACCCAGCATGTTGTGGAGGACACCACTCTTTGCTTAGACAGTTTTGCAGAAGATGCTGGTCCAGCAGAAAGTGAGAAAAAACACAGGTTTTTCTTATTCGTCAAGAAAAGGCCATCAATTGGCTGAATAAAGAATGGAAGCTCATAAAACCAAGGAAAATCATACTTTTGGGATTCATCTTTCTGTTACTGATCAATGAAGATAGAAAATGGCTAAGTTAGAAGAAAATTCAAATTCAAGTCCTCCCCCTTACCAAGGTCACAATTGTTGACAAATTTATTTCAGCAGGACACATCCACTATTCTTCTTGTTTGTTCCCCTCTTAGGTGGCCTATTAAAGTTTGGAGAAGGTGCTTGTTGTCTGGTTCAAAATCCCGTCCTAAGACACTTATGAGATTAAGTGTTCAAGATGAATTTTGGGACAATAAGGGACTTTCATCCTCCATTTTAGGATTGAAGCTAGTTCAATCCAAAGCATGATTGCAGGTATTGGGCTACAGGATATAACCTGCTTGAAGTAAGTCTCTGGGAGATGCAGTGTTATCACCGGGGGATCTGTACCAGTTTGAGATAGTGATTACAACCCTTACCTTGAATCAATTTCAATCACGAGCACTGTTGGGTTTCACTTTACCAATTTCTAAAAGAAGGGGATGGACTCGTTTAGATCCATATAATAAACATGAAAAGGGAAGCAGCGTAAGGCAGAAAATGATGTTTCCAGGCTCTAAAGGGCACTAATGCTTCCAAAATCGAGTTGTGTGCCCAGCCACAATTAGACCACTGTGTGCCGAGTTTCACCAAGGGCTCGAACTCATCATCACATGGGGCAAGAGTCTAAGGACAACAAAAGGAAATGCTTAATTCACGAATTCTCCACTAAAAGTAAACACAGGGAAGGGCATGTAGTAAGTTACACACAGGGTCTTTGAATATCATCTGTAACTTTAAGTACACAGATTACAAGTGTTGCAAAGAAAATGAGTTAAAATAGCAAGGCACATTTCAACTGCTGCATTCATTTTTAACAACCAAGCACACAATCAATTCTTTAGCATCAACATTCCTTTAAAAGCTGAAAACGATGGACTACATTCATAGATAAACAAAACTTAGTCTAACAGAAAACATGAAATTTGCATTCAATTTTAACAGAGTTTCTTTACCTACAAAATGTCGACCATTACAATGGATTGCAGTTTATAATATATAGAGGATGGGGCTCGCCTCCATGTAGCATGAGATTCCCATCCTTGGCCATGATGGCCTCTCAAAGTTGTTACAACTGCCAAGATTCAAAACAAACAAAATATTCTCAACTTCACACAAAAGATGTCCAGGGGGGCCCACTCAGCTGATGTGATAATGAGCTGGAGCAGAACTGTCTCCCAACTGCTTAGGCTGCGTGTCTTTGGCAGGAAATCCACGCAGTTGCCACTAGATCAAACTCCCTGTCTAGCTTGGCCAAGGTCATGGGAGGCTCACGGAAGATTAGGTCTGATTGGGTTAGAAGCCTTTGATGCACCTGGAGTGGGGCCTCAAGAGAAACTTTCACTTCCGACACCTCGCTGATACTAGCCGTGGATTGGGTCGAGAGCTCCAAAATTGCCTTGGCCCCAACCTTATTGACCTTGGCCACCCTCCTCCTCATGCCCTGGTCAAAGTGACCTAGGTGGACCTCGAACTTACCTCTGTCAAGCAATATGCCATCCGGATGGAATAACTTTGTGATGTTGACTTCCTTGAAGTAATTCAACATCTTTTCCCTACCTTCTTCCAGAGGTTCCATAACAGTCTGCACCACCGCCAAGAATTCCTCAATTGAAGCTCTCATGCTTTCGGCATAGGTCGGTACAGGTTGAGGTCAGCGAGATGCATGAGTATCAATGTTAGGAACATGTCTTTATTAATAACCACATCAAGCCTCTTACACATGTCTACGCGAGCGATCCTCTCCAAATACACCTAGGCTCGTTGGAGGTGCTCCTTGATCGTAGCCAAGGTCATGACTACTTCCTCTAAAGCCATGAAGAGTTGTAAGAGAGCCTCTTTGACCCGACCACTCATTTCTATAGGGAAGGTGCTCTTCACCTGCACCTCGAGCACCCAGACCTACTCCATGTCTTCCATAAGCTTTCTAGACATGTCGTGAGTGGCCCGGAACACGGACACTGGATCCTCAGCAACCCTCTCCTCCCCACTGGATTTTCTCACTTTTGTGAGAGAGAAAAGGTTGTGCTTAGTCTGCCAGACCATTAGGTCTCCTCAAATAAATCTATGAGTGAGGATCCTCCTCATGTTTCTCGAGTCCCTGTCAAACTCCCACTGAACTTCCGGATCACCTTGCAAAATCATCTCGAGCTCCTGCAATCCTATGGCAACTCCTAGGGTAGAAGGGGGTGTAGGCAAGATGGTAGAGACAGCGGTGGAAGGTGGAGGCATGGGAGGAGAAACGGATGAAGCAGAGGGAAGGAAGAGAGCAATGGAGGAGTTGGAGGCAAGGGAGTGAAAGGGGGAAGAACAAACGAGGAAGCCCATGGGAACATCTAAGCATGCCACTGGATTTGGGTCAAATTTCCCTGTGGGCTCATGGCGCCTAGGAGAGGTGTGTTCAGAAGGAAAAAGGAAATCGATTGGTTAAAGCCAAATCCTTGGGCACCACCCAGGGCAATGGAAAAGGGAGGCATGGGAGGCACACGAGGAACAAGGGGTTGAGGAGCAGGAGTTTACCTTTTGCTTCTTCTTGGGCCTCTTGCCCGAATCAGCTTGCACCGCGGTAGTAGGAGTGATGGTCGCAGTGGTGGTTGGGGCCAACTAGAGAGCCTACAGAGTGACTACAGGGGTTGCTAAAGTGGTTAAAGCTGATGGAATTGTGCACACAGGTGCACTTGTCGTTGGGGGCGCCATCAAAGCTGTTGAAGTGGGATCACCAAGAGGCCGTTGAACTTTTAGAAGGACCAATGGAGGTGCGGAAGGCCAGGCAGTTGTAGCTTTTGAAGGCCCAAGGTGAGCAGTAGGGATCCCTACTGATGGAATGGGCTCAGTGGATGGAAACTAGGATGTGAGGATGTTGTACATGGTTGGAGCCAAAGGTACCTGAGGGAATTGTGGGGGTGTCAGAATGGAAATAAGGGGAGGCACAACCTGAGTGGGCATGTTAGGGAAAGGGAAACCTAGGGGTGTTCCACTAGGTTGATGAGGGATGGTGGAAGGTGCAGAAGGGATATGCACAGATACCTGTTGTTGGTCACGTTTTTGGGCTCAACTCTGGGTTGTCGATGTCAACCCGTAACACCTGTGCAACGTGCAATCAAGCTGGCTGAGCTACAAGAGGTGGTGGGGCCAGAGCAAAGACCCAAGGAGGTGAGACTCGCAGAGGAGAGGGAGTCGGGACCCCCTTGGAGGATCTTCCTTGAAATCCCGGGTGCCATTGCAAGGCTACTCTGAGCAGATGGTTTGCTTTGTCCCTGTTTTCCCTTTGTATTCTTGGCCTCAATTCTAGCCAACACCTCTTTGTAATCTACAAGGTTGAGGTGGATCTCGTCCTCATCGTTGGGCTCATGGCCCATAATTGATATTGAGCCGAGATTGATACTTTGCCACATGGGCCCTGGGGACGTCATGCAGGTCCCATTCTCTATGCTCCGCTCTACCCAAGGCATAAGAGCCCCTACTAACTACCATGTTCTACAACGGAGGCAAACTTTTGTCTATGCAGTGGCAAATGGCGATAGGGGAGGGGAGGCAAGCCCTCTATTAGTGGTTGAGGCAATGGCCGAAGATGCCTTTTATCAGGGGATAGACAATCTCCTGCTCGGTTAACCAGTCTAGAACCTAGTAGGGCAAGTGGAGGGGGGCCTTTCAAATCCCTGCCACTCGGATGATGGTGTCATCACTATGGTACCAGTAGTCGCCAATGTGTTGGAATAATTGTCAATGATGTCAAAGGAATTGTAACGGGTATGAAAGAAAATGTCAAACGAAATTGTTGTCGAAAGTGAACAGAATTATTGTCGGAAGTGAATGGAAGTGTTGCTGGAAGTGAACGGAAGTGTTGCCGGAAGTGAACAGAAATATCGACGGAAGTGAACGGAATTGTTGCCAGAAGAACGGAAATGTCGACGGAAGTGAATGGAATTGTCGACCTTGGTCGACCTATTGGGAGTTGTGACCGTTCGAATGGACCTTTTCACTTGAAGAGGCATGACCTTTATTTGTCGCTTTTCGTGGGTTATAAATAAGTGCATAACGAATGGCAAAAGTGTAGATTCAAAAGTGGAAGATATAAAAAAGAAGAGCAGAATTTTTAAAGGCAAATTTTTGTGAGAATATTAAAAGGACAAAACCAGCAAGTATAAGGAAGAGTATAGCAGCGAAAACACTCAAGTGTAGATCGAATCGAAAAGAGATAAAACAAGTGTTCTATCATCCGTTGTTTTGACAACAAATTTGAGATAGAAGAGTGATTTTTTCTGAGAAGGTTGGTGCCTTCGTTTTGAAGAGATTGGTATCTCTTGCTGAGTTGGTGCTCAGTGAAAGGGGTTGGTGCTCCTGTACATTGGTGCCTACAAAATTGTTTTTTGGGGTAGGTGCTCCAGTAGGTTGGTGCCTACGAATATTTACATTAAGAGAATTTCTCCGTGGTTTTCTCCCGAAAGGGTTTCCATGCAAATCTATGTCTATTTGCATTGTGTGATTTTGCATTGTATTCTTTGATTGCTTTGAATATATTAATTGCAGAGTAACTTGAGGTTTTGGATTTAAGATTAATAGTCGAAAGCGAAAAAAATATCTTATACTGATTCACCCCCCTCTCAATATAAGCTTGTGCTTAACACAATGGAGGCAAAAGACTCCCTGATTTCATTGGAGAATTGGGGCATGGCCAGCTCACTGATAACCATATAAACCACTAGGTAGAATGACTCGCAAATTTTTCGAATGTGATTCAGGGAATGGTGGCCATATATGTAAAATACTACATGGACACAACGTCCCTGGAAGTCCAAGGTGGAAAAGAAGAGGACTTGAACACGATATTAGCGCAAACGACGTCCACAAAATAGCTCATCATATAGAAATCATCATCGTTCCACGCCTCCATGACACGGTGCACCAATCGGAAGTTGATGACGCTCCCGAGGTCAAGGATATGCTCGCCCTTGAGGATGATGGCAAGCAGGGGCACCTAGACAAGATCAATGTGCAAACAATCACTTGCCCCAAATAATTGATCAAGCAGGATCATCCCTACACGAACTCCCTCCTTGAAGGTGCAGACCATGTAGGAATCAATGTCTTCTTTGTTAACTCACTTGGCATTGGGGTTCTCCACCCAATCCTTCAAAACCTCATAAATCTGATAGGTGTTAGCCCATGCATCCACCATCATAGAGTCATAGACGACTATGTACTCTAGGAGGTTGTAGTAGGCTTTAAACGTAGCTCCCGAGATGTTTGCAATCTTGTGCCTGAAGCCTACTGAGTATACCACATCATGGGCACCATCCTACACTCTTGGATTTGAGGAGCATATTGCCTAAGAGGTCAACGTAGGGGAAAGCTCTGGTTTGGTTGCAGCTTTGTGCAACCCACATCTTTCATATGCCCTGAGGGCATCTTGGAATTTGGCCTCGTCTTTGTCGTCACTGGAGGTAGACTTGGCATAGCTTCAATCACTTTGAATATTTCATTATAATGATTGAAGCAGGTTAAGTTCTCAAGGAACGTGGTGTCTCTATATTCGAGCTCATCCTTGGGGTTAGAGGATGAAGCAGCTATGGCGGAAAAGGAAAATCTTGGAAGCAGCGAACTCTGAGCAAGGAGGGCACGGAAGGCACAGGAATGAGTTGAAAGCAAGGAGGCAAACTCTGGGCAATTGATAGTGAATAATGGTAAATCAACTTGACTCAGGCCACACATATCTCTTGCATTGATGGCGTTTGGTGGCTCACCCAACGTGAATTCAAATTTGAGTTGGTGGCAGGGTCCACCTATTCATTTCTAGATCTGGAATTAACTCGGAAAATTCTAATCTGCGCCGCCTACTAGATTTGGTGACCGCAATGAAACGTTCTAAATCGTCCAATCGGGGCCCAGTAAAGGATTTGTGATATTATTCCATCAAGGGCCATTTTCCAGCAATGGCAACACCTTGACCCCTTCAAACTTTGTGTGGCCCTTGACATCTTATTCCATCATCAAATCCAAGCAGGCCACCATATATAGGATATCAAGGGCCCCTTCAAACCTTGTGACATTATGAAAATGCAAAGGATTTCACAAATTCAAGTTCAAAACCACTTAAAGAGTGTGGGTTGCTTGGCAAATGATGATTGATTCTCTGCAATGGCAATTTTAGGGGCCACGAGATGATTGGGCCCTTGCGTCCTATTTCAATGTTTCATTCTCCAAACAAGCAACTTGGGCTATTGCTAAGATGTTAGGACCCCTTCATCATAACTCTTCTAGTTTGTATTAGGTATTGTTAGTAAAAGCTCGAACACATAAGCTTTGTAAGTTGACCCATTTGTTATTTGTAATTATCCCACATGTATGGGAGGTAGTAGTTATCTTAAGTAGAATAGCTTAAATAGAGGGCTCGTGTAAGAGAAAAGATCATCTATTGAATATTTTGTATTGCTCTATGCTTAAAGGAAGTTGTCCCCCCAAAGCGGCCTACGATACTTTGTAGTGAGATTCTATCATTTTCTATATGATATTATTATTCTCTTTCCATTCGGTGCATATTGGTTGTATTTTTGTTATTATATAAATTTGTCTGCAAGTAGGTTCCTAACATCTGGTATCAAAACTTTTTTCAATGTCATTTTCCGCAACAATTTTCAATGGTGTAGGGCTATCTATTTTTGTCCACCGTATGCTCTCACCTCACCCAATCGAGATCTTGGTGATCAGAAAGTGGTAATAGGGTGGCGGCACTAAGCTTCTACCCCAATTTTTCTCTCCTCTCCTTTTCTTAGGTTATAAACTATGCTCCAATAGTTCTATATCCAAAAAAAACTATCATTTCAAGCTAAGTGATTATCAATTTTCTCTAATTCCATGGAGTGAGGTTATACCCCAATATGCAAGCCATTAGACAGCATTGTATGCAGACTTGTGATTCCACATGCCTTTGGGTATATAAGAAGACCCCATAGTTGTTTTCATAGCCTAGCCATAGAAAGCCTTCGGCATTTGTTTATGTGATGCACTGGTAAGTGGTTAGCCCCAAGAAGTAACTTGCACGGTACCTCGGAGACAGTATAGTGGGCTACTGAATGGTTATTCGCTATAATTAGCACTCTGAAATATTGAGCCGACACTATTTTACAATTGAGATTAGTATATTTGCAAACTCTTACCAAACATACCCTGTAGTATCCTTCCCTATAACCTTTGAATTCCTATGGTCACAAATCTAATTATGAATTCTTAAAAATTGCAATAACAACCAACAATCAAAAAAAGAATATCATATTATGTCAGTTGACAGAAACATAGTAACTGTAGCCACCAAAAGGGATAGAATGTTTCAAAACAGTTACCTGTACTCATAGTAGCTAGAAGAGTCAAAATGTTTCAGAACAATTACCTGAACTCATTGAAGTAGCCAACCATTAGAAAAACCAAGATTGCAAAAAAAACAAATTGCTCATAGAATGAATACACCATTGTGATTTTTGTCGAGACAATCATTTTAATAGGTATTTTAATTTTTCAAAAAAACATTTCCATACAATTATTTAACATGTAGCCCCAAAAACAATTTTTTTTCCACCCTAGTGAAACTTATACCATTGTGATCATCTTGTCGAGACAATCATTTTAACATATAACTTCAATTAGCATTTTTTGGCACTCCCAGAGTCCTCTAGTCAATGGTTGTCACCCGTGCAAGAAGCCAAGCCATGGCATAGAACATTGAGGAACTCCGCACTGAATTCCAATCTTAGCTCAACTTCTGACTCACTGAATTAAACAAGCAACTACACAACATCAATGCACAAAATACCATGTTCCTCGACAAACTTAATGTGACCGGCGTTTTGAAGGTAGATTTCTATCCCAAACCACACCACATGGCCTTAAATTGGACTTTCCAAATTTTGATGGTATAGAAGCAACCAGTGGGATTTACCATGCCGAACAGTATTTCATCTTGCACAATACATTAGAGGCAGACAAGGTACCCATCACATCATTTCACTGAAAGAAGTTGTCCAAAGGTACCAATGGTATCAAATATCTCATACAAAACCTACTTGGAATGATTTTGTCAAGTTTTTTTTGGTTCACTTTGGTCCTAGTGCTTATGATGATATCACCGGAACCCTGACCAAACTACGGCAAAATAGAACGGATTGCGAGTATCAAGCTGAGTTTGAAAAGTTGGCCATCCACACTGAAAGGTTAAATGATGAATTTTTCAAGAGTTGTTTCATCAATGGTCTCAACAATATAATTCGCGTGGAGGTCAAGATGTTTAAACCGGAGAACATGATGGAAGCATTAGGATTGGCGAAGCTTACAAAAGATAAGATCACCTCCCAACGTCGATCTTCCAATTTTGGTTCTTTCAAGACATCTACAACACCACGCCCAATCACAAACTCTCCTCCAAAAGTCACCCCCATTAAATACCTTACGAAGGTAGAAATGTGCGCTCATCGCAAAAAAGGGCTATGTTACAATTGTGATGAAAATTTCACCTGAGGACGCAAATGCATTGAACAGGAGTTTTATTTGTTGGATGTCAAGTCACCACCAGACGCTAATAAATGGGAAGACGCTCAAGATTTCCACGATGAAGATACTGAAGTTGAAAAAGGTAACACCACGGAGTCACACCTCAAAATTTTGGCACATGCCTTGGCTAGGATAACCACTCCTCAAACTATGAGAGTTAAGGGGTATTTAAAGAAACACCCCCTCACTATTCTCAATGACTAGCAATATACAACTTCATTGATCCTAGGCTAGCCAAACAGATTGATTGCTATGTATATCCTTGTTCAAGTTTTAAAGTCATGATTGCCAATGGAGGAACCTTACTTTGTAAGGGCAAATGCCTATAAGGGACTATAATTTGAAATTAGACATGTTTGTTCTACCTCTAGGAGGTTGCGACATAGTTTTAGGAGCACAATGGCTTCAAACACTAGGCCCTATCCTATGGGACTTTTCACAGCTATGGATGCAATTCATTGATAAGGACTAGCAACACACATTAAGAGGCCTCACACCAAGGTCTACAAGTATCATTACCTCTCACTACATGGAGAAGTTGCTAAAAAAAGGATCTTACGAGACTGTTTCCCAACTTTGCACCATCCAGTCAATGACTTTCGATTTCAACTTACAAGAACTCTTGTCAAACCCTCTAATTGCTTTTTAGGAACCTAAAGGGAAGGGTTAACCCCACAGTGGCCTGAAGATCATGCAATTCAGCAGATTCTAGTAGTGTACCTCCAAACATTTGCCCTTACCAGTATCTGTTTCTACATAAGAATGAAATTTAAAAAATGGTGCAAGAATTGTTGCAAGATGGAGTCATCCGGCCCAGCATGAGTCCTTACTCTTCTCTTATAATGTTGGTACGGAAAAAAAATGGGTCTTGGTGCCTCTGTATTGACTTTTGCGCACTCAACAAACTCACTATTAATGACAAGTTTCTCATTCCAGCGATTGATGAGCTGCAAAAAAATTTGCATGGAGCTCACCTCTTCTCAAAGCTCGACTTGTGATCATGGTATCACTAGATCCACATCAAGGAAGATGATATTCCAAGGTCAGCCTTTCGAACTCATGATAGCCACTATGAGTCACTCGTCATGCCCTTTGGCCTTACCAATGCTCCATCAATCTTTTAGAGCTTAACGAACAATATCTTCCAGCCATTTCAACACATTTTGGTATTCTTTGATGAAATCCTCATCTATAGTCATATCTGGGAGGAGCATCTAATACATTTGGACCACACCTTTCAACTCCTCTTTGATAACCACTTATGTGACAAATGGTCCAAATGTGCTTTTGGCTAAAATTAAATTGAGTATCTTGGACACATCATCTCTAAGGAAGGTGTTAAAGTGGATCCTCAAAAAAATTGTGGCTATGAAAAATTGCCCTAAACCCAAATCACTAAAGAGCCTTCGCAGGTTTTTGGCCCTGACTGTCAAGGACTATGGGAAAATTGCCTCTCCATTAACGGTCATGTTAAAAAAAGATGTCTCCCAGTGGTCTGAAGTAACAGAAAAAGCCTTTGAATTGCTCAAGCATGCAATGTGCACTACACCTTTTCTAGCTATGGTTGACTTGTCCAAACCATTTGTCATCGAAAGTGATGCCTCAGGGAGTGGCATTGGAGCTATTCTAGTGTAGGAGGGAAAATCTTTGCTCATTCCACATATGAGAAAAGATGTTAGTTATACTTCATGTCATCAACAAGTGGCACCCATACCTAGTCGAGAGGCACTTATGCATCAAAACTGATCATCATAGCCTCGAGTACTTCTTAGAGCAAAGAGTCTCTTCCCCTGAACAACATGAGTGGGTAACCAAATTAATGGGTTGTGACTATGAAATTACCTACAAGAAGGGTAAAAACAATGTTGTCGCAGACGCATTGTCTCGCAAGTATGAAGAACAAACAACCTTGTGCACACTATCCTTCCCCAAGATAGATTGGGTGCATCAAGAACAACAAGAATGGTCCCATGACACCTTGATTTGGCAACTCATTCAAGGAGTGACCACTAACCCTGTCTCTCGACCGAATTACTCTTGGGATGGTCACTATTTAAGTTACAAAGGACGTATGGTACTCACACCAAAATCAGCACTAAAACAAACAATTTATTAGAGTTGCATGCCTCTCCATCTGTCCACTCAGATTTTTTTTAAACCTATGAAAGGATCCACCGGAATTTTTTCGAGAAGGTGTTAAACACGACATCAAATAGTTTGTGGCTGAATGTGAAACATGTAAATGTAACAAAGGGGAAATTGTCGCCAACCCAAGCATGCTCCAACCCTTGCCTATCCCAATCTGGGTATGGTTGGAAATTTCCATGGACTTTGTTGAGGGACTACCCAAGTCAAGCAAAAAATCAATGATTCTCATGGTGATGGATCGGCTCTCCAAGTATGCCCATTTTTGCACCCTCAACCATCCTTTTACTACCTCCACTGTTGCTCAAACCTTTCTTGACCAGATCTACCGCCTCCATGGGCTAAATGCCTCAATTAGATGTGACTGTGATTCCACTTTTACTAGTCCCTTCACGAGGGAGCTTATCCACCACTTAGGCACCCAGCTTAAAATGAGTTATGCCTACCATCCGCAAAATGACGATTAAACGAAAATTGTCAACAAAAGTTTGGTGACCTATCTGCGTTGTTTTGCCTCTAATCAACAGACTCACAGGGTCAAATAGTTACCACTCGTTGAATGGTGATACAACTCTACATACCACACAACCACAAAGTTGACTCCATATAAGGCCATTTAAGGTCAGCCACTACCTTCTCTTCAGAGATACCTTCCATGTAGCTCCATAGTAGAGGTAGTTGATGCCACACTTCGCACACAAGCAATTATCCTACAAACTCTCAAAGATAACCTCCATTTGGAACAAAACTGCATGAAGCAACAAGTCGATCAACAATGCTTAGAACATGCTTTCGATGTTGGTGGCTTGGTTTTTCTCTAGCTCCAACCTTATAAACAATCCTCTTTGAAGTTGGAGGATCATCAAAAACTTGCACCAAAGTTTTATGGTCCTTATAAAGTGATTTCTAAGTTTGGTCCCATAGCATACAAGTTGGAGCTTCCCTCCTCCAAGATCCATCCAATTTCCCACGTATCATGTTTGAGGGAAGTCATTGGTCAGCATGTTCGGGCCCAAACGACGCTCCCAAAGCTTGACACTGAAGGCTCTATCCTCTTCGAACCTAAGTCCATCCTCAACGAACACTCTCGCCAGCTCCGCAATCATACTATGACCGAGATTTTGATATGGTGGGGTGGCATGCAATCGGAAAACCAAGCTTTGAGACCTATCCATGGGAACCCCTACTCCATTACAGCAACAGTTTCCTCATCTCAACCTTTGAATACAAAGCCTTTTTTTAAGCACGAGGGCATGTTAAGACCCCTTCGTCCTAACTCTTCTAGTTTGTATTAGATATTATTAATAAAAGCTCGGACGCATATGCTTTGTAAGTCGTCCCATTTGCTATTTGTAATTATCCCACATATATGGGAGGTAGTAATTGTCTTGAGTAGAATAGCTTAAATAGAGGGCTTGTGTAAGAGGAAAGATCATCTAATGAATATTTTGTATTGAGTTGTGCTCAAAGAAGGTTGCCCCCTCGAAAAGACCCACAATACTTTGTAGTGAGATTCTATCATTTTCAATGCAGTATCGTTATTCTCTTTCTATTTAGTGCATATAGGTATATTTTTGTCATATTAGTTTTTCTGCAAGCGGGTTCATAAGAAAAGGTTTACTGGTAAAATACTAGCTGAAAGGACTTTTGCATTGAGAAAATTGTGGAATCGTGAACGTCAGCAATGCCCCAATTGGTGTTATCTAATTCGACCGCACAAATGGAACAGAGAAAAAAACATTGGCCTATCAAGACCTTTACCGATGGTCCCTAAAAGTTTTTTTAAAATGCAACTTCAAGGGATAAAACATATTTACAGAAGACCGTTAGGTTAGCTCATGTGGTTGAGTGTTGAATGCTATATGTGGAAGGTATCAGGGTCCATTCCCCTGGGCTGGCCACCTCTATCGTGTTGGGCCTCACATGATGTCCTCGACGGGTCAGGCGGACGAGAAACGTAAATGCTGGCAGCTTTACCTCTGGTACCATAAATGGATGTGGGGAAGTATCACTTGGATATCTCCGTGGAATTAGTTCCAATGGGAAAAAACCATATTTACAGAGACTGGAAATGGAATTGTAGGAGAATCTTCTACAGCTATATGACATAGGATCTTTATGAATTAGTTAGGCACAAGGCTGATCATCCTTGAAGTACATTGGAAAAGAAGGTGCCAGTGTATTTGGAAAGTGCAATCAACAATGGGACTCTTGGTGGGACCTAAAAAAGACGTGAGCGTTGATACCAATAGACAAACCAGAATTTCAAGAGCTTTATAAGATAGTTCCTGAAAATTACCTTTTCAAATTGCAATTACTGAGTGCAGGCCCGTAAAGCCAAGATTGAAAGTGAAATGATAAAGGACTTGTATAATCGAGTGAGACATTATAATGCTATTTCCCCCTAATTGAACAAGTGTTGGCTGGTCAAGGCCCCTAAAGTGAGATGGAAGCGAAAACCTCCTTCAAACAAAAGGTGTCAAGATGGCTAGTAATGCATCAAGCTTTAGCTATCAAAGCACATTTGAGTAAGGTGGGCATTGCAGATGTTTTTTCCGTTGTGTTGGGGAAAGAGGAGACAATTGACTATATCTTCTAAATGTTTTGAACAGCTAGGGAGTTTTGGGGTTGGTCACAAGCTCAATTTCATATTATTTTAACTATCCCTCTCATGGCAAGGACCTCTTCTATGGGATTCTTTGATGGTTGAGGACGGCTGAAAGAGGCTACTGAATACAATTCGGTGGATGGCAATCAGTTTGAATTGAAGAACAAGAGCAAGGCTACTTTTCAGAAAGATACTACCACACTTGGTTTTGGGAAGTTAAGACTTTTTCGATAAGATTTGGCTTTGATTGTGCAAGCTAAAGCTAAGCTTGAGAGGTTTCAGAAAAATGTGAATTCTTTGCCTATTGAGGTGCATGCCCATGCAGGGAGAGATTTTCCTTGTCATCATAATGCTCAACTAATGTAAATCATTTGTTCTCAAGAATAATAGAAGATGCATTTCCTCAAAAAAAAATGTTTTGGTGTGAGTAATGCTCCACCAAGGACCGGCGCTCAAGACAAGGCTCAAAAAAGTTGGTATTACAGATTTTCCTTGTAGTTTATGGGGTAGAGAGGAAAAGGTTGCGCATATCTTTTAGCAATGTCTATTTACTAAGACTTTTTGGCATGGCTTCAAGCATGAATTTAGTCATCTATTCATTGCCCCTTTGTCTTAAAGAGGTTTGTCTTAGGCCTAGAAATGGGCCTCTACATATAACAAGCTAAATATGCAAAATGTAGAAGACCATTCCAGATAACAAATAAGAATGTTGGTCCACAAAACGGTCCAGGGCTATAGACAAGGATCACATGCAAGTGTGCAAAGGAGGTTGGAATAGATCTAAGGAAGGGGACCTACACATAATATCTATTTAGGGAAAGCGGAGAGAGGACCTTACTAGATCCAAGGTGTCATTAGACAGTCAAGCAAGAGCTATGTAATTAGTTCAAGGACCATAGTAAAGGCAAAGGCCAAAACAACAATAGCATGAAGATAGTAAACAAGCATAATTTTAAAAAAAGCAAGAAATCGCCAAAAACTTGAAAAAATGCAGGTTTTGGGGCAAGGTGAGAAACTCACAGCAAACTCGCATCGTTAATTTCTCCAAAAACTTGTGAGTCGGCAAAGTTTTTTTTTTCAATTTAGTTTTACTTTTTTGGCCTAAAACTAATAGAAAATATACCTATGCATCCTCTAACTTCATTTTTTATGTTTGTTAACAGTATTTTCATATTATTCAAGTTTATTTTATGAACTTATATTTTTTAAATTTGCGGAGTTTTTTGTTGAGTCGCGAGTCCAAGTCAAACTTTTGGGCTACCGAGTTTTTGCCAAACCCAAGTTTTTGAACTATGACAATAAGCATGTACTACACTATAAAATCTGTGTTGTTTGGAAATGGAAACGTTTCCAAAACGCGGAAACGCGGATTTTCAAAAACCCTTGATTTGGAAACATCTGTACAATATCTATATATATATATATATATATAAACAATGCCTAATACTCATTTTTAGTCTATAAAAGATAAAATACTTAAAAATATCTAGTATTCATTCATTCATTACTTCAAAGACAAAATGTACATTCAAATCTAGAATAAATCATCTAGATTGCCCTCAAAATCATGAATGTGACTCCCACTATTTTTCAACTTTATCATTTACTGACGCTTTCTCTCATTGGGGCTCGTCGGTGCATTGAATCTCCCTAAGTGCATGCCTTAAGGGGTGAACAGGGAATGGGGTGGGATCGGATTGTGGCACTTTGCGAGATGTGTTCTCATACTATTCTATCATACCTACATCGCTTCATGCAACCTTCATACCTCCTATGATGTCTCCCTGAAATATGGCCATGTCTGAAACCCTGGAATCTAACTAAGTCTGAAATATGATAGGATCCTCCAAAACCTAGAATTTGCATTATAGCGCCTAGAGGTCCAAAACCACTCTCAAACATCCTAAAACTATATATATACAAACCACCATCCCCAAAATCCGGCAAAAAATTTGCTGTACTGGAAACACTTTCCCCAGCACCAGAAACTTAGACAAACATAACTTCATGTGAAGCTGCATCCACTATATGGCCAGATGCATTATTTGTTCTCGTTATCTTACTTATACAATCCATGCACATAATTGGCAAGTCCCAAAATGACTATATTAGTAAGCACCTACAAGTAATTCATAATATCAGAAAATGGTATATGCAATCATCAACTAAGAACTGCAGAAAGACACCTGAAGGTAATTTAGCAGATTTCACTTCACTGCTTTCTTTTCCATGATTTTAAGATAAAGACAGTATCCCCATCTCAGAATTGCACTCATTTTCCATGTTTTGCAAAAAGTGTCACAATCTCATTGCAGAAGAAAAAATAGACAGTTTTAGGATGCTCATTTAAAAAAACAGTATCCTCGTCTAAGCTTTGCACTGGTTCCATCTTTTGTAAAGCACATCATAACCTCAATGCAGAAGCAAAAAATAGCCAGCACACTCTCTAGAGACTAGAAGTCAGCGATCCAGTTCCTTCTAAAGACTAGAAGTCAGCAATCCAGTTAATGCTTCAAGTTTTACTCAAACCAGAACTCTGTCATTGCTCCCCATGGTGAGAAAGACAAAATGCAATCATATAAACAAGGCATTGCTTATCAAAATTGCAAACTGATAAGGAACTGGGTTTTTCTAGTCAGTTTTATGTAACGATTTTAATGTTTCCTTAGAATCAAATATGCAGCATGAATAACCTCCCATTGAGAGTCAACCTTAACAGAAGAAAAACAGGAGAAAAAATGGCAGATAAACCATTTGCATAGCACTCACACACCTGTAAAAGGCCCTTTCCAGTAGTGATCTCCACTGTAATAGCGGCTGCAAAACTAAGCATTGCAATTCGACCCAACCATACATTCAAGCTGTTCCCCTCCTCAGTACTTTGTTCACATCGCACAACCGAAACTCTTGTATGCTTCCATGCCCTTGGGTGTGAAGCTCGCAATTTCACTGCAGATTGAACAATGTCAGTCCCTTATTTCTGTGTGTGTGGGGGGGAGTGGAAGGTGAATGGTGCTATAGGATAAGTGTTTTGCTTCAAAATGACAAAATGTAAATTCAATGGACGTGTAACAACAGGATATTGAACTGCTTTAGTGGCATACGTACATGAAGTCAAATTAAAGGAAGGAAACAGAAGCACAAACACAAATTCAAATTGCAGCAGGAAATTGTTATGATCCTAGAGTGAACTTAAAGGTGAAAACTTAAAACGTAAAAGTAAGGTTTTGATTTATGTGTATTATTCAAATATGTGAGTCATATCGAAAGAGTTGTAGTCCAATTGGTGCAGATGATGGTAAAATACATTGTCACATCATCCACCAAGGTACTAAGCCCAGGCAATATCAAAAAGGCATGAGACTGAGTTCGAGTCCGAGGCAAATTTGGTGGAATGGATATCCCTCAGTCCTTGGCACTAAGCAGAAGAAGATCAATTATCTGTGCACCTGATCCCTTTGGATGCTAAAAGACTCCGAAGGATTAAGATGTTTCCCCTTCAATCAAAGAAACAATTGAGAGTCATGGAACAAGGACATTCATGTGTCTTGAGAAAGTCATAGGATTTATACTAAACATTTTCATAGAGGTCATAAAAATGGAGTTACAAGGAATCTTATCACAGGAAGTTAAATTATTAAACGGGGAAGGTACAGAGCACCTTAGGTGTCATAGAGTGCTACACATCATCTTTGGCATTATAGGGAGTTGTAACGCATCTTAGGTGTCACAAGGATTTACAGAAAAATTTATCATAATGTTTACACGAATATCCTACATTAACAACATAAGTTCTACAAATATTTTAAGCCTTAAAGGAAAACGGATTTCTTGGAAGTCTTGGATTGGTTGTATGTGGATAGTCTATGGCGAATAGGTCTTGGCCAAGCGTAGCAGCAGAGTTACTCTTCATACCTTTTCAAGAATGTTTATTTTTAATCTTATTTACTACCCATAAATGCTATTCGGGTTGGCTTCTTTTTGCAGGATTTTGTGTAAATTTCCTATCCGTCCAAATTCTATGAATCCTTTTTCAGAAAATTAAGATTTCAATATTAAAATAATAAATATTTTCAGAATTTTGTTCAGATTTCAAATTAAGTCAAAAAGTAAATAACAAAAGTATTAGATAGTTATTTCAGTATAGACATAACAATATTACAACATATTTCAGATTTGTCGAACTTAAAGTGGTAGTTTTTTGTATAACACATTTCCAGCCAGTTTGCGGATTTGCTTGATGTTGGCATCAGAGCACATTTCTGGCCTCATGGGTGGACACTTATGTAGAGGAAATTCGAAAGGGCATTGCACAAGTGACAAGCCATTTCATCAGTGATCAAAATTGACCCCATCCCAGGGCGTCCAAGGGTTCAAACATATCAGAGAAGTTTAATTCAAAAACAGGCCATCAAAAAAAAATTAAAGTTTATAAAATACTCGACAACGCAGAAGAATAAATGAATATTAAAAATGACAAAATAAGGGCTATATTAAAAAATGCCCATCAACGCCACATCACTGTTAGTGCATGGTAAGAATCCCGAAAAATGCAAGTGTTTGATACAATTGGCCATCAAGCGATTGTTCACCCATTATAAAGGTCTCGCAATTAAAGATGAGATGGAAGAGCATCTGATTTTTACAGAACACCTAACCACAAAGGAGCATTCAAAGTGAGCGGCAGCCAACAAGCATGGACAACCAATACCTCATTGATTGAGCTGTCAACAGAGGTCATTCCCAGCTAATTGATGCAAATAGAGCGCAAGAAGGAACAATCCAGAAAGAACACAATCCATTCCGCTTGGAAATCTATAGAATCAGCTAAGAGTAGACGAGGAGTTCAGCCCCAAGGGTCCACTTTGATTTCCAATAAAATAATAAAATAAAAAACACATGTCCCCCGAGGTGACTCCTTACCTTCATTCAAATTTCCCTTTCAAAAGTGATTATACGAAAGGAAATCACGGTTATTGCAAGAAATTAATAATAATCTGTAAATGAGACACAATACAGTCGTACGACTATGCCTTGCATTAATTTATCACCTAACACATAAACCCTAATTTTTTATTATCAAGGACGGGAAATTCTCATCAATTTGCTCATTGTTGTTATTGCACATATTCCAAAGTGAAAAAACTATAAGATTTGAACGATGGACTCATGAGTCACAAATCATGGCTTCTTTAAACCCTTTGCCGACTCTACAGGTAGGATACTGCATGAAAAAGCAGCATCGTTTTGAGGTAAGCAATGAGCACTATATTTGGTTTTTTTCTTTTGCCTTGTTTTGCAATTCCCCTGTTTCATAGAAGCTCAGGAAAAAAAGAAAAAAAAAATAGCAACATAATTATGAAATTATTGCTATAATTCATCTTTTCAGTTGTTTAAAGTGTCATACTTCAAGCTGAATTGAATCATGTAGTGTTTTCTTGTAGCCTCTTTCATGTGGTTGTAAGTTTAAGTATTTAAGATTTGCGCTTCTTTTATGTGGTTAATCCCTACACCCTTGCTCAGATCCATAAACTTTTTTTTGTATTGTCTTTGCATTCTCTACAATGAAGGATATAACTAGTTGCACCTTTTTTAGCACCTTGGAGTAAATTTGACATTATGTTGTATCAAATTTCAGAGGATTTTTCAATAGCCTTTTACAGCACTCATTTTATATTTGTATGGGCTGCCCCGATTTCATTACAAAATGTTTATATGTTGTGCTTTTACTCAAGACTTTTACCACATTTTTAAGACTCTAAAGATGCCTTTTCAATACAACCCTAAGTCATAAAGTATGTCTTTAGCTTGTACCATGGTAAATGTTCAAATAATTGGATTGAAATTTGTGGTTGCGAAATGACAATGGTCTGAAAATAATGTCTTCTTGCTCAAAGCTGCATTGTAATGTAGGCAGTTTCAACATATATGAGTTGTGTTTAGATATAAAGGTCTCTCCATGGAAATGTGGCTATCTGATTTTTTGAAACATTGTTATTCTATATGACTGACCTTGTCTTCTTTACATGAAAACTGTGCGAAAGGATCTCGAATGGAACTCTACATTCCTGTATCTTAGGTTGGAGAAGTAAACTTTTATCATTGTCATATCGCATTCCTATAGGGTTGGAAAGAAATGGAGATGAAATATTAGTGGTTTTGAGTGTATTCTATTGTTTTCTTCTTAACAAAAGTTTTTGATTGTCAATAAAATTGTTGAAATTGTGTTAGATCAGAAGGTATATAGAGGTCATAGTTTTTAACACAAGGTTTAAAAAACATGGGTTTTATCTATGAGGAGGATAAACCACTTCTTTTATTAATATAAAGGTCCTCAATGTCTTCAGTTTTTTGGATTAATATAAGATCAAATATTGTTTATCCTCACTTTTAATCCATTTTCCCTTGGCCTCTTATCACTGCTCCACCTGGGTTTGTATCTTAAATAACAACAAGCCATATGTAAAGAGAACATAGAAAGAGCCAGATTTGACACAAAACCTTAATTTTAATCACAGCTTTAAAAAATAGCTTCTTTGTTCTAATTTGTAGCCCTCATTTCTGTAAACAGATACTTCTACCTTTTCAACAATGATTAGAAAGTATGCAGAGCTGGGATAGTTTATGGTATGCAAATCACTAGTCTTGGATAGGTGAAAACACTTAAAAATATGCTTTCAAATGGCAGATTAGATATTTATGGTTGTTTTGATGGGAATCTGTAATTTTACTAACTTTGATATTTTATTTAGCATACTTTTTAGTGATATGTGTACTAGTCTACTCTTGGCAATCGAAGTGCAACTATTTCTTGCAACTTTTCTGCATGGAAAGGGTTGATGAATAAATACCCATCAACTTGAAATTAAGACCAGCCCTTCAAATTTGATCACTGTATTTCAAACTTTCCTTACACGGAAACACAAGTCAAATTTAAAGATTGCCACACGTCATACATGATGTGGGTACATCGCGAAGGGCAAAATTTTGTTGGATCTAGAAGAAATGGTAGATCGTTGACATTTATAAAAGCATTATTTTGGCAGCCAACTTGTTATGTTGGTAATTATTCTATTGTCGCCTTGGGTAGTGTATTTATGAATCTTAGCTATGAACGGTTGGGTCGACGGTTGTGTTTTAACCTACTCTCTTGTCTTATAAATAGCAAGTTGAATGACGAGATAAGGGTGCTATTGTGACAAGTCGTCCCTGTACCGAGCATTGTACTCTACAATACCCAATGCAAGAAAATCATTGTTCTTTCATGTTCTTATGTGCTATGTTAATGATATGCAGTTATGATTCTGCAAATAGTATTCTTTTGGTATTGTAGCTTTTTATAGCAAACATTTATGGCATCGTTGCCTTTGCAAAGTGGGGTCAAGCTGAAGTCAGGCAAAAGTGAAAGCCATTCAAAAATAACTATTGACAACAACAGATTACAAGATGGAAGCATAATGGAGTGAATGGCTCAACCAATCAGTAAAAGCAATCAAGACTAAGAAACAAAAAGAAGACCAACTCGCTAAATATTTCAAGTATCTTTCAAATCTTTTGATATGTAAGCACGTCAATGAAAAATCCAAGAACCACCACGTGCCTACAAATTCTATCTGGGGTAACTTGGAGGTGACAGAAGCAGTTGATCGATTGTTGGATAATTTGCCAAAAATACTTGCTAGGCATTATATTATCTTACAAGATCTTTCTACAAAACATGACCGTGAGGCAAAACGACAAATATTTTACGACAGTACGAGGAGAGGTGTTATCGAGAAGAAGATGAAAGATTTTAAGACTAACACTGAATAGGAACGAATTAATGCCATTGAGCCATAACAAAGGCAATAGAAGAAGATAATGTGGTTAGGGAGTGGACCAAGAAATCAAATGGTCTACTAGAATCTTGGAACAACTTGAGAAAATACAAAGGTTGTGACAGGGAACAACTTCCAAAAATCCCTTAAGACAAGTGCAGAGCACCAGTGAAACTCAACGCCAAAGTGATAGCTGAAGCGACAACCGAGGCCGAAATCGAGGAAGGGTTCAGCGAATATCGAAGAACCATGTGCCATTCACAAATGAGAAGTGGGTGGAGAGTGCAAGACAACTGCTTCTTTTAAAGGAAGTGTGGACCTTATTGAACAGATAGGTTTAGTGGGTACTACAAAAGAGTCCAAAAAGGAATCCAATGAAGATTCAACCAAGCCCCCTCGCTCAAAGGAAAGTCTTTATTCTGAGACAGAGTTTAGCAACTTCCTCGCAAAGTATAAGAGCTACTTATGAAAGAAATATTTGCAAAATTGAAGGTTTATTACTTGAAGAGGTCATACCAAGAACACATGGCAACCTATAGGACAAGTTGGAGTGAACAAAACAAGAGAGGAACCTAACGGTGGGAAAAGCCACTTATGGATCACTCAAGTTGAATGAAGGTTCAAGTATAATGGCATGTCCGACAATGCTAAGAGAGCAAAGAAACAACAAACCCAAACCTTCCTAAGGAGGAGGATCATATCAAAAGAGCCACATCAAAACCACAAAAGACCAACAACTAGTGGTCATAGTCACTAGGATGATGGATCGGAAACAGGAGGAATAAACACAAAAAATATATTCAAAATGTATGCAATTGTAATGTCCCCTTCCAGTTAGACATTTTATATATCAGCATGGTTAGCCTATCAATGGCCCTCGTATGCTAATAGGGCATGGATAGAGGGTCCTCTCGGTAGTTACCCAGGTGTTGGTTGGCTCATTGGATGATTGGATAATTATTTCTTTGGATATCTTGGATGTTGGATAACACATTGTGTTATATTTTTATATTTGCACTTTATGAATTATATTTTTATATTATAATAAAGTGTAAATATATTATAATATTATATTGTTTATTTGGAAGCTTCTAGAAGGGGCCAACCCTTGGGGAAAAAGAATAAATAGATGTTGTTGGCTTGCTTCTCATCCATCCAGTTGTTGACATATCCATTTGATGAGCATCTTGTGGAGCCAAGGGTTTCTGCAGAGTATTCGCATTTGTCTTTGGGAACAGAAACTCCCATTGATAGCATAACTGAGGAAGTGAAATACCTTATGAAGGGTTGCAATTGTTGAAAGTGGCAATTCAGTCATTTCACTTCGGCAAAATTAGTGGCCAAGGACCAATTTTGCATGGTACCATTTGGAGTATTGGAGATAACTCATGCTTGATCTACATCATTGGAGGATCGATTCACATCATCATCAGTTGATAATAAGTTCTGATATATGCATTTTCAGTCGCTGCTACCAACTTGTGAGAGGTTCGATTTTGCTTGTGGGAGCTTGCCATTTAAATGATTTCACTTCTTGACCTAGGCACACTTCTTGAGGGAGTCTATTGATGATATTTCTTGCTTAAGAGGAGTGAAAGAAGCTGCATATTATTTATTTTTTATATCAGATCAGAACAGGGGCGATTTGGAGATAAATTCGATTTGGGCTTAAGGAGCTTCCAATTCAATTGGAGTCATCTACATGATATATTGTATTCATTTGCATTATCAAATAACTAGCTCTCTAGGTTGCATGCCAAGTGTTTGATAAATTGTCAACTGGCTGTAGATGCATTCTCTTAAGTAGTTTTTCATCTATATGCATTTGAAAATACAAAAAAAAGTTTTGCATTGCATTTGGTTCCTTGTTTAGACATCATAGAGGTTATTACAAGCTATCAACTCACTTCAGCTTTCATCTCAAGCATCATCCATAAACTGAAAAAACTCATATCAGCAAGCAAGCACATTGCACATCAACTGTTTGACGAAATTACAAGGGCAGTAAATTGAAGAAATTCAGATCAGATTGGGTTAGGCTCATTACAGTGGTATCAAAGCTTTGATCCTGCCATCCTGGATGGTTGAAGATCACATGAGAGGTCATCACAAATACTACACTAGGATAAGAGCAGAGCAAGAAGAAAATTGGCAAGAAGATAATCCATTTGAGGACACACAATTAGAAGAAATAGGTGACAGGGCAAAAGATGAGAGAAACAATGAAGAGGTTCAAAATGAATCACAGAATGGTAAGGGGAACAAGCGAGCTAGAGGAGAGAGCCCTGAAACAGAATTTACAAGCACTGATAATTTGATGGATATGATGTCTGAACTGTTGGGTACTATGAGACAGGGTATTCCACAACAGAGAATAATTCAGATAGGGCAGACTAGTGGCACTGCAAGGATAGAGCAGCCGTCAGTCCAGCAACATTTGTCATCCAGCATGTCAGAGCGTAGGCCTAGACAGCGTATTTTTATTCCTACGAAGGCCCCTTTAGTCCAGCAAACATAACAACCAGAGATTCAGGGACCCCGTGGCATGTCATCAGTAGATGTGACCAGATACTATGCCGAGTATATGACACTTGCTCCTGAGATTCGGTAGGTCTTGTCCGTTCATAAGTTCTTAGATGTGAAGAAACCAAGAGGGGGAGGTAGGATTGAGCACAGAGCACCCCAGCCACAGCCACCACAACCGAATAGAGATCTCCAGCAGGCTGTAAGCAAGATCACATTGCCCCATTTTGATGGCACCAATAAATGCACAGCTCGATCATGGGTTCGGACACTAGACAATTATTTATCTTTGAGACCTATGCAGGAGGATGAGGCCATCAAATTTGCTACCTTGCATCTGGGTGGTGTGGCACACAATTGGTGGTATCACGGTATGTACACCTTGCAGCATCATTTGGTTACTACCTATCAGGTGTTTACTGACAGGCTCATTGAGCGCTTTGATAAGGACCCTGAACTTTGCTTCCGAGAGCTTGCACAACTGAGGCAAGGAGGTAGTCTGGAGACATACATAAGTGAATTTCAGAGGCTTTCCATCATGGTGACAAGGATTTTCGAGAGGAGGCTGGTTATATTATTCATTGAGGGATTGTATGAGCCTATGAGAGGATGGATCAAAGCTTTTAATCCCCCCACCTTGCAGGAGGCAATGCGGAAGGCTCGTAACATGGAGACAGCAGTACCTCACAATAAGTTCTCCTATGGGTCATCTTCTTCAAAAGACAACAAATCATTTCCTAAAAAGGACAAACCAAACGAAAAGGAGAAGAGTGCAGAACCTTTGGATCGAGATCCCTTAATGATAAAGAAGCTTTGTTTCTACTGTACGAGGCCCTACGATGCAAATCATGATTGTCCTTTGAGACCCAAGGGCAAAGCAAATAGGGTTATGTGGGCATTTTATGAGGATTCTGAGTCTGAGAAATCAGACCAGCAATCCGATTTAAAGGATTCAGGGGTTGACCATGAGGAAGAAAGGTCCAAAAGCGGTGAAGAACAGGAAAGAGCAGTCGGGCAACAGGATGCACGCATCACCAGCATCCAGCAAGAGGGATCATTTAGGATGCGTGGGGTTTTAGCAAGACAGAAAATTTTCCTTCTTCTCAACAAAGGAGCTACACATAATTTTATTGATACCAGATTGGTTGAGAGGCGTGGAATCAAGACAGAAGAATTTGAGGGGATAAGAGTTAAGGCTGCAGATGGGTACACCCTCAAATGTGATAGAATGATCCCAGAGTTACCTATGGGCTCGAACAACTGAGTTCAAGACAAATTTTTATGTGGTGAATATGGGAGATACAGATATGGTTCTTGGCATGAGATGGTTGCATGATATTGAGAAATTCAGCCTTGACCTCAAGGAGATGGAGATGAGATTTTAGGGGGACGGGAAGACTCATATCCTTAAGGCCATCTGAGACTCCAGTTGCAGAATGATCTCATTCAGGAGGATGGTGAGGCTCATGAGACATGACATGATCGAGTGGGCAGCAGAATGTGTTTTGATGCCTATGTAGGAAGAACAACAGAAACCGGATTACCATCCAGACATTCAGGAATTAAGGATTAAATATACAAAGGTATTCAGCGATATTACACCTGGTAGACCTCCAGACAGACGGATTGAGCATATCATTGAGTTGGAGGGCGCCAAGCCCATGATACTCACTCCTTACAGGCACCCCAAGCAGCTTAAGGATGAGATAGAGAAGACAATAAAAGAGTTGCTTGCTATGGGAACATCAGACCTACTAAGTCCCCTTTTGCTTCATCTGTGGTTTTAATCAAAAAGAAGGATGGGACTTTGCGGATGTGTATTGACTACAGGTTACCAAATAAGAGGACTATCAAGAATAGATAACCCACACCTAAGATTGATGAGTTGATAGGCGAGTTACATGGTGCCAAATATTTTTCAAAGATAGACTTGAGATCAAGGTATCATCAGATTCGAGTCAAGGAGCAGGGCATTGAGAAAACAACCTTCAAGTGTCATTGTGGGCATTTTGAGTTCGTGGTTATGCCATTTGGGCTAACCAATGCACCTGCGACTTTCCAGTCCACAATGAACAGGGTCTTCCATTCACAACTGAGGCAGTTTGTGCTAGTACTTTTCGATGATATCTTGGTGTACAGCAAAACATGGGAGGATCACATTGCTCATCTTTACACAGTTTTGGGTATTCTTGGTGAGGAATCCTTCTATGCCAATGAATCCAAGTGTGACTTGGGTATGACAGAGTTGTTATACTTAGGCCACATCATCAGCAGAGATGGGGTACGCATGGATCCTGACAAGGTCAGGGCGATCGTTGAGTGGCCTACACCGGAGAATCTCACTCAGCTTAGAGGGTTTTGGGGGCTATGTGGCTTCTACCATAGATTTGTTAATGGGTATTCACGACATGCAGCACCGCTCACAAACTTGACCAAGAAAGGGGCGTTCGTTTGGACTCCAGAGGCATAAGATTGCTTTGAGATGTTCAAGCTAATTATGACTACTTGCCCAGTACTTGCATTGCCAGATTTTTCTAAACCCTTTGAGATACAGTGTGATGCTTCAGGTGAGGGAATAGGTGTAGTCGTCATGCAGGGCAAACATCCGATTGCTTTTGAGAGTCGAAAGTTGCGTGGTCCAGAGAGGAGCTACAACATATATGATAAGGAGATGTTGGCCATTATGCATGCATTGGCCAAGTTCAGGCAGTATTTGGTGGGCAGTAAATTTATAATAAAGACATCATAACAACGTGAGACACTTCCTTGGGCAGTGGGACCTTAATGATCGTCAACAGAAGTGGGTGAGCAAGCTGCAATCATATGACTTTGACATTGCCTTTGTCAAAGGGACACAAAATGTAGTTGTTGATGTCTTATCTCGTCGGCCACATTTGAGCTCCATGGCTGGGATTACGGAGGATTGGCGACCCTTGATAGTGGCAGAGTATGCCAAGGACAATTGGGCTTCAGGAGTTGTTGAAGGGTCGATACAAGATGATAGATACACGGTTGTAAATGATCTTATCATTTACAAGGGAAGGATCTATTTGACCTCAAGATCGGAGATGAAGAACACGATATTGAGGACTTTTCATGATACACCCATGGTAGGACATCCTGGATATATCAAGACTTACAAACAGATACAGGAGAGATTCCCCTGGAAGGGCCTTAAGTCAGATGTTCGTCAATATGTCAGAGTGTCCTACTTGTCAACAGAATAAACAGGAACACACATACCCTGCGGGCTTACTTCAGCGACTTCTAATTCCTGATAGGAAGTGGGAGAGTTTGTCAATGGATTTCATTACTGGTTTGCCGAGAGCCCAGGGTCGGGATTGTATTTATGTGGTTGTGGATCGTTTGACTAAGTATGCTCGCTTCTTTCCAATCGCAGCTACATATTTAGCTACACAGATAGCCGAGTTGTTTTTCCATGAAGTATTCAGGCTGCATGGGCTGCCTAGGAGCATCCCCAGCGATAAAGATAGAAGGTTTATGAGTCATTTTTGGTAGGAGCTATTTAGGCTATGTGGGGCCGAGCTCACTCCAAGTACTAGTTACCACCTGTAGACAGATGGTCAAACGAAGATAGTAAATAAGTGGGTGGAGGGATACCTCAAGAATTATATTGTGGGGCAGCAGAAGCGTTGGGTTAAGTGGTTATATATTTGCGAGTATTGCTACAATACCACTTACCATCTCTCGATTCAGATGACACCATTCATGGCTTTGTATGGGTATGATGCGTCAAGCTTTCTAGACTTATTGTTGGGTGACAGCAAAGTGCCTAGTGCTAGGGATTTGTTGCAGGAAAACCAAGACATCATGAGAGCCCTAAGTGAGGACATCCAGAAGGCACAAAACCAACAAAAGCAGTATGCAAATCAGAAGAGAGTTGAGCTCTCATTTGACGTTGGAGATATGGTGTACTTGATGTCGCAGCCCTACAGACAATCCTCTCTTAAGAGGAGTGGTGCAGAGAAACTCAAGCCACGTTACTCTGGACCATTTAGGATCATTAGGAGAGTAGGAGAGGTGGCTTATGAGCTGGAGTTGCCGACAGATAGCAGAGTACGTAATGTATTTCATGTATCACGCCTCAAGAAGGCGTTAAGACATCATGTGGTTCCTTCCACGACTTTACCGCCCTTGGATGATGAAGAGAAGCTGATTTTGGTGTCTGAGGCTATTTTGGACATGAGGGAGAGACATTTGCGCCATCGCGTTATCAGGGAGTATTTAATCAAATGGAGGGACTTGCTGGTTGAGGATGCTACTTGGGAGAGTGAAGATATTTTACAGCATCCAGAGTTGAGATTGCTTGGGGACAAGCAATCTCAGGATGGGCGGACTGTAATGTCCCCTTCCAGTTGGACATTTATATATCAACATGGTTAGCCTATCAGTGGCCCTCATACGCTAATAGGGCATGGATAGAGAGTCCTCTCGGCAATTACCCAGGTGTTGGTTGGCTCATTGGATGATTGGATAATTATTTCTTTGGATATCTTGGATGTTGGATAACACATTGTGTTAAATTTTTATATTTGCACTATATGAATTATATTTTTATAATATAATAAAGTGTAAATATATTATAATATTATATTGTTTATTTCGAAGCTTCTAGAAGGGGCCAACCCCTTGGGGAAAAAGAATAAATAGATGTTGTTGGCTTGCTTCTCATCCATCCAGTTGTTGATATATCCATTTGATGAGCATCTTGTGGAGCCAAGGGTTTCTGCGGAGTATTCGCATTTGTCTTTGAGAATGGAAACTCCCATTGATAGCATAACTGAGGAAGTGAAATACCTTATGAAGGGTTGCAATTGTTGGAAGTGGCAATTCAGTCATTTCACTTCGGCAAAATTAGTGGCCAAGGACCAATTTTGCATAGTACGATTTGGAGGAGTATTGGAGATAACTCATGCTTGAATCTACATCATTGGAGGATCGATTCACATCATCATCAGTTGATAATAAGTTCTGATATATGAATTTTCAGTCGTTGCTACCAGCGTGTGAGAGATTCGATTTTGCTTGTGGGAGCTTGCCATTGCAACAATTTCACTTCTTGACCTAGGCGCACTTCTTGAGGGAGTGTATTGATGATATTTCTTGCTTAAGAGGAGTGAAAGAAGCTGCATATTATTTATTTTTTATATCAGATCAGAAAAGGGGCAATTTGGAGATAAATTCAATTTGGGCTTAGGGAGCTTCCAATTCATTGGGTTTTGCTTGTTGCTTCATCTAAATGGTTGGACGCCACTTCTACCAGGTTCTCCTTGCGTTATTTGGTGTCTAGCATTAACATTTTGTTATTGTAACATCACTGCCATTGGTAGCCATTTTCATATCAGACTTAAGCTATTGCACATCAACTGTTTGACGAAATTACATGGGCAGTAAATTGAAAAAATTCGGGTTAGATTAGGTTAGGCTCATTACAGCGATATAAAATCTCATTTTATTTTTGTACAAATGCAAACTATAAAAGCTTGTGGACAAAGAAGTTGGTTAGAAAACCAACAGGAAAATAACCCGTACAACTAAAAATATACAAACTAACAATCAAAACAATACTTTGGATCATTAAATGATCCCAACAAACTCCGCCTTGATCCAAAGGGGTGATGAAAGAACTAGAGCAATGACTTTGAAATCATCAAAAGAACCCTGAATGCAACTGTAAGTGGTGTACTGTACCTCCTGGTACTAATCAAAACCGATGCCGCCAAAAGCCCACCCAACGAGTTATGGCATAAAACGCTGATGAACATAATCAATTCCTGCTCATCCCCTATGATCATCATACCGTATTGTAGTAGAACCCGATCAAAGCCTGTCCAACTACATCGATCCACATAAGGTCCCACATAGGAACCCATCCAAGTGACACCCGTACTGTGTATGGCACATCTCCTTGATGTCCAACAAATGCTGACGACCTTTGCTCAACACTGAAGGTGCTAGCAACCCCTGTCAACTCATATTGTCACCGACGACTGATCGAAAACCAACAAATGCAATATCTACTCCCCAAATCAAACAAGAGGTGAGAAGTTGTGCGTCGAGAGAAACAAAATCAAACAAACATTGCCTGCTCCATGTCATGAAAAACAAATGAGAGCCAGCCAAAACTGAAAATGAAAGCAAGAACACAAGCCAAAATTGCTATTCAAGCATGAACCCAAAATCCGAGCGAATAGCTAATTGGAGAAGGGAATAGTCCTCCAACCTCCAACTGATCCTCCAACCTCCAATGACTGATCACTCAAAATATGTTGTCAAGTCCATCTGGACCATAGACTTCGACCATGAGGGACATCCCATGATCAAATGAGGTGTCAGAATATCTTGAATAACTGGATTAACCAGAAGATCTGCTATTAGAATGATCCACATAATTTGCTTCAGCTTTATTTTTGCATGGAAAACGGGGTCATCGAGGACATACATCTGCAAGATGTTCAATACCACCACATTTGAAACATCTGAGTTCTTATGTTTGTGAGATCTAGAAGAACCTAAATCACTAGAACTATGAGAAGAGTGTTTGTGGTGATGTCTGCATTTGGAAAACCCTGGAGAGTGTCAATGTGAATGCTGTGAAGACTGTCTAGAACGGTGTGGAGAGTGCCTCGGAGAATGACTCGAAAAGTGTTTCAAAGAGCATTTCTGAAACTGTCATTGTACATGACGACGATCTTTGTGATGGAACTTGTTCTTTGTATAGTGAGCCTCTTCAGTGGATGTACTCTTCTTCCTTGCAAATTGTCTCTCATGCTGAGTTAATAACTCACAAATAGAGTCAAATATGGCACCGTTAAGCTTATCACTAAGCTGTGCATTTCAACAAAATTGGTGTATGCAGAATTAAGACCATTCAATGTGATGGAAATCAACATATGATCACCAATTTTACCACCAGTTGTGTAGTAGTCTTGTTTCAATGTTTTTATGCGAGAAAGATATTCAGAGACATCTTCATTATCTGTCAATTTATTATTCAACAGTCGCATAAGAAGGTCAATCTTCTTGCATGCAGGTTGTTTGTCATACAAATCTTTTAACGTTTTCCAAGCTTTCCATGCACCAGCGTTAACTGACTCAATATGAATGATTACCTATTCAGTGTAAGACGATTTCAAAAATGCGAGTGCACATTTATCACATTTATGATATTCAACCAACTTTGCAGTTTCAATTGGTGGTGTGGTTTATTTCTCAATGATTTCCCATAAGTCATTAAAACTGAGTGTTTCTCCATGTTCCTACTCCATTCCTTGTAGTTTTTATGTGATAATTTTCCATTTTTCAAGATTAAGCTCACAATTTTTGCCATGGTGTGAAGTCGAAAAAATAGGAAATGCTATCGAGGTTTTGCCTTTACCTTTGAAATAGCTTTCGATTACAAAAAAGATTTTTAGACTCAACAAAAAAAATGCAACACCTTATAACTCCTATTACACCCTTATATCACCATTTTCATTGAAAATATTAATATACTTATAACTCCTTTTACAAAAATAATGTCAAAAATTCATTTTGACAAATTAATACATCGACGGGTTTTGAACCCTAGACTTCCTCTTGTTACAAAAGACTCACAACATACAACTTGACCAACTTGTCATAAAAGTCTTTGCAATACATGGAAAGAGAATATTGTATTTGAGTACTAGTATTTTTGTGTTTGAAATTTTAAAAAAAATTACTTGCATAGAAAATATGCATTCACTCATTCATTTGTAAATTTACTTGTAAAAATTGTTGTTGCACATTTGTGGACCCCACTTTAATTCAAAGCAGTCATGGTTGGAAAGTTCATTTATCTGCTAGATTGTTGTTGCATCAGTACGCTTTTGGCAATGGCATCACCATATAAGTCAATTTGGAAATATTGTTATCAATTTCTATTTATTTTTCCATGTTCGAACTGCTACACTTGATAGATGAAGCTCCGGCCTGGTAAGACAAACTAGACAGAAGCACTACACTAGACAAATGCGTCGTACAAATTCACTCTCTTCTTGAGTAATTTGGGGTGGTTATCTTTCAGTTTGGCAAGTTGTATGGAAACCAACACTACCCGTATGTTAAAAGATCACAGAATGGAGTCTCGGCCAACGCCACCAAGTTTGCAGTCAACTGGTAATCATCGGCCTCTGCGTGGATGCTTGCAACCCGTCCACAACGCCAACACTTTAATGTCGTTGTTGTAGCTGCATCGTACGACCTACACAGAGATTGGTATTTTTGCACAGAAATTGGTACTAGTGGGGATAAGAATTTGCAGTAAGAGGAGAAAATTAGAGAAATAAAAAAAATGAATGATCCTATGCTCTAATACCACTAATGGATCGGAAACAGGGGGAATAAACACAGAAAATATATTCAAAATGTATGCAATATAAAATCTCATTTTATTTTTGTACAAATGCAAACTATAAAAGCTTGCAAACAAAGTTGGTTAGAAAACCAACGAACGGGAAAATAACCTGTACAACTAAAAATAAACAAACTAATAATCAAAACAATACTTTGGATCATTAAATGATCCCAACAAAGGAGAAGAGGATGGGGATGGGTCTCTGAGACAGGGACACCAATTTTCAAACATTGGGTACAAGTTTACTCAGAGATGGCAAAAGAAATAATATAATAATATTTATATATTTAAATTTCTAAAAACTAAAATACATCAAATTCAGTACAATGATATGTCGCATGCTCTATATTCTTTACTTTTGGCTGCAAATAGAGAACAATGAGATGAATGGAGCTACTATAGAGTTTTTTATTAGATTTTTATTATTCAATTTCATGGTTATGTTTTTAAGTTTTAATTTTTTCAAGTTTTAATTATATATATAATTTAAAGGCAAGAGACAATTTTTTAGAGGAAACATGAGAAACTCTAAACGAAGCCTCAAAGACTTCGGAGACGTCCCTGTTCCCGTCCAAAATAAGCACTCCACCGAGTCCAACCTTAGAGAGAGAAAAGTTGTTGAAGTTTTCTAGTGATGGATCTTAAGACCCGGTGTAGTGTTACAGAACTTATATCACCATCTGAACTTCCAATGGGCAGACAAATGAAACATTATTGGTTGTGGTCTTTCCCAACCACGCTCAACGGGGTGGCTATTAATTCGTACACAGACACACTAATAAGTGACATGTCCTCGTGGGACAAATTGTAAAAGTCATTTAAAAAATATTTCAAGCTCCTCAGTAACAATAATGAAAATGTGGCAAAGATTTACAACACGCAACAAGAGATACATGAGATAGTAAGAGCCTACAACAGAAGACTCAAGGAATTGCAAGGAAAATTCGATAAGAAACCAGCAAACGATTTGAAGAAGCAATGGTTCATTGAGGGACTTATACCCTCATTGTGGAGGAAGATAAAGTTGCTTCCACATTTGTCCTACGAAAAATACATACAATAGAGCAATGGAGATTGAAAGTGAACACAAGACATCCTCACACTCAAGAAAGAGGAGCAAAGATGATGAATTAGAATGCAATTATGAGAGTGAGCGAGGATCAATAAATGTCTTAGAAGAGATGCTCTGATTGATGGCATTAAAGGAAGACACCACGAGAGAAGCCAATGATCTTTCGTGTACTAATTGTAAAACAGAAGGTCACAAAAGGGCAATTGTCTGAAGATGTTTTGTGAAATTTGCCAACTTATGGAGAATTCACTCAAGGATTGCCTGTACAATTTACAAAACATAAGTGCCCAAGTACTCACTTGTTCTAGTCACTCTATTTCCTATGGGGAATGAAGCGCAACAAATAGAAGATCGGTTGAATCAATTGGGGGCACCAGTTAATCTATGTTTGGATGTGCCTCCAATTAGCCCTTTACGGACACAAGATCAATCGGTGCATGACCCAGTTGTAGCCACTAAAGAAGAAAACATTCATTTGGGGGATAAAGCAAATTTGATTTCTTCAAATGCAAGTCATTCTCAAATTGGGCCAAGTGATTCTCAAGCACCTAATAGCAAGTTTATTTAATAACCTCTTCCTCCGCTAGACACTAACAACCCATATGAGACATTGTCTCAATTTTTGCAAAATGTGGGACCCACGGCACATTCTTTACTTGATATTGCCAACATGGTCAAGGACTCAAATGTTATTGTTTGGAAATCCCATGTTTCGTTGATTTTAAACAAGGAATCCCGCATTCCGAAATTGTGGAAAAATATTCGCTTGGATTTTGTTCGCATTTTTTGTGAACCAAGGGTGGCCTAAGTGTGATACTCCCGAGAAATCCCAATGGTGGAGCCCACCATGACTTATCCAACAATTGTTCCTCTAATTCATGGTGTGTTTGAATTACTATTGAACACTCTTTCCACTAACAATATTTGATGTTACAATCACCTATGTAAGCAATGCCAACTCGAAAATGAGGAGGCTAAAGTCGCTCCTAAAAATGTCAAATTGCAGTCAAATGGGATGAGCTCAAATGATAAATCATCAAGGTTTTCATAGTGGAGACCCATACTCAAATCCCAATGATACATGTTACATGTAAAAATGTACAAATGTTGAGTGTTGAATTCAAGTAAACTACCACATCCAATTATGGTGTGGCGTACCCCAATAGACGAGGCCAGGTGCAAGCCCTAGGTGAATTTGACAAAACGGATACCCCTCAATCATGACATCTAAGCCGAAGGACACCACACAAGGGAAATTTATCATTCCAACCAAAAGAAAAGAAAATGTTGGATTGTTGAGTCAAATGGAAGAGCATTGTGCCATATTTTAGGAGCAACTTTGCTAGCAGACTCAACTTACTCAAAGTCGAGCTCAAAAGTTTACTCCGTATGACTAGGAGCTAACGCAAGGTAAAGCTCGAGTGATTGAACTCGAACTGGATCATAGTGACAACAATCAATTGAAACTCTGCTAGCAGGAGGCTATGTACATAGTCAAATGTTCATGGAAGCGTTAAATTATAGAGATGCATCATTTGAATCAATACACTATGGAGGTTTACGCACAAAAAGCTGAGTTGCAGCATCTAAAGTCTCGACGGGAAACCTCTGCTAGATCTCACTCGGCTAGAGCAGCTTTACCACCATTGGCATCTTCCTCTTCCCCTCCACCTCATTCTTCTTAATTTTTTGTATGGGTTTTGTCGAATGGGACTCCAAATTGTTTTAAGAGGAGGGATAAATGTAGAACATTGATGTAATATCCCTTTCCATGCATAAGACAAGGGCACAACCATCAAGGAGAGGCGCTACCATTTCACATGAAGAAATCGTTGCCAAGGAGCAGCACTGTCATTTAATACAGCAGTCATTAAACGAATATGAACAAAAATATCAAACGGAATTGTTGCCGGAAGTGAACGGAAATGTCGATGGAAATGTTAACAGAATTGTCGACGAAAATATACACAAAAATGTCAACAGTCACATGTTTTGGTGAAGAGGTGCCTCTTGGATGGGACACCACCTTTGATGAAAGATTATGCTATATTTATATTCACTCATTGCGATGGGGAAAAAGCATTCATTCAACTCTTGTATAAAACAATCAAACGTGTATAAGCATTATGCTTACAACCACTTTTAAGGACAAAATCCCTTAATCGTGTAATTGATTACAAGGATGGAAACCCTTGTAATCAAACCCAAGGATGAAACCCTTTGTGGTGTAACTTTGTAATATTCGAAATCTATATTCAGAAATAGACAATTAATCTAATTGTACTTTATTATTATTTTATAAAATAGTATTAAAAGGAATTCCGGAAAATCCAAATTAATGTAAAATATTCCAATTTGGAATATTACAGTGGTATCAAAGTTGTTTTTCTTGCCAGCCTGTGAACCATGGGGTCACTACAGAAGGAAATTTGGATAGTTTCAAATCATACAATGCCCTTTCAGCATAAATTTGAAAAGAAATCTCCTTTTTAGACTTTTTGGATTTGAAAGAGTCACAGAATAGAAACAGACACTATGAGGAAGACGAGTTCGTGAATCATAGTTATGCCAGCTGGGTGTATGCAGAGAAATTCAATCTTCAAGAGGTCGTAGAAGAAATAAAAACAAACAAATCAATAGTGAATATACCCCCTACTAGCAATGGCAGTAAGGAAGAAGAAACAGGTACTAAGATGAAAGATGATGGTTCTAGTAACAGTAGTGGTGGACATGAGGAAGCAGAAACAAATAGTATGGTGAAAGGTGATGGTTCCAGCAACAATAGCAATGGTAACATGGAAGCAGAAATTATTAAAATGTACGAGGATGAAATAGACTCTGCAACAAAAACAAATTATTTATTCTACTCAGATGATGAAGAGTATCACAATACAACCGCTGATAACCCTCTTCCCATGATTATCCTATCATTTCACGTCAACCCAACAATGCAAGTGGGCGGTCTTCGTATGACGAGTGTTCATCCACCAAATAGACTTCGTTATGCCAACACTAGCTCTAGAAGTGACTATATATTTCATCACCCAAAAGAATTTGTTGCTACAACAAAGATTGGTAACTACAGCAGAACCCCAAATGGGAATGTATATTACGCTGACAAGGGCTTGAGGAGTTTTAGTCATGGTATAGTACTTCATGATAAGAAACAAAATAATCTCAACTTGTAAATGGTCCCAAATCTAGGGCCACTTGTATGTAGGAGTAATCCCATTTGTGTGTTTAGAAGGGGTTTTGATTTGATAGCTTTTGACGAACATACTAGATTTCTAGCTCTCTGTGATGCCAATGCAGCGAAGGTTCATATTTATAAGTTTGATGAGTCATTCCACCACATAGATTGGATGGGTATTGAGATCATGCTTTGAGTTTTTTTCTGGAAGTACAAACACTGTATGGATGCAGTTTATTCCGGGGAAAGCTGAATTGCTTTTAATTGATGACACAAATAGAGCCAGGGTGGTTGAACTCCATCAACAGCCACTGATGAAGCCTAAGTATCTATCTCTTCCATTAGATTTCATAAATGCATCTGTTTCAGGGGATGGCTCCTTTTTTTTGGTGTTTCAGAGAAGTACAAAAGTCTCAGAAGATCGCTATTCGTCCTCAGCACAACTGAGTAATAAAGAAACTCGATCTCCATTTCAGATTGAGGCCAAAGTTTATATGCTAGGTGACATCATGTCTTACTTAAAGAGCATTGTTTGGATGTAAATGTTGAAAACTTGGGGAATCTTCAGGATTGTCAGAGGAGTTGTGCTGCATTAGACTATGTTTATCATATTTTTTATAAGTTTGTTGTTAGTCCTACTCTGTTAAGAAGACTTCTCAGACATCTTAACTTTTATGTTTTGCTAAAATCACAAGACACAACTAAAGAAGATCTTGGTCAAAGAAAATGTGAGGAGTACTTGAAGCTTCTTATTAAGCAATTGGAGCAAGAAAAAGGAAAGGTTTTTTCAGAATTGAGTACTCAGTTTCACATTGAGAAGTCTGAGAACTGGGAATCTAAGAGTATAAATATCATGCTGCCTTATTGCCAGAGGAAGGTTGTAGGAAACTGGATCCGACAGCTCATTTGCCTTGTACCTAACCAAGTTACTCGAGCAGAAAACAATGGAATAAGACCATTGCTTGATGGCCTTTAGATACCGCCACATCTTACTTACGTTGATAGTATATCACTAGCAAATTTGATGCGTTTTGGCTTATATGATGCAGTGTTGAATCAGTGGGACAGTAAGATCAAGGTGATATCAGTGGGACGGTAAGATCAAGGTGATATCTTCAATGGGAAAACAAAGCAGTGGTAAGTCATATCTATTAAATCATATATCTAGATCTCTTCTTGACGTAGCAAGGGGAAGATGTACAGATGGGGTATGGATGACAATTCGATTGGATGCAAAATGCCTATATGTACTCATGGACTTTGAAGGAGTGGGGAGCTTTGAGAGGACAGAGCAAGAGCACATATTGCTCTCTGTCCTTAATGTAGCCATCAGTAATCCAACAATTTTCAATAAAAAGGACTTTCATCTTGACAAGGAGATAGAGGCTGTGTTTCAACGATTTGAAAATGGGGTAAGCTTGGTTAAGAGTGATGAAAAACTATTCAAGGGACTACTCTATATAGCAATCAAGGATGTTGATTTAGCTGATGTAGAGGACTTAGAACTGTTACAAATTTGTAAAAAATCCCGTGAAAACTTTATAACAAAGATATATGGAGGAATGGTTGAACTTTCTGCAATGCCTCATTTCACTCAGAAAGAATATTATCACGAAAGTCTATCTAAAATGGCACTGACTGTGGAAGAAGATTTAGACCATACCTATCAGAATGGGCATTCGTTCTTGAGAGAGTTGAAGCTTGTCACTACCCCATATAGCAGCCAAGGATTGGACCCCCGTGGATTTGAAGCGTGTTGCCATGAAGGTGGATATCCTTCGTAAAAACATGCATTCTGCAATGAGAGGAGGGCATCTCTTTATGTGCAGGGTGCTTGTGAATTTCGACACTAAAGAAGAAATTATGGATGCTTCAATAGAGCTTGAGAATCTCTTGATTCACGTGCAGGATACTGGTTTGGAGCTTGCACTTATAGAAGAATCAATTTCAAATGATAAGATCTTGTCTGATCTCAGATCAAGGCTTTGGGAGCACTACATCATGTTTTATCTCTTAGACATGGTACATGGACATGAGGGCTTACAATTGCTTGAGGACAAGCAATTTTGGGAATAGAGGACTGTAATATCCCTTTCCAAGCATAAGACAAAGGCACAACCATCAAGGAGAGGCACTGCCATTTCACATGAAGAAATCGTTGCCAAGGAGAAGCGCTGCCATTTAATACAGCAGTCATTAAACGGATATGAACGGAAATATCAAACGGAATTGTCGCCAGAAGTGAACGAAAAATTTGACGAAAATGTTAACGGAATCGTCGACAAAAATGTCAATGATCACATCTTTTGGTGAAGAAGAGGTGCCTCTTGGATGGGACACCACCTTTGACGAAAGATTATGCTATATTTATATTCACTCATTGCGGCGGGGAAAAAGCATTCATTTAACTCTTGTATAAAACAATCAAACGTGTATAAGCATTATACTTGCAACCACTTTTAAGGACAAAATTCCTTAATCGTGTAATTGATTGCAAGGATGGAAACCCTTGTAATCGAATCCAAGGATGAAACCCCTTGTGGTGTAACTTTGCAATATTCGAAATCTATATTCGGATATAGACAATTAAACTAATTGGACTTTATTATTATTTTATACAATAGTATTAAAAGGAATTCCGGAAAATCCAAATTAATATAAAATATTCTGATTTGGAATATCACAATTGATATTAATAAAAGCATTTCTTTGGCAACCGACTTGTTATGTTGGTAATTATTCTCTTGTCAGCTTCCACTAGTACATTAATGAATCATTAGTTATGGACAGTTGGGTCGATGGCTATGTTTTAACCGACAACTGTTGATTCTTGTCTTATAAATAGCAAGATGAATGTTGAGGTCCGAGCGCTGTTGTGATAGGTCCTCCTTGTACCATTGATTGTATTGTAAACTACCTAACACAAGAAAACCATTGCTCTCTCAAGTTCTTTTGTGTTATGTTATGGTATGCATTTATAATTCTGTAAATAATATTCTTTTAGTACTGTAGCTTTTTATAGAAAACTGAATAATGTTGTAAATGATATATGCAAATACCTAAGATGGTCTCAAATAAGGACCCATGCATGGGAGCTGCAGCATTAATATGAGATCCAAGATCTATGGCTCAAATTTATGACACATGTTTTAGAAATGTAAAAAGGCAAATTTTTAAATTGGGAAAGAAGATTAAAATAGTAAATCTGACCAAGGAGTCTGTAGGCCGTTGAAGTAGAGAAAATGAAAGGACTGATGAGGAAGCATGTTGTTCTTCAACATAGACATGACCCAAGTTTATCCATAATTTTTTTCATCTAAAACAGTGTTCAGATCTAAAGGAATCGTAAAACCTTACTGCCGCAATTGTAAGGCCAGTGGTCAATTTCTTTTGGTTTAGATAACTATGCGCACTACATGAAACACTCGAAGATGTGGGCAGTATTGAGACATTGACAAAACTGTATATTCTAATTGTCCAGGCTGCTTTTGTTATTAATTGAATTTGGAAGTGAATATATGGTGAATAAAGTGCTCATAAAACTTATGATGAACAAGCTCTTCAACATTTACATCAATGAGCTTGAGGATTTTCTTTGACAATGTACCCATGCAAATGATGGTTGCATTTTACATGATGTGGTGATAGCCATACTCCTTTTTGTCAATGACGTTGTTCTCCTCTCTCACTCTATCGATGGTTTACAAAGACAACTTGCTCTCTCCTTTCTTGTTTCTGCAAGATTCGTTGGCTAGTGGTCAACCTTAGCAAAACTAAGGATATGATATTTAAAACCTCCAAACATTCTCTTGTCTCGTTCCAATTCTTTTACAAAGGGGTACCTTTGAAGATCACATTGGCCTACACCTTGGGAGTCCAATTTTCCAAACCATATTTTACTATGAAGCCTACCTCTCAGACACACCTTTGCAAGGGATATTGTTAGGATGTGAAGTCATTATTCAGTCTGGTGAGGTGGCAGTTATTATTCATGTGATGAGGCGGTAGTCACTATTCATGCGATGAGCTGGCAGTCACTATTTATGTTGGTGATGTGGCAGTAATTGTTCCTGTTGGTGAGGTGGCAAACACTGTTCATGCTAGTGAGGTGGCATGTGGGGTGCATTACTCCACTAAGGCACATGGGATACCTTTGGAAATTGATTTGGATGGGTGTGGGGCGCAATTTGTCTATGGGCCTCTTTGATTGAGTGTTGTCTAAAGTCAAAAGGTGATTGAGCATATTTTGACTCTTGTGCACATGTGAAGTGGAAGACAAAGACCACTATTGTTGATTGGTCACACATGTGGAGTGAGATGCCTTATTTCATGGCACATGGTGGTGGGTTCTTCAAGTCAAAAGCAGTTTCCCACTTTTGACCTTTGCACGTGGAGACAACAATCACTATTGAGTACTATGCATCCATGATGGAGTGTGGCACATTTTTTGGCCCTCCATGAAGTTTCTCTTTCGTCCCTCTTCTTCTCATGTATCTCTATTAACGGATGTTAATTCTTTTGTATTTGTATGCTGAGAGTTGTAAGCTTTGGATTTGTAAAGTTTGGTTGCCATTTGTATGCTTTGTATGTAAGCATTGTAAAGAAGTTACTTGAAGAAGCTATTTGTAGAAAAGGAGTTGTTGAAGTTAATAAAAGTCTAGAAGCTACCATTGCCCTGTGGTTTTTCCTTGCACATTGCAAGGTTTCCACATGTTATGAACCCATGATATCTCTTCTCTTTACTTTGTTAGTATAATAGTTTATATGGATGTATATGCTTTGTAAGTCGCCCCATGAGCATTTTGTTTTATCCCACATGCATGGGAAGTAGTAGTTGCTTAGATTAGAATTCATATATAAGCAAGTGTTGAGGCCAAGGAAAGCATCCACGAATTTATTGTATTGAGCTTGCTCAAAGGAGGTTGCCCCCTCAAAGTGGTCTGCGAGCAATAGAATCATTTCAGTGCTTCGACTAATTTTATAAATCTGTTATTTCGAGCTTTTTTTATCAATTGTTGTAAGAGGCTCCTCTTATCTGGTATCAAAGCGCTTTCCAGAGCCAAATTTTTTTTCTGCTGCATAATTTATTTACAGTATTTTTCTCAGAAATTTCTAACTTTATTTTACTGCGTAACTCTATTCTGGATCGCCATAATCATTTTTGGATCAGGGTAAAACCTGACCGCATAACTTAAGAAAGTGCTTGGGTGAAAGCCCTAAAACACATTGTGAGGAGTACCACACGAACCCCAAAGTCGCTGGCCCATTGAGAGGCCTTGTCAACGAAACAACGACCCCTTCCTGATTGAGTAGTTCCAATCCATGAGAAAAACCAAGAGCTATCGCTAAGAGATAAATTCGTGACCAGAAAATTTTTGGTAAACGGTACTCGCTTAGATGGCATTGGTAGCCAGAATGTTATTTTAAAAAACCCTTAGGCAACCATTGAAACTCGGGGCCCATTTCTATCAGTTCAGAATATTTTCAGTAGACTAATCACTCCACAGAATATCCGTAGATTGTTAGAAGACTTGCACGCAGATGTTTGATAGAAACCAGAATCTGTAAACTACCCGTAGAGTATCAGTAGACTCAGAAAGGACTTACAGCCAAACAAAAAACAAAAAACAGCAAACAGAAAATAAAATAAGAGTAAAAGTTTTTTCCTTTTTTTGCAATATCTCTCCATTTGTAGCCCCGTTGATCTTCAAACTTTATCCAGACCCCTGAAATTTCATTCTCTACGTTTTCTTCTTTGAGGTCCCATATCCCAATTCTACTCCTAATTCCCTCAAATCTCAATTTACTCATTTTTCGGGTTTTGCCATAAATTCTATTTTTGTCCATTTGCCTTGAAATTTTTCCAGTGTTCCTCTCACCTTTCTACTTCTTTGACCCTCTTTGATAAATTTTTCCATTTTCACCCCTGAAATTGCCCTCATCTTCGTCATACTCCCACTGTGCAAAAAAATTATTAAAACCCCTTTACCCCTTCTGTTTTCACCCAATTTCAAAACTTTCCTTACTAAACGTGTCTTAACTCTAGTTTTCCTACCCATTGCAAACAAAAAAAAAATTATTCGAGTCATGGTAGTAACCCGAACAGGAGCAAAGAACATGAAGGATGAAATTGTCGCCCTCAAGACCCATATCAAAGATCTTGATGAAAAACTTATCAACCTCAGTCTTCAACAAACCACCATGAACAACAAACGGCATCAAGAGTCCTCTTCTGACACTGGGTTTTCTTCTTCCAACACTTTTCGTGAGACAAAGCTTAATTTCCCTCAATTCAATGGTACAAATCCGACTTGATGGATCTATCAGACAGAACAATATTTCAATCTGCATAATACTTTTGATGCCATCAAGGTCCCGCTTGCATCCTTTCACTTGGAACTTGAAGCCCTTCAATGGTATCGTTCGTATACCAAGTCTCATGACGAGCCCATGTGGACCGATTTTTGCACCCTTCTTTTGCAACGGTTTGGCCCTAGTGCTTTTGATGACTTCACTGGAGCACTCACTAAGCTTCGCCAAATAGGGATTGTGCGAGAATACCAAACAGAATTTGAAAAATTGGCCAATCATACAGAGGGATTGTCTAATGAATTTTTCAGGAGTTGCTTTGTCAGTGCACTGAAAGATGCAATACGATCTGAAGTCAAAATGTTCCGACCCAACACAATGATGGAAGCCTTAAGGTTGGCTAAGTTGGCGGAGGACAAGATCACAGCTCAACAGCAATTCAAACCCAATTTTGCTTCATTCAAAAATACAACTCCACAACGCACTCACACAATGCCCACCCCAAAAACCATCCTATAAAACGTTTGACTGAAGCAGAGATGCAAACCCATAGAGAAAAAGGACTATGTTATAATTGTGATGATAAATTCACTCAAGGACATTGATGTGTCAAACAAAAGCTATACCTATTGGATGTGAACTCTCCACCTGAAACTGAATATTGGAAAGATGTTCAGGGTACAACAGATGATCAGAAAGAAGCTCAGCAAATTGTGGACCCTGCCTCTCAGGAAGACCAACCAGAGATCTCTCTCCATGCCTTAGCAGGAGTCACTACCCCACAAACTATGCGAGTCAGGGGTTACTTCAAAAAGCTCCCTCTCACAATACTCATTGATTCAGATAGCACTCATAACTTAATTGACCCTCAGATCGCCAAACAAGCTGATTGTTTTATCCATCCTTGCTCCAACTTTGAAGTCATGATTGCCAATGGGGGCACCTTACCTTGCAAAGGGAAGTGTCACAATGTGCGTATATCTATTGGAGATTATAATTTGCATTCCAACATGTTTGCCTTGCCTTTAGGCAGATGTGATGTTTTGGGAGCCCAATGGTTACGCACACTTGGACCCATCTTATGGAATTTTGCTGAACTTTGGATGCAGTTTTCAGATAATGGGCAAAAACACACATTGAAAGACTTACAATCAGGATCTCTCAGCATCATAAGTTCACATCGCATGGAAAGGCTTCTTAAGAAGAATTCGCATGGCGTCATTGCCAAGCTCCATTCCATTCAAATGCAACCATCATCAGTCTCTACTACTCCTGATCTACAAACCATTCTACAGAGGTATGAATGTGTCTTTTGCCGAACCAGTGGGATTGCCACCTTCAAGGCTAGAGGACCACCGTATCCAGTGCCTTCCTCGAAGCATTCCTCCCAACATCAAGGCTTATCGCTACCCATTTCAGCAAAAGACCAAGATCGAGATACTCATTTGAGACTTACTGAAGTAAGGCATTATTCATCCCAGTACCAGCCCATATTCTTCCCCAGTTCTCCTTGTCCAAAAAAAAGATAGGTCATGGCAGCTCTGCATTGATTTTCGTGCACTTAATCACATCACAATCAAGGACAAGTTCCCGATCCCTGTTCTTGATGAGCTTCATGGCGCTCAATTCTTCTCCAAGTTAGATCTCCGCTCTGGATATCACCAGATTCAGCTTCATGAGGATGATATCCCTAAGACAGCTTTTCGCACGCATGATGGCCACTATGAGTTTTTGGTCTACCCTTTGGCCTCACTAATGCTCCTTCAACATTCCAGGCATTGATGAATAAAATATTCCGACCCTACCTGCGGAAATGCATTATGGTCTTCTTCAATGATATCCTCATCTATAGTCAAACATGGTCTAAGCATCTCCAACATCTGGAGCTTGTACTACAACTTCTCTTTAAGCATCATCTTTGTGCAAAACAATCCAAATGTACTTTTGGCCAGAACGAAGTGGAGTATCTTGGGCATATTGTTTCAGCCCAAGGGGTTCAAGTGGATCCTGAAAAAATAACTGCCAAAATGGCCTCATCCTCAAACACTCAAGAGCCTCCGTGGTTTTTTGGGGTTGACTGGATACTATCGCAAAATTATGGGAAGATTGCAGCGCCCCTGACAACTATGTTGAAAAAGGATGCTTTTACTTGGACACAAACTATTGAGTGCACATTTGAAGAACTGAAACAAGCTATGTGTACTACCCCTGTTCTAGCCATGCCAGATTTTACCAAGACCTTCACTATCGAGAGTGATGCTTGCAGCAATGGACTTGGTGTTGTTTCCTCCAAGAAGGATGCCCCATTGCATTCACCAACAAAGCCCTTTCTAGCAAGAATTTAGTGCTCTCTACTTATGAGAAAGAAATGATGGTTATTTAACATGCAGTACAGAAGTGGCGGCCATACCTACTGGGGAATCATTTTTGTATCAAAACTGATCACCAAAGTCTGAAATATTTCCTGGAACAACGGATCTCCACCCCATCACAACAGAAATGGGTCAGCAAACCCATGGGTTATGACTATGAGATCACTTACAAGAAGGGTAAAGACAATATTGTGGCTGTTGCTTTGTCTCGCAAATTTGCGGATCAAGCTTCCCTTTCAGCACCTTCTATGCCTATTCCAAATTGGTTGGATGTTGTACAACAGGGGTATGCCAATGACTCCTCATTATCTCAAATCATTCAACAGCTAGCTACTAACCCCTCTGTTGTACCACATTATTCATGGGATGGTGCTTCTCTACGATACAAGGGTCATTTGGTACTTCCCCAGAGCACAGATCTTCAACAAGCAGTATTCCATGAACTCCATGCTTCTCCTTCCGCAAGGCACTCGAGATTTTTCAAAACTTATGAGCGGGCACGACGCAACTTCTTTTGGAAGGGGATGAAAAAGTCAATTCAACAAATGGTGGTTGAATGTGATACTTGTCAACGCAACAAGGGTGAAACAACACTCATCCCTGGGTTGCTCGAACCCTTACCCATCCCTACCAGGATTTAGACAGATATTTCTATGGATTTTATTGAGGGGCTCCCTAAATCTAGAGGTAAAACGATGATCTTGGTTGTGATTGATCGCCTCTCCAAATATAGTCATTTTTGTGCCCTCAGCCATCCCTATGCCGCCTCCACAGTCGGACAAATTTTCTTGGACCAGATTTTCCATCTTCATGGCATTCCTTTATCCATTGTTTCAGATCGTGATGCAAGCTTCACAAGTCATTTTTGGAAAGAACTATTTCACCACATCGACACCCACTTGAAGATGAGTTCTGATATGATCCACAAACAGATGGCCAAACCACGTAACTCATTGTGTAGAATCATTTCAGTGCTTCAACTAATTTTATAAATCTGTTATTTCGTGCTTTTTTTATCAATTGTTGTAGGAGGCTCCTCTTACCACGTAACTCATTGTGTAATGTGTTATTTCTTTTTTGATTGTTTTGTAGCTTGTTAGCTTGTTAATTCCGCATTATTTTCTTGCATGGTTTGGATATTTTTTCTTAATATCTGATATCAGAGCTAGGCTCTTTGAAAACCTCTGTGTGTTTGAGTGTTTTATGTTGCAAGAGAGCTTTGTGCAAATGGGAGCGACTTCAATGACAGGAGGAGTAACCAATTTTGAGATAGAAAAGTTTGATGGCATAAATTTCTCCTTGTGGAAGATGAAGGTGGAGGATCTCTTGGGGCAAAATGACGAAACTCTAGTCTTGAAAGGTCTTGCAAGTAAACCCAACAACATGACAGATAAAGAGTGGACCAGGATGGACAGGAATGTGGTTTCTACAATTTGTCTTTGTCTTGCAAATTATGTTCTCTTCAATGTTGTTGTGAGGAAGACCATAGAAGAGTTATGGGAGATGCTAAACAAACTATACCAAACAAAATCAGCAACTAATAAAGTGATCCTGAAGAAGCAACTGTATAGCTTGAGGATGAAGAAGAGTTCATCTGTTGTTGATCACCTAAATGAGTTCAGCACTCTTATCAACACGCTGATCTCCATTAGTGTGAAGATGGAGGATGAGGACAAAGCAATCACCTTAATGTGTTCACTCCCTGATACTTGGGATCATTTGGTGATGACCATCAGCTATTCATCATCTGGGGCTTTGAAGTTTGATGATGTGGTAGCAGCTTTGCTTGCAGAGGAGATGAGAAGAAAGTCTTTTATGGCATCCTCTAGCAATGAAGCCTTAGCTGTGAGAGGTCGTTCTAGTGAGAGGAGCAACAAGGTAGATCACTGTCCAAATCAAAGTCAAGTGGTAGTTTTCTGTATAAAAGTACATTTCCAAGCCAGATTGTTGATTTCATTCGCAACAGAGATGTAGATGATTGAAACATTGGTGTTGTCACTTGTGAGAAGACGAAAGTAATAACTTCCAGTCCTATGTTCCTTATCTGCCATAAAATTTATGCTTGCTGCCTAAGTTTTGGGAATCTTCTCTTAAAGGAACAACGTTGTTGTCACTTGTGAGAAGCAGAAACTAATAACTTCTAGTTCTATCTTTCTTGTCGGCCATCTAATGTATGCTTGCTGCCTACGTTTAAGGAATCTTTTCTTACAGAAATCATTCCTTAGTCAAAAACAATTTGGTACCAGAACCCTCATCCTAATGGAAAAATATGACCCAATGCATTCTAATCTGTTTCATTTCCATTCTAACATATATGAGGCTACTACCCCTTGCCCATTTCCTTGGCCGACAATCCCCTCCCTCCTCATTCTTTGGAAACCCGAATACATGTCCTTGTTCACAGCCCCCATCAATATTAATCACTACCCCCATAACCTTAAACATTCAAGTTTGGAAAAGAAATCCGCCTTTCTCATGCATTATGCACGTAGTATGATCTCTTATTTTTCCTGATTCAACCATTTATGGTTGATGCAACCATTTATGGTTGATGCAACCATTTATGGTTGAGTAATTTCAGTAAGATTTATCTTAGAAGTTAGGAAGTTTTAATGTTAGAACCATGAAGATAATAAACTGTGTATTGTATGTGCCAACCAAATTCATTTTGAAATAAACAGTGTACTAAATGTGCCAACCTATTTCTTTTTGTAATAAACAGTGAACTGAATGTGCCATCCTAAAAAAGCACTTACTTAAACAGACAAGTTTGGACAATCCCCCTTTGTCACACTTTATACACGTGATATGATCTCTTCGTTTTCCTGACTCAACCATTCATCAAGGGAATTGCATTAAGTTTCATCTTAGAAGTTAGGATTTTTAACGTTAGAACCATCAACCTTACACATACAAGTTTGGAAAACCAATCCCCTTTTCTCACACTTTATGCACAATTCATGGTCACTTTGTTTCCCTGATTCAACCGTTCATTAATAAGGAACTGCATTAAGTTTCAACCTAGAAGTTAGGATGCTTTAATTTTAGAACCATTACGTTTCAAAGTAGATGTTAGGTTGTAACCATCAAGTTCATTGGAACAAGCACCTCTAAGAGATGTTGGAACCAAAGAAAAGGAACACATGCCCATCATTGTTTTCTCTAGAACATAAGAATTTTGGATAAAAACTACGAAAGAAATATTTGAATAGATATTTCGGATCACACTATTGGAGAAAATGAGTCACACCCAAATCGTAACAAGGAGCTTACCAAAAATCCCCGGTTATAAAAAGGCCATTAGCTCAGTAGTAGGGCACCCCAACATACAAATAGAAGGTCCTAGGTTCAAGTCTTAGCTGGTCCATGGAAACTAACTTGGTATAAGAGCCAAACTAGGAGCCCCAAGCACCAGAGTGTGGCTCAGGAGGGGGTGCTGGAGAAAGTAAGCCATACTTGAATCGTAATAAAGAGCCCACCAAAAATCCCCAGTCATTAAAAGGTTGGCAGCTCAATGATAGAACATCCCAACATACAAATAGAAGATCGTAGGTTCGAGTCCTAGCTGGTCCATAGAAACTAACTTTTATGACCCTAATGTGCGGATTTCACTAACGCCTCGAGGTTTTGGTGTAACGGTTGGTTACATTTGGTATTAGAGCCTCCACCCAGATTCAAGTCACAGAGCAGGTGGCTACACTGGCATTGCAGTGTTCGTCTAGGACTCGCATATGCGGGGATCCTAGTGTACGGACGCAAATCCAACCCAGAGTTTGGACTTCGGAAGCGTGGTGGGATGTTATGATCCTAATGTGTGGATTTCACTAACGCCTCGAGGTTTTGGCATAACGGTTCATTGCAATAACTTGGTATCAAAGCCAGACTAAGAGCCTCAAGCACCAAAATGTGGCCCAAGGGGTGGTATTGGAGAGAATGAGCCACACCCAAATCGTAACAAGAAGTCTAACAAAAATCCTCAGTCATAAATGGGCTTGTACTCAATGGTAGAACACCCCAACATACAAATAAGAGGTCCTAGATTCGATTCCTAGCTGGTCCATGAAACATAACTACAGAGTGTGTGGATGAGAAGATATACAATTTATATAGTGGAGCTCTTTATATAAATAACTCCAATCAATTACAAGATGCAAATTGGCCCACATTAGAAAAAGTAATAAATGAACTAGCTGTTATACATATTAATTAGTGTAACCACCAATTCAAAAGCATTAAATGTTACAACTACTAAGATGGAGGTTCCTTCTTAAGCATATGTTTATAATGGATCTCCAAGAATAGCAATACCATACGACTTTTTTTTTTCTTTAAAAAGAATGACAATGTGTACTCTGTATCACTAAAAGAAAATGCTTTGCAATCAAAAGAGTCTCCAACAGTGCTCAAAGTAAACTCCCGGTGCCCTACCATTGACAAATGTTGAACAAACCGGGGTTTAACACTGATTTGCACGCAAAAAGAGCTAAATAGGCAGAATTTTAACATCGGTCAACGGGAACACGCTGGGATTTTAAGCTCCCCCATCCAAGAATGACCATACCCTAAAGATTGCTTTGAGAAAAGGTAAAACTAATTTTTAAAAATTTGGAGCGTACTTACAAAATTGAGAACCTTGCAGCATTTGACAAGAGCTGGAAGCTAAATAAACCATATGCCTAGCTCTCATTAACGGAACTGCTGAGCGGCAATTCTTAATTTCGGCATTAAAACCTGCAGTAGAAAATTTAAGGGTTCAAAGAGAATAGAACAAGTGAACTGAATATACTATTAAGTCTAATTCATAAACACCTTGACACGCACAAGGGCTTAACACCCTAAGGGTTTGAACCATCTGCGTAGCCATTGTTATGTCTGATTTGAAAGAAGAATGGCAGGAAGTGGGGAAATTGGGGTTTTGTTTGTTAAACGCTGAAAATGCTTGTGCAACCTTTCAAACGTTATCGTTATCATATTCTCTTACGTAGCTCGTCAGAATGTCATGCGTTTCGTAACCTTGAAAAGCGGTCTCTCATTTAGTTTTTTGTTTTTTTTTAATTGAAAAGTGCATTTTTATTAATGAAATTTTGTAGTGCAATGTTAATTGTAAAAAGGTGGAGGGATCACATTTGAGATTGTGAGTTTTATTGAGAAAAAATATAAATTATATCACTAAAATAGTGTTAAAATTTGTAGTTACTTCAAAAGTGTTAGTTAAGAATTTTACTTATAAATGTCCGTCATAGCATGTGATCAAAAGACCTCTTTGCATATATTGGAATGTCATTTACAGACGGAAGTTGTCTTAAGTTTCCAACAAGTATTATCAAACAACCAGCAAAGTCTCTATTATTATGATGAGGAAAGGCCTCACACAACTGATTATTTATATTACTCATCATCTTTAGGCCTATAACGCGCATTTCATGTATGAGCACATATCCAATGTATCTCATTTATTCTTGAAAATTTGTTAATGCATGTTTATTAAGTGCTTTCATTTCACGAATAGATATGTGGAGCGATGAATGTATAGTTTATGCATTTATGTTAAATGTTATAACACTAATTAAAGTGAGGAGAATGAGTGGGGATTTACCTTTCGCTACAAGTGCATCCAAGGAACATTTGATGTTGCTTATCAAGTAAGATTTCTCTGTCCCTGTTGTTACTTGTATTATCATTCTAAGTGGGGTTGTTTGTGGCCTTTTCTAGGCATGCTTCTCAATTAGTTCCCTGATAGTTGATTCCTTGTTGGTTGGCTTGTGCCACCATCATTTGTATCTTTGGCAATTGTGCATTGATAATCTATGAACCGTTGTGCGGTTGTGTGTAGGCTAAGTGGTACATCAAAATGATTCCCATTGTGCTTGTTGTCGAAGTTTAGATGGCCAAGCATGTCAATGTCATCTATTTCATTGTTTTCTGACGAGTGCATTTGTGATAGGATTTCCCACTCATTCATTCCCATATCAAGTTGTATATCTTCTTCGTTGTAATTACTATCACTGGTGGAGTTGGCATTGTTTCCGTCTTCTACACATGATCACTCAATATGCCATGGATAATAAGAGTCCTTGAATTACTCCTAGTGTGTAACAATGTCTTCCTTATTTAAACCAATGTCAACATCAAAATTGTGGAATGGTTTGCAAAGCATATTCATGGAGCTAAGCTTTTCAAATATGAGTTTGTTGGTACATGCAAACACTTATTGAAATAAGAGTATGAAATGCCATAGAAAACAACCCTTTTGTATCGTACTCATTGATGGGAGACATGTTAACATTGGACCAATTGATTATAGTTGGATTGTCACTATTGAGTTGTTTATATAGTCCTTTATTTCGTCAACTTCTCTTCGTGTATTTGGAAAGGAAGCGACAAAAGATGACATTTAATGATATTGTAGATATGGGAGTACATTTACATTCATATTCCACTTTGCATTATTTATATAATGTTTTTTAATATTATATAATATAAAAACTATAGATATTTATATATATATAATTAAAAAAATCAGGGCATATGTGACACAAATCTCAAGGGTGTTCACCCCAATAAAAATATAATATTATTATTATAATATATATGATATTATAATAATATTATAATATATTAATATTTATAAAATATATATCTATAGCATAACATATTTATTATATGAATATTATATAATTAGTTTTATTTTCATTATAATTATTTATGGATATTAAAATTTTGATATATATGTATATCCATGTTTTATAATATTAATAATTTTTTATTATTATTTATTTAATATTTATAAAATATTGTGAATAATAAAATATATTATTTATGAAGTCAAGACATGTGTACGACCTTATATTTATTTTATTATAATAATATTTTATATTGTATTAATTATAATATATGATATTTTATTATATTAATATATTAATTTTATTATATTTTATTTTATTATAGTGTATATTGTATTATAATATATTTTATATTTCATACTACAATAATATAAAAGAAAATATGCAATGTAATATGAAATAAAATATCAATAATACAATACAATAATTTATATATCATAGTACAATAATATAAAAGAAAATATTAAATAAAATATTAATAATATAATACAATAAAATATATATAATATTAGATTTCAATAGTATATATTGTAATATTATATTACCTGGTTTCTCAAACCCCTTAGTTAGAATTATTGTGTGTAGAGGGAAACACTAAAATAGTACCTTTACCATTGCCAAGTTGAGGCTCCACATAATGGGAAACATGGAGGGGCCTCTCATCTTTATCAAACACACACTTGTATGTAAAGAAACCCTCCCCATTGACAGTTGTTATGTTAGAAGAGTAGACATAAAAGGGATGTAGCAGTTGGCCTTGTTCTTCTGACTTTCAAGTCACTCAATTGTCAACCTCAATTCCTCCCTCTCCAGTTGAGGCACAATGTCGTATATTGCCTTGGTAGGAGAAGACAAGTCCATAAGATCTTATGTGCTCATACGCACCTCTAAGAAATGCAACATATTTCTAAAGAAACTATGCGACAAAGATGCTATCATGATCTTCCTAAACTCTCTGCAGATTAAAAGTTTGGCTTTATGTTGCCCCTTGGACCTTATGTAGGCATCCTAAAAGAGGGCCAACAGGACCTCAAATATGATCATGCCTTTGTACTTGTGCCTCCCGCTCTGCACCTTTGATATGCATTGCTCTACCATCCCATGGTTAAATTTCAAGGTCGTCATCTTATAAACATCATAGCAAATGCTCATTTGCCTCTACTTCTATGACTTGAATGTTGATTCATAGTAATTTTTTGTTGTGGTAATTAATAGCATCCATGGGAGAAGAGATGGATGTTATTGTTATCTAGTATTCATCTTTATTGGATGGATTCGTCTCTCGATTGCATCTCTAGCAGCATGTCAATTTAAATTTTCTCTCCTTTCATCTTGATTTCATTGAGTTTTATAGCCAATAGCCATTAAATAAAAGAATGTGGGTCGAATGGTGAGCACTACTGCATATCTTACCCATACTGATGCAATAATGATAAAAGCTAGGGGCTTAAAAACTAGGGGCATTAAAACCAAATTCGCATCTCTATACTTGTTTTGTCTTATGTGGGACAAATATTTGGGGTTGGCACCCCAATAGTAGTGTTAAAATCAGGGGAAACACATCTCTCATTTAGTTTTAGATTAAGAAGTTTAATTAAGAGATACACAGATTGATAGCAATTAAGTATTTCCTAATTCATGACCTCAATTCAATTCCCTTGGGTACAACATGTCCTAATAATGGTTTTTTGCCCACTCTATCATGTAAAGCACTAAGGATGTGGCTCCATGGGGCTTGCGATCCATTTTTTCTTTTTTGACATTGGTCCTATTGAGTTGAAAACATGGTTTGGAATCAAATGAAATCTTCCCTCTAAAATATTAACCTCACATTTCTTTATCAGTAAACTTCCATCAATTGTTATAGAATGAATAAATACATCTAATAACCTCTACGAATTTGGGCTAGTAGCGGTTAAGTGTTTCCTAGTTGATGACCTAGGTCGGGACAACATGTCCTAATAATGGTTTTTTACCTAATATATCATGTAAAACACTAAGGATGTGGCTCCACGGGGCTTGGGCTCCAATTTTTCTTTTTTGAGATTGGTCGTATTGAGTTAAAAACACAGTTTGGAATCAAATCAAATCTTCCTCTAAAATATTAACCTCGCATTTTTTATCATTAATTGTTATAGAATGAATAAATACTTTTAATAATTTCCATGAACTTGGGCTTGTTACAAACAACCCTCTAAGTTTTTTATGTTTGATTTTCTACTATGTATTTTGATTAAAAAATCATTTTTTTCCTAATTTTTCTTCGACCAAGGCACCTAAGGAATCAACTTTTAAGTTGTCAGTATACTTGATTTGATATCCTTGTAAGTCATATATTCCATGATGTAGTTCTAATTCATCTCCACCAACCCTAAAGAATAAAAATGGCATGTTATCTTTGCCCAATCTTCTTTAGCCATTGTCTACCTACCAATGTCATACCCACGATGATGGAAGCTAGTCCTTAGTTGAACTATCAACATTTTCTCCTTCATTTTGATTTCTAATCTTATGTGAGTTTTTTCTCACGGTCACAAGTGGGAGTGAATTCTCTAACATAGCACCCTCTCTTTTGTCTGAGTTACATTGTCTACATAGTTACTTTGACATTTTTTCTCATATGCCTTTTTATTTAATCATTGGTGTTTGGAGACGGTTTTATGTTAATGCCCCATTTACTCATCCATTTATTATTATGTTTCATCCCTGTTATTACTTCTTCTTAACTATTTCCCCACTACCATTTTGGGCCAACAGTGAGCCTTCATGTTTTTTGTTTTCTTTAAGTATCTTATCGGCTGGATCAAATTTGATGTCTCTAACTAGAAAGCTTTTGCTTCAACTAATAATATCTCATATGGAACCGTTGTTTTGTTTTTTGAGACTGCTTGTGATTAAGTGCTTTGAATTCTCTATATTTGTCTTCATTTTAATTCTGACATATTATTGCCCCAAATTTCACACTTGTGGAGTATCATCGGTGTTATAAGCAACCCAAACAAGGTCCTCTTTATTTTCTAATCCCATAATTTTGTATATTTGCATTTGTTTTATAGTAGGTATAAAGCCTTTCAACCCCCTTGTATTCTTTTTGTCCTACAAGTCTCCCAGCTAAGCATGTTTTGGAAATCAAGCTAGGGTATTTATATTCATCCACCACTTGCAAAGGGCTTCCCTCATAAAAAGAAAATTATTTTATTTGCAAGGAAAATATTATGCCCATAGTTTTTTTGGTTTTCACTTGCATCTTTGCCTCTTGACAAAAAAAACTCTACAACCTTCAAGTGTTATCTCAAGTTATGTGTTATTTTTGCCACTAAGATAAGGTCATTGGTATACAAAGGTAACTTTACCACATATCTAGTTAAGTGAACACCCCAATCTCCAACTTGATTTATCCACTCCTTTAAATTGTCTATGTACAACCCCAAAAAAGTGGGGGATAGTGGGGGAGGGGGCTAAAAGTTTTCCCCTCTGGCATAGGGATTTTTTAACCACATAACATATTGCATATTATTTTTCCTTGAGATTCTAAATTTTGATAAATCTTTGGATCTGTCTATTTACATATAATTCTTATAGTTTTTCATCTAAATTTTCTTGGTACAAAAGAATTAAAAATCCATGGGACCCCTAAACTCAAAAAAATCCTCCTAAATTTTCTCAATAACATTTATTGCGAAACTTTAGAAAGTCCCATCCATGACACCATAGATTAAGAGTCTTTTAATGTAGATGATATTTATGGAATATATAGCACCTCAGTCTTATACACTTGAAAAACTCATATATTAGTTATTCCTCTCAATTCTGGACCTTTTCCCACTTTTGAAAGTCTCACATATAATCTATCTTGTGCCCCCGGGCTTATCTCTTGGTCTGACCCATCTTATGTTGATGACCCAGACCTTATATCTTGCTGAGAATGATTAAAATCTACTTATCTTCCACCTTTGTAAGTTATGAGTCTGTACCTACTTGCTTATTCTCTAGACATTGGTGTCTCAGACAAACACCTACATCAATGTAGGTATCCTACTCTGATACAAGTGTCCATTACCCTAAATTCATCTAATTTAAAAATTAAACGTATCATAATGGTCAGCCTAAGTGTTTTAATTTGAGTTATTTCTCCAAAAGGATTGATATAAATACAAGGTCAACCCTCATTCATACCTCACCTATAAACTTCTTACCTTATCACCAAGCAACTTAGAAAAGGCATTCAATCAAGCACTCGAATGAGCAAATCTTCCCTATTTTCTCCTATTTTAATGCCAATCATAGGGATAACATATACATAGGTTTGAATTATTGAAGGAGGAGCCCAAGAGCTATATTTGCCAAGTTACAAGTTAGGTCATTGTTGTACTTACTTTCCACATATTGCATGATTCACACATAGGCCAACAGGTAGGGGAAAATTACATCAATTTGAGGCCCTCTTCAGAGTATTGGCTACATAGGTAGTGCTTATTGATAGAGGGGTCTTTGGGGTCAACCGTACACTGCGTGTCCACTAACCCATTTTCTCGATGGTCATTATGAAGATGAAGAACTAGGATGTTATAATTTCATGATGAGTAACAGACTATCACATAGATCTAAATGCATCGGAGTGAATTGAAGACAAATCCATAAGCATCTAGGTGGTTGTATCCTTTTCCAGCAAGTATTCTATATAGGACATCTACATCATGTTCAGACAGTAGTGTCAATTCAACGGTCTAATGTTGACGCTAGTGTCCGAAGCTCTAGTACTCAAATTAAATTTTGGTAGACTATTCTAAAATCTTATTCTAGTATATTTCCATACCATTGTATAACACAATGCATCAAACATTATTCATACCACACCATTTATCATGGAGAAATCCACTTTATTAAATGAAGAAATAGTCAAATATAACTTTGAAACAGATAAGGTCCTTGACCAGTTTTACTTGTGATAATGATGTAGGATGATGAAGGAAAAATATATCAATAGGTCCTCCATGATTTTCTTGAGCTCTTTACTTGGGCTTATTCAGATATGCTCGAGATTGATCCATCAATCGAAATGCATAACATATTATTGTACCCATATGCAAAATCAATAAAACAAAAAAAATGAAAAATGTATCCTAAAGTCACGTTATTGATAAAAGACAAAATTCAAAATCTCTTAGATGTCAGCTTTATAAGAGCCATTGCACATTCTAATTGGTTGTCTAACATTGTCCCTGTTAAAAAACCTAGTGGTAAAATTTGTTATTGCACTTATTACTACGATTTAAACAAGGCTTATCTTAAAGATGATTTTCCATTACCTAATATCAAGATGATTGTAGATTTTACAACTAGATATGAGATATTTTCATTTATGAATGGATTTGTGGGATATAACCAAATCAAAATTAACAACGCAGATCAAGAAAAGACCAAATTTACCACTCCTTGGGGTGCATTTTGTTATAGTCATGCCTTTTGGATTAAAAAATGTATGAACCACATATCAAAGGGCCATGACTCACTTTTTTCATGATTTTTTACACAAATTTTTTGAGGATTGTGTTGATGATTTACTCATGAAATCTAAACATCATCAAGACCATGCTACTAATTTGTAAAAAAATATTTGGGCGCTTTGAAAAGTTCAATGTTCGACTAAATCCAAAAAAATGTTCTTCAGGGTATGTTTGGGAAAGCTCCTAAGATACATAATTTTTCAGCAAGGCATTGAGGTTGATCAAAAAAGGTAAAAAACATTATATAAATTCCACCACCAACCAATCTAAAATAATTATGATGTTTACAGGGCTGAATTCAAGTTATTCAGTGTTTCATTGCTCAGTTGGCTGATAAAATAATTCCTTTCACATGCTTGCTAAAAAAAGACACAAAATTCATGTGGGATGATGTGTGTCAACAAAGTTTTTATAAAATCAAAGCATATTTATCAAACCCACCAATATTTATGCCTCCTACTCCAAATAAACCACTATTTATTTATATATTAGGGACCCACGAGGCCTTTTGGGCCCTCTTAGCACAATTTGATGATAATCACAAAGAGCATGTAATCTATTATATTAGTTTCCAGCTAATCAATTATGAATGCAAATATACAAAAATGAAAAACTATGTTTAGCCTTAGTTTTTGATACTCAAAAGCTATGGCATTGTTTTCTCAATAATGAGGTTCATGTTATAATTAAAGAAGATTCATTAAGGTTCCTTGTGGATAAAACACACCTAGCCAACCACATCACAAAAATGGGTGATGTAGCTTTTAGAGTTTGATCTCAAATTTATAGCCCAAAATTCACTAAAAGGTCAAGTCATAGCTGACCAATTGGTTGTGGCTCCCTTACCATATTCTTTTTTGCTCACCAAATATTTTTGTGATGAGTTTGAGGCATATAACATATATTTCAATCCATAGACAATGTTCTTCAATGGATCAAAATGTAGAACAAGGGTGGGTGATGGTATTGTATTTTGTACCTCGGAGGGTGAATACATGGCTTTCTCTTATATATTAGCCTTTTCTTGCACTAACAACATAGTCAAATATGAGGCCTTTATTATCAGATTATCCATAACACACAATATTCATATAAAAGGCATCTATTTTTTTGGTGATTCTCAATTGGTTTTCAATCAAGTTACCAATCATTACCAAACCAAATAAGAGCATCTTCGACCATATAAAGAAATGGTAGATAAACTCACAGAGATGTTTGATACATTTTCTATTCATAGTATTCCACAAAAAGATAATTGCCATACAAATGCCATGGCAAGTATAGCATCCTTGTTGGTTTTTGATGTTAATGATGATCATATAGACTTTACCATATGACAGTTATGAGATCCTTCCATTTCTTCCAATAAAATGAATACCTTGGTCATCATTGTTGTTACTCACAATACTATAAACGTAGAATGGTACAATGATTTTTTATAATTTTCTCTATGAATCCTATATACCAGACCTTTTTGCATGAAATGATAAATAAAAATTATAATGTGAAGCACTTCGTTATGTTATTAATGAAAATGATTTATTCAAACAAAGTTTTGATGGATAATTACTTCGATGCTTAAACAAAGATAAGCCCCGCACTGCACTGTTGGAAATGCATGACAACGAGTGTGGTGGGTATTTCAAAAAACATTCCATGTGTCAAAAATTATTATCCTAAGGATATTATTTGCCTACCATGGAACAATAATGTATTGAACATGCAAAATTATGTTTACAATGCCAAAAATATAATAATTTGAATCATACATCATCACATGAGTTACGACCAATTATTTCAGCACGGCCTTTTTCTTTATGGGGTTTTGACTTAATTAGAAAGGTAAATACGATATCTATTGGTGAACAAGAATTCATCATCATAGCTACAAAATATTTTACAAAATGGGTGGAAGCAATTGCACTCGAGTTTACCACAAGGGATGATTTATGCAGGTTTCTGATGACCAATATTATTTCCTATTTTGGCATACTTTCAACTATTATTTATTATAATGGATCATCATTTAAAAACAAGATGGTAAAATACTTTTGTAGTAAATAAAATATTAGCATACATGTTCTACACCTTATTACACATAGGACAATGGCCAAGCAAAGGCAACCAATAAGATAATTATCAAAATACTTAAACAATACAGTGCATATTGGCACCAACTGTTAGGTTTTCTCTCTTCACGTCGGCGTTGAAGCCTCTTCCCAATAGGCTAGCATGTTGGCCCTATCACGCGAGGGATTAGTCTTGTCGCTCACCCAAAGCACACAACAAAAGATCGATTTTGAAAGGCTTTAAAAAATAATGTGTGTTTACTCATTTCTTATCAAACAAATATCCTACTATTGTTCTTTAACATAACAAATTATACTACCATCACTGGCTAAATATAAAAGAAGAAAGGAACTCATGACTTTATTAACTTAACATATTTCAATATTCAACAGAGTTAATAGTCTATTACTCAAAGTACCATATGATAAACATTGAATTCTCATTAAAGTGCTTACTGATTACAAGATATAATGCTCTATATTCACTAAAATGTTCAAACACACAGATCCCCCCTAAGAATGATTACAACAGGGGTTTTTATACTTATTTTGCCTTATCCAAGTGTTAAGTTCCTAACTTAATATGGACAAATGGCACACGGTCTCCCAAGAGGTTAAGAGTCATGACTCTTACAACTGATTATTCCTATAGAATCAGGCCTCCACACCCTAGATGCTTGCTCTATGTAATATATCCATGTCCAAGTGTTTCATTCCTCATAGGTTGGTATAAGGTCTCTAATTGGTGGGGTCGAAGTGTCTTCCTTGATTTATTCTTTCTAACTTCTCTCATGTTCCTCACGCTCTACTTCCCTCATGCTCCCCTAGTCTTTTGCTTCTTATTTTGAGTCCTCTATTTTTAGGTTTCTCATGCCATGTTTTCTCTTGACTGGGTCCTCTCACACTAAGTCTTCTACACCATTGTCCTTTTGCATCCTTCAACTATCACACTGCTAGTCTCACGCCATGGTCCTCCCATACCATTTTTCTCCTGTGCCATGTTGATACTTGCATAAAAATGAATAATGGTCCCTCCATGTTATGTGCTAGAATTGGAACAAATATTTGGTCAAAAGTGAGAGGCCAACATTACCCCACACTAAGTTGTTAGTCCATCCTTGACTAAGTTGTATTGGCATCCTCAAGGAACTCAGGCCCTTTCTGCTTGAGTTCTTTCCTCAACTCATCCCAATGGGATAAGGTGTTGAGAACTTTAGCATTTATTTTTTCAATGGCCTCCTTTACTACTTTCAACTCCTCAGAAGGAATTGGAGTCTTAGTCTTCTTCATGTTCTCCTCTAGGGCTATGTTAGCTTCTTTTTGGATGTTCTCTAATTCAAATACCTCCTTGTCAACATGTCCTCAAAGTGTTGCAAAATTGGCATTTATTTGTTGGTGATGGTTATTAATAGCATCTTCCATCATTTCCACATCCTTGAATGCCTTCGTACGCTCAGTGCGGTCTTTTATTAAGAGAGTTGCATCAGTCGCCTGCTGCCTCAAGACCTCCTTGTCATTGAGTCGAGCTTCTATTATTTTATTTGGGCATGCCATGTGTGAAAAAATGCCATCTAAAATTGGGATAAACTTCGCAACTCTTTCCATGGTACTATGAAAAATATTTGCTACAGTGGTGAACTGCTCCAAAAGTTCCTAGGACTCATCTCTGAGCATGAGGCACTCCTTATTCTTTTTGAGCAAAAGCTCTACCAATGTCTCTAATTTCCCTAGGGCATCCCCATCTAATGGTATGTCATATATCAGTGTCAGTTCTTCATTCAAAATTGTTTTTCAAAGGTTTAATACCCTTACCTTAGCCTTGATGGTCTCTTGAAGTTATTGCTTCAAGGAGGCCACTTCTTCAGCTAGCACCTGCTTTTCAGCATACACTTTATTATACATTTACACCACCTTGCCATGTTTCTTTTCGATCATGTGCATGTCTGAATTTAAAAAAATATTTTAGTGTGTCATTTCCATGACAAGTTTCATAAATGAAATGTTTGTCATAATTGGGGAGAGCTGTTGTGGATCAAATTTCATGAGTTTTGGCAATCTTGGAGTGTCTGGGCTAAAAAAATGCAATCTAATAGAACTTCAAACTGAGGCTCTTCATTATACATCTCCAAAAGGAAGGATAATTACTTCCTTATTTTTTTGGTCGCATCATTGGGGTGGAAATGCTTCCAAAGATAGATTTTATGTTCATTTATGTTGAACTGGTATCATTTGCACAGATTAGATAACACTCTCTATTTTGATTCCCCCTCAGCTAGCCCTTTCCCATTTCCTGGGTCTCGCTCAAGTTATTGATGGCTCCCAGTAGCCATCTCATACATTCCTATTTCTCTAGTATTAACTTGATCCATAGATGAGACTTCTCACACAAGGGATGGAGTCTTCTTTGGATCAGATTCCACATTATGTATTTGCTCTTGTGAGGGGTCCCTTTGAGGCGCTTGACTTGGAGGGTGGTAAGGTGGTGACTAGTGGTAGTCCTTGGAGAAGGTGGAGGTGAATGTGGTCATGGTTGTGAAGGTGGGGGAGTTGGATGAGGAGATGGTCGAGGTGGAGAAGGGGTGGTAGGTGAGTGGGAAGGAGTATGATGAGGTGAAGGTGACGCAAGTGGTGAAGAACTGTGAGATGGAGATGGAGATGATGGTGGTGAAGGACAAGATGAAGGTGAAGTGTGAGGTGGTGGTTGTGGTGTTGAATGGTGATGTTAAACTGGGCTGGAGGGCTATGCCTCCACTATTTTCTATTGCTTTTGGGGGCTCTGCTGCCCATTCATGCTGGCACTTGCCTCAAATTGCCGCTTTCTTAGTGGTACTTGGGGGATCCTCTCCTTGAGGTCTCTATCTTGAGGGCTTAGGTTGGGGCATAATATATAGAACAATTTGTGTATCTGCTCCCCAACCAAGATATTCTTGATCTTAATGTTGGTTATGCTTGTTTCTCCCCTCTCCATATAGGCCTTTTTGTTGGGATATACAAACATCTTTCAGAGGGTGTGGATCTCTACATCAATCTATTCTACTTGTATATTGATCAGTTGTGCATCATTGATTCTGTTGACAAAATTAATGAAGTAGCATGCAGAGAAGGCATATGGCAACTTAAGCCACACTAAGAACTCTACGAAACGATTCATCCAAATACACGCCAGGGAAAAGTGTTGTTTCATAGAAAATTTTACTTGATCTTATATTAGGGAGGGTAGATCCTTAAGAATGTACCATTCATTCCCAAAAACCACCTTCATTATATTAAACTAGTACCTCATCTTTAACTTATATGTTGGAGTGTTGTGCTGAGGGTATGTGAAAGCTTTATAGCACTCAACGAGAGACTTGTGAGTAGGGGGATACACCCACTTCAAAGATCCTAAACTATAGTCAAATATGCCAATTTCATCAAAAACTAACAATAATAAGATTTCCCCCCAAGGAAACCCAAATTTAGGCATTTTATGCACCTTCTCTACATTTTCGGTTATCTTTTGGGTAAAGTATAGTGCCTAGTTGTATTGTATTCCCTGTACTACTTGGTGAATGATGTACAAGTGGGCCATATCCACCTCCTTCCATCACTTGGTCCCTCCAACCTTAGTGGAAATGATCCATGATGTGACTCTTAGGGCATGATCCTGCATGTTTCTAATGTGCATTGCATGTCCCTGCTTTTGATACATAAGCATGGTGGTGATCTACTAGATCTCCTCTGTATCCACCAAGTCATCCAACACATTGACCCCTGAGCACTAGAGTCTTGTGACTTTGCTTACCCTCTCCATGTTGATCTTCATATTATGCCCTACGAAGTGGATTTAATCCTCATGAATGTGTGAGAGGAGGAATGAAACTACCTCAGTAGGCTTTCCAAAATATGGTTGTTTAAAGAGTTGGAAGAGGCCAACTTTGTATAGCTGGTTCTTGATGGTCAAGTCATAAACCACTTGGTTTCATGTGTTGGTGGTCTAGACCTGATAATTGTTTTGCAACTGCACCTCATTTCTTGACTAGCAGTGGTTGTAGTCAAATACGGTCGTAGTTGCCACCTTAGACACCCAATTTTTTGTGCACAAGACCGACTCAAGGCATTACATCTCTTCTATGTAAATGGTTTGAGGGGGAGATGGTGGAGCGGTCTGTGATGAGGAGGCATGCCCCTGCTTTCCCTTTTTCACCATCTTGGCTTCTTTCATGCTCTCACTCTAAAATTTTGCGTGTTGTACTTGCCTTATTATCTCTTCTAGGTCTTCTAAAGGCTCCTCTCTTATAGGGAACCATGCTTATTTGCTTACCTCTCTCTCTTTTGGTATGGTTCATAAATGTTCAAGTCTTTTTGCCTTTTTCTTTGGCTGCATTACCCTCTATGGTGCTCAAAGGTTAACCCTCGGTCATCCCATGTTCCCAAATGAATACGTGGTGGCGATCAAACTTGCCTCATCTCTTGATCTTCACACTTCAATAATGGTGGAACCTATAACCTATAATTTTTACAAAGAATGATCTCAACCCACTTCTACACACGTTTGCACTTAACAACCTTCTTCCTTCGCTCAGAAATCCTCTTCGTGTCTTTGTTTATTTCTCAATCACTCTGTTCTATAAAAAAATTTACTGCATCTCTGGTTCTCTGGTTCATTAAGTACTTGAAGATTATAATAAAGTAAACTGTATAATGGATTTGACTTGTTTATTTATATGTCCTCTAACTAGTTTACCTCATTAATTTCTTTTCTCTCTTTGTCCTTTCTAACCATAAATACGTATCGTTTAACGGTCTTAATACTTCAAATCTTGCATCAAGCCTTTAGTGTTCTAACAAACTAGTTCCATTATTCCACTCACATGCTTGTTGTTATGACTACCCTTGTCACATTGATGGTCCATTCCTTCCCATGCCTTTTTTGGAAGTGGGTGAAAACTATCCCATTTTTTTGGAGTAGTGGAAACCAATTACCATGCAAATAATGGGAATCTATTTTATTAAATGACTCATGTAACCTTAATCACTTGTACAACATGTATGACTCTTGTTCCTTTGAAACTTGCGTGCCCACATGTTATGTCTTGCATTCATATGCATAATATCTTACCCCACGCTAAAAGGGTTCGTGGTCCTCCATGAAAATAACTAGACTAAGAATTTCAAAAGAGAGTCATGCACCTCAAGGGTAGCACTTTTTATTGAAAGCAAACAATTCTAATCTAATAACCTTAAGCCTTATTGAAAATAACACAAACTTATATAAAATCACAATACGACTGAAACGGACTCCCATTATATTGTCTCGGGAGGAATTGACCATCTATTTGCTTTAGTTGGCAAGCTTCGATAGGTTGAATACTATGAATTATGAATGGTCCATCCCAATGAATTTAAACCTTCTTAGGGTGGCACGTGAACTTAGAGTCATAGAGTAGAACTTTCATGCTTGGGGTGAAGATTTTGTTCTTTAGATGGTGATCGTGCCATGCTTTCTATTTTTATTTCTCAACATCTTTATTCTAGTGGACAAGGAGCCAAACCTCATCTAGTTTCATTAATTCATCAAGTCAAGCTTTCAAAGAGGCATCATCATCAAGGTTTCCTATATGCCCTATCCAGAAAGATGGAACCATGAACTCAATTGGCATGATTGCTTCCTTTCCATATACTAAGTCAAATGGTGTATATTTGTTGAGGCATTTGTATGTGGTCCAGTATGCACAAAGTATTGCAGATACCATATCATCCCAATTAGTTCTACCAACATTGCAATTTTTTGTCAAAGTGGTACCAAGAATCTTATTGAAAGCTTCAACTATTTTTTTGGCCTATAGGTGGTATGGTGTTGTCTCGTGATGCATGATCATGAATTCAATCAACAAGATTCAAATTGTCTCATTCAGGAAGTGGGTTTCATGGTCACTTGTGAAGCTTAGAAGACATCCAAAGTGTGTTATAATGTTTTCCTAGATGAAACACATGGTAGTTGTTATAGTACAATCTTTAGTTGACATTTATTCAACCCAACATGTTAAGTAGTCGATTGTCACAATTATGTACTATGAGCCTTTGCATCATCCTGCTAGAGTGATGGGCCCCACAAAGTCATTAATCCACTTATCAAATGGTTCTTAGGAAGAAATTGGTTGCAATGGCATGGCATCTCTTTTATTGGGTCTTTCCATACATTGACAAATATCACATTGCCTTTCATATGCCTTTGCATATTTAAATAAAGTCAGCCACCAAAGTCTAGTGAATAACACCTCGCATGCGATAGCCTCCCTAACATAATGTCCTCCTGCAATACCTTCGTGGACTTCTCATAATACCTCAAGGTGTTCATGTTGCATTACAAAATGACATAGTACCTCATCATGGTCCATATTACACAGATATCTTGCTATTACTTGATAAGGTGCAGTGCAGACTGCAATTTGTTTCTTTTCTTGTAAAGTGAGAGAATCATGTACACAATAAGTATTGAGGAATGCTATAATATCCTCCAGTTGTTCAAGTACCCTAACGACTTGGAAGAGTTATATATTGGGAAGTGTTGTCACTTGAACCTACACCTAGTGAGGAGATGAAAAGTCACTCCTCGTTCAAGTGAGACAATGGAACCACCTCAGGGTTTTGGGTATCCCTATTAGGAGGTAGATCTCTAGATTAGGGGCTAGCTCCCCTTGATGCATCACTAAAGCTCATATCTTACTACTAACACTTGGGGAATGAAAAGGGTTAAAGAAGACTAAAATTAAACCAACTCTATGGGAGGTGATGCATCAAAAAAATGCTCTACTCACACCCTTTAACATGCACTTTGAACCAAGGACAAGTTGCACATACATTTCATCCAATGTCAATCTTCCCTCTCACATCAATGCTTCAACATGGGGTCTTAGAGATAACTTAGGCTATGAGGACTTAGATAATAGGAATTCTAAGACACACTATTTAATAGGCTACTCACTATACCCATAATCCCATCAAGCACTTCTTGTTGACCTGCAAAAGAGATATCACAAAACACTAGGTACTAATAAGAGCAACATGTGAAGGTAATTTAAACTTACACTTGCACAAGACTAATAACCATCATTTACACTTAGTGAAATATTTGAATGAGGTAAAACACTTGTATTTTTTGAGTCAAGGTAAAAAATCTGTAGGGATTCACCATACCAAGGCATAGATATTATGCAATAGCCAAAAAGGCTCAATTTATAGAAGATGTGAGAAGAGAGAGAGAAGGAGAGTTCAAGAGCCATAGAGACACTTATCACCAATGTGAATATTAGTTATTTATGCATGTGAGAGAGGGATGGGGTGAGCCATACCATGTCAGGGGTTACAAATTTCATCTCTAATCACTCAAGACTTGCAAAGTGGTCAAGAAACTCCTTTTCTTGCACAAAAAATTGCCCCTCATGATTTGCCTTTCAAAATTACCTTATCTCTACAACTAATTGGGTCTAATGATGGATTTGAGTAGTAGGGGTTAAAAAAATCCCTCACATGCATTTGAGAGGTTCTTGATCATCCCTATCACTCTATCCATGCACAATCATCCTTGGTAGTCTCAAAATAGCTCCCTCCATGTACCTCTCACACTTGGTACCCAAAAACTCTTCAATTATTCAATCTGATCATACAAGAAGAGGAATGACATGTGTCTAAAGTGTTTATATCATTTTTTTAAATAAATGATCCTTAAAAGGCCTTCTAATTGAAGATTCACCATTTTCTCCTAAGTATCCACTATCTGCCTACTAGATTGGTTGAAAGAAAAGAGATAGTAGATAGACTTTGGAGATTATAAACTTGATAAAATGATCATGAGGACTTGTAATAAGTCCTAAAATTCCTCCCAAATGTGATTAGGTCTCTTGAAAGTCTTCTCACACTTGTTAAACACACAAAAAGGTCAAAAAATCCCTATTTTGTATAGTTCCATACAACAACCTACCATTGGAGCATGCCTGAGAGAGTCCTCTACATGTTCCCAAGGTTTCATGGCATTTTAAACCCATATTCATGCTTAATTTTCTTCATCTTTTGAATCGAGTATGTGAGAAGGGTTTGCAAGGGTTTTGAGGTCACTTTCATTCTTAACTTTTGTTCATGAAGAAAATATGCTAAAATTATAATAAAATTACATTGAGATATTGTTAAGGACCCTTCATAACTATTATAATCACCTTAGGGTCCAATGCACAGTATTACGAGAGTTACAAACTTCTCAACTTGGCCACTCGAGCCATTTTTGCAAAATTATCAGGGTTTAAATGCTTCCTAAGCCAAATAATTGCTTCTTAGAGACTTTATATGCAAACCAAAGGCTAAAAAACCTCTGAATACATCCCAATCACATGTTTCAATCATTTTGAAATCTCACTAAGGGCTATAAATGAAGATGACCCCTGTTATGAAACCATGTCAAGACCTTACCAATGAGCTTGCTTGCACCTTAGACTCAATATGGATCTATTTACACCTACCATGCCCTTTAATAGCTAAAAAATATCATTTTGACCTCCATGAAGGTGATCCAAAACATTTATATGCTTTCCTAAGGCTATAACTTGAAATGACCCTTCATTTGATACTTATGATTATTTCTTTCCTTACCGTGATGACTGAAAACCTTCTTGTGTAGTGTACCATGTTTGCCCTCAAACCTTATATAAAGTTTTTATATATTTTTTTAGGTGTTATTCAACTTCTAAAACCATATTACAAGTATTTTATAGCTTTTGGTTCTCTATTTCACTTCTTTTCATGGATTGGTAGGGTTTAAGCAAGGGGAAAAATGCCCCTTGTCTGAGACAAAACAGGGGGAACTTCCCCTATACGTATTGAAAATATAATAATTTAAGGAGATTATTAGACTTTTTAGGGTAATTTTTACCAATTTTCAGCCTTTAATTCCAAGCATAAGGCCTCCATTTCTACACATTTCCTAGGCAAACTTTTAAGTGCAGTTTTGTGCATGGTGGGGAGGGTATAAGCTTGATTTTTGCCTTTGAAAAGGTTATTTTTTATTTGTCTCATTTAATGATGTCCATGAGGTGATTTTTTTCATCTATAAACCTTATTCCAATAATTTTTCAATCTGATCTTACTAGAGCATTTACACATCCCATCCTTGCTAGACTCGGCCTCATGTTTGTTATGGATTGAGATAACTTAAAGCCCTTGCCTGTAGGTTAATTTGGAATTGTATACCCTTGTTTACTTTTTATTTAGGTTTTGAATGAGCTTATTGAGGTCAATTTTCATTTTTATAAGCCAACTTTACCAATACAATTGCTTTTGGTGCAAAGGAGACTTCACTTCTCACTCACTGCCCATATACCCTGTTTGACTATGTTTCATGCATTTTAGCCCTACCTGTAGATGATATTGGATTTTTATTCACTTGTTCATGTGTTATATGGTGACATAGAGGTATATTATTACTCATTAAACAATGAAATCTCCTTTTCTTGCACATGGTCACACTTGTCATGAATGTGACTATCTATTTTGCCTGGACTGAGACAAAGTTGACCATGACCTGTAGGTTGATTTGGCTTAGTTTAGGGACTATTTGAAGGTGTTATAACTTCCCATAAATGTATTTGAATCTCAAAACACTTTTATACCTCTTTTAAAGATCAAAATAAGGTCTAAACTCCAACCTATAACTCACTATTTGAAACCCTGACTGCAAGTGTCACTTTCTCGGGCCTGTGTACAGATAGGGGAGAGTGTTTAGGGGTAGGAACATCAAATATCACATTTTATTATGATATATTGAGCTATAGGTGAACCTTTAACCATTGTAATAATTAAAAATTGATGACATAATAGAAGACCATCATTATTAAGGGAAAGGCTAAATTTTTGATCAACCTCCTGTAGACTTTAATGCAAAATGTTAGTGTTTTTCTTGGCAACTTTGAAGGTCCAAATGACCATTTCCCTTCTAAAATTTTGGTCTCAAATTTGGCATAGGTGTTGTCTTATATAAGGACTACAAGATCCAATATTCAAGGTGCCTTAGGTCACTTAGGGGGCATGCGTAAATAGGTCATCTAAAACCTTATGGGCCTCTATTTTGGTTATTTAGGGACTAAAGGGGTCTGAAAACTCAGTCATTTGATGCTTGAAAGAAACTAACACCTTCAATTACTAAATTTCATCTAAAATGGCCTACAATGCTACCATCCATCCCATTTTTGCTTGAAACCTCCTTGTCTATGGTCATCATGACATCATCAAGTTGTTGCAGGTGTCAATAGACTAAATATACTAGCAGGGAGGATGAAATTGAGCAAGAAAGGTTAGCAAGAAGTCTTCAAATACCCTTAAAATGTAACTATTATCCTTTCACAAGGAAAATATCCATCAAGGATGCCTTGAGATTAATTTCACAACACTTTCAATGGCACCTGTAGGTGAAGATATCTCTATGAGGGCTATCAATCATGGAAGGACAACACATTTGAGCCTTATTTTGACATTATATGAGTTGAAAACTTGGTGAAACACCCTCAAATGTAGATTCATGGATTTATAATATTGAATCAACATCCCATGCCTCCTTCCAATGTGTAAAATCTCCTTCTTCACTAATTGAGACAACTGCAAGTATGAAAGGACCAGTTTAGAAGCATCAACAAGCCTAGAAGAGGCTTTCTTAAGCATTTGAGATTACCAAAACAAGGAGAATAGATAACATATGGAAAGGTAATTAGAAACATGTGAAAACATTAAACCCATCAAAACCAAGCAATAAAATCTGAAACAACCTCAAAAGGAGACCCCTCATGGATGCACCTGCATAAAAAGTTGCTTGGAGTGTTAGCAATTATTCATAAAGGAAGAGCCACAAATATGATACTTATATGAAATTTAAGTTCACTTAGATTAATATGCACCCCTAAAACCACTCTTCCCAAATCCACGTATATGACCCATACCAAGCACTTAAAAATGGCCCTTTTTTGCTTGCCAAGAGAAAACAGAGGAAAAGAAGTTGCAAATGGACTTTTTTGCATTATTATTGAAAAATAAGCATTGAAAAGAGTGTGGGGAGGTGAAGAGGCACTCCACCCACATGTTTAGTTGTAAGTGAGATCAAGGAATCTGAATAAGTGCCTAAAAGGGCCTAAAAACAAGGAGAAACTCCCATTTTATGCACATAACTACTTATTGGCTGACATCTGATTCGCCCTAACATGATCTTGACCTCTTCAACATTGAAACTCACCTTGATGACAAATTTTTCCTCTTGAAAGAATGTACAAGTCATTAATTAAGCTAAAATATGACAAAATGACACTTTTTTCCCATGAGGCATAACAAACAAAAAATTAATGAATTGTAAACACATTGAAACATGTCAAAGACCATGTTAAGACATATTGGACATAAAATTGACCTTTGACAAAGTTTGACCAAGTTTGACTAACTTTGACTTTGGTTAACTAGGCCATTTTACGGGGAATGAGCTTAGACAAGGACTAAGACAAAGCCAAGTAAGATGGTAAACCAACATGACACCCTATAGGACACATGGAAACCTTATCCAAAAGTTTAAAATAGTAGGGGTTCACCCCAATTGACCAGAAGTCAAATTTGGTCAACAAGAAGGTCATCTTCTATAGCATGTGGAGGTTATACATTTTCAATTCGAGATAAATGATCAGGTCCATGGTTGGTTTTCTTGAGTTTTATTACTAAGAAAAACTATAATTATTGGAAGAGAAGTATCCAACAGCAAATTCTTCCATGAAGAATTGGCTTGTTGATGAGATGCTTTAGAGCCTCATGGGCAGTGTAGAATACAAAGAGTGTGGCCAGAAGGTACTATCTAAATTTTTGTAACACAAACCATAGACAAGGCTTCGTATTCGATGGTAGTATAGTTATTTTCGATTAATGTGAGTTTATTGATGGAGAAATAGATTGGATGGTCCAAATTTCCCTCACTTGGTTGTGCAAGTATTACACCAAATGCTATGTCAGATGCATCAACATGGGCATGAAAGGGTTTTGTCTAATCTAAAAACTATAAGATAAGAGTGGTAACTAGTCTTTCCTTCAGATTTTCAAAAATTGGTTTGCAAGAATTAGTCCATATAAATTGTTCATTATGCTTTAATAGCTCTTTTAGGGGTGTTACAATCTTGACATAACCCTGAACGAACTTCCTATAGTATCTTGTGTGTCCTAAGAATGCATGCACCTCACGCTGAGTTTTTGGTGTTGGCAGATGAAGAATGATAGAGACCTTAATTAGATATAATAGGAGTCCCTATTTACAAATGGTATGCCCAAGGAGTACCCCCAAAAAGTGTCACAAACAAGCATTTATTTAAATTTAGGGAAATTTGTAACACTCGACAATGCTCAAGCATGAGCCTCAGATTGACACAATGGTCCTTGATCAGCCCATATACCATTCAATCATCTAAGTAGACTTGGAGAAACTTAAGGATAAAATATTTGAAAGCCTCCATTGCTACCCGTGAGAATACCGACAGGGCATTTTTTTACCTAAAAAGAATGATGGTATAAGCAAAAGATCCCCATTCCATAGCAAGTGTGGTCTTAAAGTGGTCATCATCAGCGATCTAGACTTGGTGATACCCTGAGAAGCTGTCGGTAAAGGATTATATATCACAACCAACAACACCTTCTAAGATTTCCTCTGTGAAAGGTGTTGGGAAAGGATCAGTAACATAAGATACATTCAAAACTTGATAATCCACACAAATATGAATATGCCCATCCTTCTTTATACTAATTACCATAGGATCACCCATTTAGATTCATCAATAGGAGTAATTACTTTGGTGTGGATCATGTTATTGATCTCTTCTTTCACATGTGCTCAGAGGTGAGGGTTCATCCAGTATGGGTATTTCCTCATGGGGTGAGCATTATCAATCAACGTAATATGTATGTTCCTAAAAGAAGGGTGAACCCTTTTCATTTCACTGTAATTCCTCAAAAACACATCCTAATACTCTTTCAACAACTCAAAGATTTATGAAATTTTTGTCTCAGTGTAATAATTTCCAATGGTCGCCACCTTAGGTTCTTGCTCTGTGCCAATGTTAATTTGAACAGTTTGAATGGGCTCATGATAAGGGTTATCTATGGGGGAGTTGGTTTCCCAAAAAATTCATGAGCCAGTACTAATAGGAACATGCAGGTTGTTATTCAATGGATCGAGTGGAGTGGACCCTTCTCCTTCATCTACTTGAAAGATGAGCTTCTATTTTCCTAGGTGGATTTCTTCATAGCATTCTTCACTAGAGACTGTCAATGATGTAAAAGTTAATTTTTGGGGGGCTCGATGAATAAACCTAAAGGTTCCTTTGGTTCTTGATGAATATGATGCAGACAGTCTTCCATCAGACTCATGTCTCTAATGATTGCTTCACGTATGGTTTGAAGAGTAAGGTGAAAGTCTATCCTTGGTGAAGAGTAAGAAAGTGATGATGTCATGTTTTCCTTTAATAACTGCTAAAACCTTGTTTCCATGTTCCTTTCTTCATGTATGTATCAAGCTCATGCCTAAGTGTGCAAAGTTCCATAAAACATATGGACCCATAGGTATTCTAGTAAAAATGTTTCTTCAGCTCACCATATTATTTCACAAGCCTCAACATGAGGTTCAGGTGCTTTTATGCCACTATAACTGAGTGTGCCTCTGATCTTATTATCATGGTAGAATCTATGATGTAGAATAACTCATACTTGATCCCAATACAAAAGGTGCTTTTTATGCATACATCACCCCTTGGTAGTGGTACCATCGAAAATGTGGTCTAATGACCTCATCCATTCATTTTTGGTACCACAGAACTCTTTGAGGCAATGGATAAAATCATGCACCTCCATTTGTCTTTAGAACCATGGAGTTTCATTAAGTCTCTCCAATGGTGGTCCATCCAATGGTCCTTGCATTGCTAAATCCATGAGGTGCACAAATTTGTGACGCTTGAGAAGCTAACACAGGATGTTCTTGTCTCGGTTGGTGGTGTTGCACAACCTTCTAGTGAGGTCATAATCACCATGGGCCCAACAATTGCAAGCATTACTTGTTGTATCCAAGATAGACTGGTTGTCCATCTAGTAAAGAATATCATTTGGCATTAGATCATGTTGTTCATCATATTGAGTAGTCACATTATACATATTATTGATATCTTCATCAGTGCTTACGAGCTTGATATAGGGTGGTCCTTGTGCTTGGTCTCAGTGTATTATCATGCGCTAATCAATATTCTCAAAGGTATTAGTTTCTAAAGCTTAAATCTACATGATTTTTATAGCACTAGGGTTATCCCAGTAAGGTTGGGTAGTCATCAACCTCTACCAACTCCAAAACCTCAAAGTCTGCTTTGAAGAGAACCCCAAGTATTTCAACAGTGGCATTTTTAAGGACTCTGATATGATGAACATGAGTCTTGTTTGCCATGAATAAGACATGAGGTGAAGGTTGCAAGGCTGGACTAGACATTTTCCACCAATTATCTTTAGTGAGAAAATTTACTTCAGTGCCAATACCTACTAGAATATCCTGAATTATCCATTCGTTGATAGCAGCATTAATTAATATTTCTCCATCTTTTAGGGAAGGGGAACTAGGACTTTCCAGACATTGAGCATGGTTTAAATATCAATCTTCACTTTGTCGACTATATTAAGTGTGGGCTTTATTTGGTAGGTGGGCTTGGCCTTTAAGCCACGTGCTAAGCTGGGGAATGATGTCTTCATCAAGCATGTGTTTGCATAGTTCCTGAAAACTATCTTGCATTACCAAAGGTTCAGTTTCCCTTTACACTACGACGCGTTGTGTGACATCCCTATCCTTAAGGTATTGAATCTTGCCTTGGAGCTCATGCACAAGTACCATTATATCCTGAAGGATGTCCTTTTATTGAAATGGTTTAGGGTACTTCCTACCCTGTGGTTCTTCTCGATGTACCTTTTCATCCAACTTGGGTGTAGATTATGTCTGACCCCCATTACGAGTAGTAATATTTACTTGTTGTATAATAGGGATGGCTGGTCAAACATGCCATTATGGTTTATCTATATGGAGCATACTAGTGCCTTTTTCATTACGATCCTTTATGATGGTAGCATATAAATTTGGACACTCTTCTAATTGGTGGTGCTTTTTGCAGTAAGCACAAGTTGGGTATTCTGGGCAATCTCTCTGATAGTGGTCTAGAGAACCACACTTGTAGCAAGTCCTTGGTGGAAACCAAACACTACCTCATCCTTGTCTTCTTTTGTGCCCATAATAGCCACCATCATCTTGGGAACTGGTGACTGAGGCTTAGTATGTGTTGCATGCTTGAACTTAATGAATATCACTAATTAGATGACAATTATTGGTGTCATGGATATAAGCATTAAAAATATTACAATACATTGATACTTTAGTGTTCGTGGCCCATTACAAGAGTGGATTAGAATAGACATCATGGTTGTCATGACAAATCTCGTAAGTTTGCTTTAGGATTGCATGGATGTTCTTGCGTAGGCAATTATTTCTTGTGTGTCCTTAAGTTTCACAGTCGATACACCAAACACCACTACATGTCTCATGTGCATTATTTGCTAATAATTTTTCAAGCTAAGAAGCCATACATGTTATTTGTGCCTCCATAAAGGGACTAATTCTAGTATCCATACTTCTAATTGCTTTAGCATGCAGGGTAGCCTCTAGAGCCTCACACACATTGGTGAAAGTTCTTTGTGGAAAGGTCCATCAAAAAGGTAACAATAATCCTCCTATGAACCTTTGTGCATGTTGAGCAGGATTGATTTCAAAGGAAAATTGAGAAAGCAAGTTCTTCAACTATGCATCATATTCCCATATGCTCTCTGTAATTCCTTGTTTTATATCTTTCAGCATCGCTATACTTTATTGGTCAAACTCAAGAATATCAAATTCTTGTAGGAATGTTGCTTTGAGCTAGTCATAGTCGACCACTACTTGCTGAGGGTCAAATTTGTGATACCATTTGTGTGCATGATCTAAAAGGGTGGTTTTAAACTGTGTTGCCTTTCACTTAAAGGACATGATGCCACATGCCCTCCAAATCAATTCACACTTGTGAACATGCTCGACTACATTTTTTACCCCTTGGTGCTCAGGTAGGGGTAATGTCATTTCATAATAAGCCATAGGTGGTTGAACAAATGATTGCTAAGAATTTCCAACTCTTATTCCTAGAGGGGGTCTACTTCCTCCAATACCTCCTCATAATCCTCCTCTAGCACCTCTAGTAGTAGTGCTTGAGGGAAAAATCATGGTGGAGGGTTGACTTCCTAGATTTGGGCCTATGCTCTGGCCTTGAGGGCCAAATCCTCCAGGCATTGCAAGATGTGCCATGGAGTTCTCTTGAAAGGATAAAGATATATATTCAAAGTTATTACCTAATGGCTTGGTCTTAGTTTCCCTTTATCCATTCAGATTTTAAATATGTATTATCTATATCCCAATTCCTTATATGTACTCTATCTGACTCAAAGGGATGAGCATGCACTATGGTGTGGGAGCTTGGTTGACTTGTACTTAGTTTATCTTTGGTAGTCCAGCTCATTTCTCCTTTACAAGATAAAAGCGACAAAGGTTGTGACCCATAAGTGATAGATTCCTCATGCATGTCTAGCTCTTTGCAACTCTTCACAACACTCCTCGAGTGCTCCCAATCTCTTCCTATGCCACTAACTCTCACGATCCTATATCGAGCTTCATCATACTTCCATTTTTGTGGTTCTCACTAGCTTGCTACCATGTTGGACCCACAATCTTGAACCAACCAGTATTCTCCCCTCCAAATATATCGCTCATGCATATTAGATTTTAGCCTTCTATGGGTATTGTTTCCAACCCAAGATCAATAATTAACTTTTTAATCTCGAAGGGAAACAATGAAAGATAACGTCCCCTTGGTTCTCATATAAAATGGAATTTTGCTTCCTCAGGTCATGAATATGTGGTCATAGCATATTACAGGATGTAATTATTTTGAACACCTTTCCACTAGTAATCAACTGCTCACATCTAGGAAATTTTTAGTCGTGCTAAAATCCTCTGCCATTATAGTGTCCATGATTGTCTTTATCCAAGGTTTCGAGATCATCTTTGAGCATATGCCAAGATCTAAGAATGCAAAAGAATAGGGACCTCAAAAAAGAAAGTCTCATATAATGAGTTTTAGAGGTTTTATTATATCCATTGTCATGTAAAAACTCCTAGTTCAAGATATGGAACCGCAAAATTGTCTTCAACATTGGTAATCCATTCTTCAATATTCTCTAATGTAATTCACTCAAACATTTCCCATAATCATGCTCTAATTGCTTTAGGTCTTGGAAATGGAACCAAAATGTTGGGTTTTCTCTCTTCACGTCAGTGCTGAAGCTTCTTCTCAATAGGCTAGTGTGTTGGCCCTATCATGCAAGGGATGAGTCTCACTTACTCACCCAAAGCATGTAATGAAAGATCAGTTCTCGAAGGCTTTGAAACATGACATGTGTTTGCTCATTTCTTATCAAACAAATATCGTACTATTGTTCTTTAACATAATATATTATACTACCATCACTAGCTAAATATAAAAGAAGAAAGGAAATCATGACTTTATTCACTTAACACATTTCAATATTCAACACAATTAACAGTCTATTACTCAAAGTACCATATCATAAACAATGAATTCTCATCAAAGTGATTATTGATTACAAGATATAATGCTCTATATTCACCAATATGTTTACACATGTGGATCCCCCCTTGTGAATGATTACAATAAGGGTTTTTATACTTGTTTTTCCCTATCCAAGTGTCAAGTTCCTAACTTAATATGGAAAAATGGCATACAGACTCCCAATAGGCTAAGAGTTGTGGCTCTTACAACTGATTGTTCCTATAGAATTGGGCCTCCACACCCTAGATGCTTACTCTATGTAATATTTTCATGTCTAAATGTTTTGTTCCTCACAGGTTGGTATAAGGTCTCTGATTGGTGGGGTCGAAGTGTCCTCCTTGATTTATTATTTCTAATTGCTCTCACGTTCCTCACACTCTACTTCCCTCATGATCCCCTAGTCTTTTGCTTCTTATTTCGAGTCCTCTATTCTCATGTTCATCATGCCACATTTTCTCTTGACTAGGTCCTCTCATGTTGGGTCTTCTGCATCATTGTCCTTTTGCATCCTTCAACTATCATGCTTTTAGTCTCATGCTATAGTCCTCCTGTGCTATGGTTCTCTTGTGTCGTGCTGATACTTGCATAAACATAAATAATCAGTGGGGTCAAAGTGTCCTCTTATGCCATGCTGATGCTTGTTATATATAATATATTCGTGTTCAAGTGTTTCATTCCTTGTAGGCTAGTATGAGGTCTCTAATCGGTGGGGTCAAAGTGTCCTCTTTGATTTATTCTTTCTAATTGCTCCTATGTTTCTCATGATCCTCTTCCCTCACACTCCCCTAGTCTTCTAGTTCTTGTTCCAGATCCTCTGTTCTCACATTCCTCATGCCATGTTTTCTATTGATTCGGTCCTCTCACGCTGGGTCTTCTATGGCATTGTCCTTTTTCATCCTTCAACTCTCATGCTGCTAGTGTCATGTCATGGTCCTCTCATGCCATGGTTCTCCCGTGTCATGCCGGTACTTGCATAAAAATGGATAATGGTCCCTCTATACTACATGTTAAAATTAGAACAAATACTTGGTCAAAAGTGAGGGGCCAAGACCAACATATGGTATATGTTTTGTGGGCATACAAAACTAGTGTTTACACACCTCCTTAGGATACACCTTACTCTTTAGTCTATGATATAGAGGTCATTTCACCAATTAAACTTAAGATACCATCTTTGTGTGTTTCTCTTAAAGACATTGTTAAAGATAATGAATACGTGAAAAAAGATTGCGTCAATTAGAGTAGTTGAGTGCAAAACTCACACAAGCTATCGAGCACTTACATGTCTATCAAGATCATGTAAAATGAGCATATATAGAAAAAAATTTAGCCGCATGACTTTGATGTGGGTGACCTGATAGTAAAATAAAATCAAAAGAATACCAATGTAAAAAAAGAGAAGAAAGGAAAGTTCAAACTAAATTGGTTGGGACCATTCATAATTACAAAAAAAATAGGATAAAGCATATACCACCTTGTTACACTTGAAGGAAAACCTTTAAAAAATCTAATGAACATTATGCACTTATGTAAATATATTGTGTGAAAACTCTTCAAATATTCCAAAAATACCAACAAAATAAAAAAAAAATCAAAAAAATCCAAAAAACATTTCTATCACCTGCATATTATATTGGTTCCTTAGCATTTATGTGTTAGTTCCGTGTTAATGGATGACATATCAATTACTTCTACATACGCATGTGTGTCATGCTTCTACTTGAGTGTGATATAGGCATACAAAGTTACCTGATTTATTCTTGTTTTGGATGTCAGGCCTTCCCTTTACTCATGTTATGTGGACATTAGGGGCATCCATTTTCTTTGATTTATATACACACATGTTATATCATTATATGGTCTCTTCATTATCATGTTTGATTTTATTCATACTTACACATGACTTTATCCATGATTATGCCTTTCACAGCGTACTTGATATGATATGCACTTAACATTTTTCGCTAACATATTTGATTCATAAGCTACTATGATATGTTTAAGCTGGATGTTTATGCTTTCATTTATGTACTTCCTTGAGTGCCTTATATTGTTATTATCTTGATTGTTAGATCATTTAAGTATGCTCCAGTATCTGTAGCCCCTTTGTCTAGGTATGCTTTCTTTGTCATTTTAATATTTCATTATTTGTTTTATGGAGATTTGAATATGGCATCCTTGCTTTTGTGGACATTTTACTAAGTCACATCCTTTCGATTATGTAGTATTTGAACATGCCCCTTATTTGTAGTCTCCTAGGACCATTGCATGTTGACTTGCTTTTGAGTGTTATTGTGTGTGTGTTTGTTTGCTTGTTAAGTTTGTATTTTTACTATATAGACATTGCCACGATCTTTATCATGCATCTTAGGTCTTCATGTGATCACATTGTTTTATGTGCTTCAATGCTACATTTACCTAGACATGTTCTTATATATATGGCATGGTTTCATTCACAGATTACACAATTGTCTTATCCTTTGGAGGTGAGGTAACTAATAATTTTTATTCCTCCCTCACCTTAAAAGGGGGGGGGGGCATATTAGCGGGGGCATGCTTTGGAAGCATGTTCTTCACACTTCACATTTGAAATAGTTTTTAGATTGAGTGAGGGCATGCTTTGGAAGCATATTCTCCATATTTATTCAGTATTTTCCACTTATATCAGGTTTTCAGATTCAATGGAGACTTGTCATATAGGCATGGCTTCCACACATTCATAGTTTTTAGATTCAATGGGGGCATGTCATCTAGGCATGAGTTCCACACATTCATAATTTTTAGATTCAATGGGGGCATGTCATATAGGCATGGCTTCCACACATTCACAATTTTTAGATTCAAGGGGGGTATGCTTTGGAAGCATATTCTCCACACTTATTTAGTATTCAACACACACAAATTCAGTGGGGGTATGCTTTGGAAGCATTTCTTCACACTTATTCAATATTTAACATCTCCATATTATAGTGGGGGCATGCTTTGGAGACACATCCTCCACATTTTCACTTATTCCAATTTTTAGATTTCTCCATATATAATGGAGGCATGCTTTGGAAGCACATTCTCCATACATAGTTTTTGAATTGGCTAAAACACATAGTTATATAATTCAGATTCATAGTTGTGGCAAAATTATGTACATTGGTACCATTATTATACATAATCCAACATGAGACATATCTAAGGTGCATATACTATGCAATTTGCACCTAATATTCCAAAATTTAAATTAGTTACAGATTTAAAACCACTCTTAGGGACTATCATCACCCACTAGGATGGACTTTTACAGACTGTATTGAGCTAATATACTACAACAGTTGGTTCACTTCTAGTATGGTTGAGGTGATTTAATCACTCAAACTTGCCAAGTTTTCAAGTTGGACTTGATTGTATCATCTAGCCTTACCAATTTGATAGTATGAGTTAGTTGTGTTCACTCATGCTCACTAAGTTATAAGTATGTTTGGGTTGCATGGTTGAGTTAATCTTAGTTAGGTGTCAACTCACCTTTTCTCCAAGGTTAGGGACATGTGCCTTTCAATATCTCTATCTCCTTAGATACATGCACTTTCCAAATTTATACATATTTGTCCTAATCTCAATTTAAGAGTCTTATAATGATATATATTTTAAAATTAGTTTGCCAATAGGCAAGATAATTACACTGATACACAAGTGTACTCCTAAACCTTGCTCTTTCAATTTTAATATTTTTCAATACTTTCATTTTTAGATTATATGAATTGATTATGTACTATAAAATCTTCTTAGTTGTAATTTAGTCACCAAAAAAGCACTCAAGATGGACTCAATCAAAGACAAGGTGTGTTATACACACCCAAGTATGCATTTCTTCTCTTTTAAACCAACAATTCCATAACTAGATTAAAGGGGGTAAATGTAGATAATATTTATGGATTACATAGCACTTCAGTCTTATAAACTTGGAAAACTTAGACATTGGTTGCTCCTCTTAGTTATAGACCTTTTCTTATTTTTATAAGTCTCATATATGCTCTATCTTGTGCCCCTTGGCTTATCTCTTTGTCCGACCAGTCTTATGTTGATGTCAAAGACCTTTTTATCTTGCCTAGAATGTTTAACACTTGTTTATCTCACACCTCTCCAAGTTCTAAGTTTGTGCACCTAACATTACAAAATAAAAATTAGATCTAGATTTCAAAACACTCTCAGGGACTGCCATCACCCATTAGGATGGACTTTTACAAACTATATTGAGCCAATCTACTACAATAGTTGGTTTGCTTTTGGTATGGTAGAGGTGATTCAATCTCTCAATCTTGCCAAGTTTTTAAGTTGGACTTGATTGTATCATCTAGCCTTTCCAATTTGACAAAATGAGTTGATTGTGTTCACTCATGCTCACCAAGTTATAAGTATGATTGGGTTACATGGTTGAGTTAATCTCAACTATCAGGTGGCAACTCACCTTCTCTCTAAGGTTGGGGGCATGTAACTTTCAATCTCTCTATCTCTTTAGACACATGCACTTTATAAATTTATACATATTTGCCATAATCTCAATCTTAGAGTCTTACAATGATATATATTTTCAAATCAGTTTGCCAATAGGAAAGGCAATTACATCGATACACAAGTGTACTCCTAAACCTTGCTTTTTCAATTTAAATCTTTTGAATACTTTCAATTTTAGATTATATGCATTGATTATGTACTATAACATGCTCTTGGTTGTAGGTCAATCATTAGTAAAGAACTTAATATGGACTCAATCAAAGGTAAGGTGTGTTAGACACACCTAAGTACACATATCTTCTCCTTTAACCAATAATTCCATTACTAGATTAAAGGGGGGAAATGTAGATAATATTTATGGATTATATAATACTTCAGTCTTGTACACTTACCAAACTTAGACCTTGTTTATTCCTCTCAATTCTGGAGCTCTTCATGTTTTTATAAGTCCTGCATCTATTCTGTTTTATGCCCTTTGGTCTATCTCTTGGTGTAACCAGTCTTATGTTGATGACCCAAACCTTCTATCTTGTCTAGAATGCTTAAACCCTGATCATCTTCCACCTCTGCAAGTTCTGAGTTTGTACCTACTTTCATGTTCCCTAGACATTATCATCTTGGACAAACCCCTAAATCGATGTAGGTGTCCTGCTCTAACGTAAGTATCTAGTGCCCTATAGACATCCAATTTACAAATGAAATGTATCCTAATGATCAACCTAAGTGATTTAATGTGAGTTATTTCTCTAAAATGATTGATATAAATACAAGATCAACCCTCATTCATACCTCACGTAGAAACTTCTTACCTACTCACCAGACAACTTAAAAAAAGCATTCAATCAAGCACTCAAGGGATCAAAGCTTCCCTATTTTATCATATTTCCATATTAGTCATAGGGACAACACATACATGTGTTTAAAGTACTAAAGAAGTAGTACAATAGCTATATTTGTAAAATTATAAGTTAGGTCATTATTGTATTTATTTTACATATATTACATGATTCACACATAAGTCAACATGTAGGAGATAACGACATCAATCTGAAGCCTTCTTCAAAGTATTGGTTGTGTAGGAAACACTCATTGACAGAGAGGTCTTTTGGGTCAACTCGACACCATGTGCACACTAACCCATTTTTCCTCAAGGTCACTATGAAGATGAAGAACTAAGGTTTTGTAATTTCATGAGGAGTGACAGTCCATGACCTAGATTTGAATGCACTAGAGCTAAGGTGAAGATAAACCTAAAAGCATCCACGTGGTCACATCCTTTTTTAATACATATTTTAGATAGGCCACCTATGTCAAGTTTAGAAAGTAACATTGACACAACTATCCAAGGATGACTCTAGTGTCCAAGGCTCTAGATGTACTCAAATCAAAATTTGGTAACTATTCTAGAATCCTCTTCTAGTCTACTTCTTTCTTGTTCTAAACCCATAACTATGTCAACATCAGAATAGCCTAAGTACATTACATATTTATCATTTCCATAACTACCATAATTGTACTTAATATTTTTAGCATGTCTCAGTTTAATGAATTTAACATATTTTATATCTGAGTATAGCATCTAATTGGCCTACTATAGAGATAGTTTATCACACCTGTACATTAGGCTATCTTTATCCCATTTAACCCCAGATAACCCCAATCTAGATTTTTAGGGTTAAACACTTAATTCTCTAAGGGTAAAAAGCTTAACTATGTTTAGGATTAGTAAATAACGAGGTAAATATCTATTATTCTCCATATAAAAGTATGAAAATTAAATTATTTATAAAAAGGAAGTCCAAGAAAAAAATGAAAAAAATCATTGGAAAAAATAATGAATAGAGAAACTAATAAAAAACTACTAGACAAATATGTAAAATGAATTGGCCTAGATGTATGATTTGTTTTTTCTAAAATTTTTAATAAAATATATTTATATTACTTTATAAAAATGTTACAGAGTATTCACAAAAAGAGCAAGGAGTATGGAATTATGGTCAGAGTTTATCAAAGTAGGTTTAATACAGAAAGGCCTAAGAAAGCACCAAAAAACTAAGTATTAGCACTCCACATGATTGACCACAAGTTTAACAAAACATTATAAAAATAAGAAAATAATTTGCCATAGTAAAGAGGCTAATAGCTAGCAGAGGATCTCAATCATTCAATTTGCCCTAACCTAACAAGTCCCCACCCTTAGGTAAGGGCTCCCAACTGATGTTTGCATTGTTTTCTTTATTCAACACCTTTGCGATTTCTTTATTAACTATTTGAGTGTCATCTATGTGGTTTTGGGAGACAAAATGGCCAAATCCAAGAGTGAGAACTTGTCGAGATGGATAGGAAGATCCTAGTCATCACATTGTGTCGAAGGAGGTGAAATCATTCAAGGTAGAAACCACCCAAATAGTTATGTAAGTAGTAATGAGAGTGAATTCTTCAGTGCCCCCCTGTAGAGTCATATCCCTTAGAGTCAATGAGATAAGGACTTCATCAATAATTCAAGAAGAATTTTCCCAATGATCTGACAAGGTCTAGAGATAGGCCACCTCCATTGACACTTTGTTAACCTACACTTAAATATGCATAAACATGTTTGAAATCACCGTAACCTTATTAGATGTAGATAATTGAACTAATCAATTATAAAGTTATAAAAAACTACACCATTTCTTCTTTCTATATAAATAATAATAATTTCCACTCATATCATATTCAAAACCTATTTTATAGGGAGCATGGGCCAATCCTTAAGGGAGAATATTTTGTTAATTGAAAGGCTTCAGTTGAAAAGGTTTGAAAAAAATCATGGATCTATGTCCATGCCAAGTAATCTTTGTTGTAGAACCAAAAAAAATGCTTGGTAGTCTCAAATTAGACATAAAAAGGACACTTGGGTTATAGAAATCCTAAAATCACAAGTCACCTCCCAAGGGGTATCCATGATCTAGCAGGCACCAATAAAAATGTGCAAGCTTGGGCTCAAATACAGAGCTCCAAATAGTTTGAAATATCTTATTCCAAGTGTGAGAAATATACTAGATCAACCATCTCTCATTGAGATTTTTAAACATAGGTAGCTGAGGAAAAATCCAATCATATCCCTTGCTAGGATTATAATTGAGGTATGGGTTTTAAAATCTCACTTCCAATCCTTCCATCAGGGAATTAACAACAATCTTGTGTAACATCTTTGCCTGTACAATGTCAAAAACTCTTGAAAGGACTCCTGGTCATTGTTGTGAAGATAAATTTTAGATTTAGCCTTGGGGTAAGAGAATGAAACTCAAGAGGATTTAATGTAGACATCTTGCACAAAATGCATGCCTCATCTGAAAAGATTAAGGGTATGGACCTAGAGCACCTTAGTGAAAAGGACATCATGAAAATTAATACCCAGTGATAACCACTGAGAATATCAGTCGATATAAAAACTGCCACTGAACCCATACTCATTGCACATAAGCCAAGTTTTAATGGCTTCCCATGATTTCAATGTGTGTTTTATAACAAAAATCCCCATAATATTGACATATGCAATCAAGATAATGAGGTTTTTAAATCTTGGGCCCTTCCAAGTCACTTAGCCATAGGGATAACCCGCATAGATATGATTATATAGAAAAAAACTCTGATCCTCATTCCCTTTAATGCTTTGATTATTTATTTCACATCGAATACAATGCCTTATTAGTAAACATCAAGAAGCCTTGAACACCTCATCTTCTTAAGGAGACAACAATATTCCAAAGTTACTTAGTAGAAACCTTTCCCATGCATAAAACTATCCCAAAGGAAATCCTTAAAAAAATTCTTAAGCTTTTGGTATGAGGTTTTGAATGGATTCCAAAAAATAAATAGTAAATATGGGTCACAATAGAAACCTTAAAGTAGATTTAGAGTTTACCAACTAGAGATAGTGGCTTAGTGATCTAGTCTGAGACTTTCTTCTCAACCTTGTTGACAACATATTATTAAAGCTTAATCAAGGTAGTTTGAAACTCAAAAGGGATACTAAGAATATGAAAAATTTAAATGTGTCGTATCCATTGCCAAGCATATCCTTGCAGCCAAGGAGTAGAGGGATTTAAAGACTACCTATAACATTTAGTATTTCTCTATTAAATATTGAAGCCTAAAGTTAGGAAGAAAATATCAAGGTGTTGCATTTCTTGTTTTATATTATCATTTTCTTCAATAAGTGTGAAAAAGGAGTCATCAACAAAATTTCTATTTACAAGCTGATAAGAATTATCTATAGGAAGAGAGATACCTTTCACAATTTCTTGGGACATGGCATTGGCCAATAAATAACCAAAGCCTTCCACACCTAGTACATAAAATGCTAGGGCAAGAGGGCACCCTTATCTAATAGAGTGGAACATGTAAAAAGTCTTCGAGTGCATACCATTGACTAAGAGATTGGTTAAGGATCTATAATAAGCATTTGAAATAAATGGATAAAATTGGGACCAAATCTTAATTCCTACAACATGGCAATATTTGATTATTATTCAAAACTAAAAGTGGAAAATAATAATAATAATAATAATAATAATAATAATAATAATAATAATAATAATAATAATAATAATAATAATGGGAAAAGGCTATAAAGTATAATTATCATAATATATGATGTGGCATCCTTGAAGACCCTAAAACCTTCCAACAAATAGCATATATTATAAACCAACAACTACCCTAAAGGTGCAACTTAGTTCAGAAGGGATGGCACATTTTATTTTTGCAAAGCAAGGTTTTGTGAAGTGAGGGAGTCTAACTCTGTATGATCATTGACCCCATCTTAGCTTTTGTGTATGAAGGGTTAAGTAAAAATGCTTTTAAAGTTTTGGTGGAGTCGATGATGTAAAATGAGGTTATGTGCTCCTTAATACATCATGGCAGTGAATTGTGAGGGTAGGTGACTTTCTCTTTCATGATGAGTTTTAGAAATAATGAAGTAGTAGGGAAGGGAAAAGACATAAAAAATGTGCAATTGGTGAATATTTTAAGGTGAGATGAGTGGTTATTTTGATGGGCAATGATTGGGTAGTTTATGTGGTATCATACACTAGAGGGCCCATATTGTACACTAGACCCAAAATTTAAGGTAGATAGAATATTTGCATGCTCTTCACCCATTTTAGAGGGGTCTGTAACTTACACGGAGCCAACATATTTGATTGGTCATTTTTTATTTTCAATGGTGGATGAAAATGCCATGCAAGTTGATTTGATTGCGACATGACTCCACTTCCAAAGTGTGGCTTGAATCATCATTATAATGTCGTTCACGTGGGGGGAAAGACATTAAAAGTATGGAATTTATGTTTATATATAATTATAAATATAATATATTATATAGATAAATATATTATATATATTTATAATTATAAATATTATTAAATGTTATTGTAATATATATTTTATTAATATATATATTAATTTTAACTATATTAGTATATATTATTAATAATACATGTAATCAAATATATAATATAAATACTATTGTTCAGATCAAAGACAAACCCGCCTTGAACTGGTGTGGAATCCAGCCTGAGAAACAGTCGGAGGCCTGGGTCTCTAAAAGAAAGAGCATTGGCAAACAAAAAACCCCACAAGACAGGTATGGGGGCCCTCCCAAGACACAAAAGGGGTCCAAGTCCCAGACATCTAAAATAGAAAATTAAGGAAAACAAAAAGAGCCCAACTGATAAAGCAAAAAAAAGGCACAAGTAAGAACAACAAAAACAACCATTTAGAAAGGATCCACATATTGTTGTTATTCGGAATGTGTTGCAAATATTCTTGACTTATAATTTTTTAAAGGATTTTATTAGGGGGAAGATTCAATACTTCCACATCATGCTTCCAAGACCCCTAATTATCATTAATATCATCTAGTTTGAGGTTTTAAAACTAGACTCCTTGGGCCTCCGTACATGAATCCATGAGGTGGTTGAATTTCCTACAACATGAATAAATTTCTCTATCCCTTTAAAAATAGATTTTATAATTCCAAGATCCTAAAATAGACCTTAGCTAAATAGAAGTGGGAATAGTTTGATCTATTATGACAAACACACATAGTCTAGTTGACATCATCCTTTTACATGAGCAGGTAAAAGGGTCAATAGTCACAAGCGTACCAAAAACTTCCACAATGCTTCTCAGAATCTAGTCCTCCCAGAATGTAAGAGGAAGGCCAGGGATTTCAATCCATAAATGGATCTGATCTGAATTAAATTGCAAGGAAGACCAATTCAACCTTTAAGGTTGCAACATGAGGATTGCCTTGCCCGTCAACCATGGGCCTTTATTAAGGGTTTTCATACAATCATCCTTGCATGTAAAATAAAATAATCATTCATTGGTAAGAGCAATTTTTTTTAACTCCTTCAACCCCAATCCACTTCTTCTTGGTCCAATTCCTAATTGTTTCAATACCATGCCTTGCTCCAACAAATTTCCCAACTAGGGAATTACTATATTTCTCTCTAACCTCATCTAAAATCTTATTTGAAACATACAAGATTGGATTATAATTCTTTATAACACTAGATGAGTGCTTAAAATCACCTCTCAAAGGTTCCTTGATGTATTTAGTGTATTTTTTAGAACTTTCCATCCCATTAGTAGAAGGGGGTAACTACCAAGACTTTAATGAAACAAACACAACTTGTTGAACCAATGATAACTAAGGAGGTCAAAGAATATTTAAAATTTCAATAGCATGGTTTAGCTAGTAATTACTCCTCCCACCAAATTTTTTTGGAGGAAACTTTTGATCCAAACATTTAAAATTAAAATAGGTATAATGGAATTACATTTAATATACTAATGGATTGAATCAAGAACACACATGAGATCTAGTAGTGAGTGCATATCCCTGCCCAGCCTGAGTCTCCTGTCAATCCCCAATAAACTAGCACCATAAATGAACCTATCAAGGATTTCATTATAATTAATAAAATTCCAAAACTTAGAAGCCTAAATAGACTTAACAAAACTTGCAGGTCCAAAAGGATCCTAATCCTTCAAGCAAAAATGCATGATAATCACAAAAGTTTGGATTGTTTAATAATCCGCTACGATCCCTGAGAATTTCCTTTAACAGCTTCAGGGGATTTTTCCTTACTATTTGGAGTTTTCCTTCCTTATTCATTGACACCAATTATGAATTTATTCCTTTACCTTTTTATATTTTTGACCTATGTCCATTTCTCCTCTTGAGTTAAAGGAGTTCCCTTGAAAGCTTCAGAAGTATTAAGACTAATCTTGGGGATATTGATATTGTTGTAAAATATATAACAAAGAGGCATTCTTAGATGAGAGTTGATACTTTAGAACTTATTATCCTTATTCACAAGGGAAGGGGTCCTAATTGAGTCCCTAGGGGAACTTGGTGGCTTCTTGTCAGCCAAAAAATTCTCCAACTTAGGTTTTAGAGAATCGAAAGGGGACCCAAATTTTGTGGGTAAAATCATTTTACCTTTATCTTCTAGGCTAAGGAACTTTAAGGGTTTAGTAGGGAGTGAAATCATAGGTTATAAACATTTACTTAAATATCTATTAATGATATTCACCCCTTTAGAATTCCGTAAGACCATCTTGTTCACATTGGAATCTTTAGGAAGTCTTTCAAAACCAGGCTCCAATGCTTCTGAACTGGAACTATCCTTAACTATAAGGGGAACAAAAGAGGGAGTTTATTTCAGCTGAGGCTTCCCCTGGGGATCACCGAGCCTAACAGTCGACTTCTCAATCACGTCTTTCTCCATCTATTTTTGAAGAAGTGGTTAATTACTTTTGTCATGACTCGCAGAATCACATTCTTTACAAATAACTGCATCCCTTTCATAAAGATATTTTGATCCCAGTTTCTAAATTTGGATTTTAGTTGGATACTTCTTAGAACTGGTTTATTAGTCTGAACATAGACATTGAATCTAGCTTTAACTAATCTCCTTTTAGACTTTGTAACTAGGTCAATAAACATAAGTTGTCCAATGGCTCGATTAATACCTAGAAAAAAACACATACCAAAATTTTAGGGGGAGTCCTAGTAATGTAACCCACAAAGGGATTTCCATTAAATAATCACTATCAGGATTTAACATGGGCTTCCATTTCCTTAGGGAGAAAAATTATTTTCCTAAATACAATGGTCCCCCTTATAGAGCTTTCACATAGTTTTCCAATGCAGAGAATGAAACCAAAAAGTAAATTTTAGCCATAGAAACTACATCAATTCATCCCGTTGATTTCCACTTCCTAGCTACCCATTCTCCAAAGATATCAATTCTTATTTGTACCCATAGAAGCACGCCAATAGATAATTCTCCAATGAATCTTTAGTACTATCCAAAATGGCA